>CM053406.1:49760377-50039615 GCA_028644305.1 Xerus rutilus
AGTAGATGAATGGATAAAGAAACTGTGGTACATATACACAATGGAATATTATTCAGCAATAAGAGAGAATAAAATTATGACATTTGCAGGCAAATGGATGGAATTGGAGAACATTATACTTAGTGAAGTAAGCCAATCCCAAAAAACCAAATGCCGAATGTCCTCTCTGATTAGTGGATGAGGATACATAAGGGGAGTGGGAACAGGAAACATAGGAGAAATACAGGAATTCTGGATGCGACAAAGGGAGGTGGGAGGAAGGAAAGGGGAATGAGTATAGTAATGATGGTCGATTGAGATGGTCATTACTACCCCTGGTGCATGTAAGAAGACACAAATGGTGTGACTTTATCTGGTTTGCAACCAGAGAAATGGAAAAACTGAGATCTGGTTATGTACTATGACTTGAAACACATTTAAATAAAATAACTAATAATAAAAAAAGAGGTGGTCTACACATATTATTTTTTAGGTGTTTAGTTGAGTTTTTATGATTTCTCCTTTGTCTTGCAGATATTTGTTTTTCTATAAAGCATAATATGGGTAAATTAAAGAGTTTCACACTCAGACTGGTTAAGGGACATTTTCACATTTGGATATATTTAATTCCCTACATCCACTTCTTTTCTTTCTGCAGCTATGACAGTTTCACTTCTCAAATCCTCCTGTTATGATTCTGGACAAGTTCTTCCATCCCTCCCAGAACACAAGTGTACAGTTCAGTCAATCCTAATCGATAGGAGCCAACACCATCCGTGTAACTCGAAAATGTCATAATAGCATCCAGGAAAGACCTCACAACCTACTTAGTACCAAAGATCAATTTACACTTTGAATCAATAATCCCAATTCATGAAGAGAATCGTGCACCAGATATACTTTATACAATTTACCCAGCCGTCAGAGAGATTTTATAGGAAATGCGGTTCCCTACACATTGACAAACTGTTTTCTTTATTCAGTAGGGAACTGGAATTTCTTGAAACATTGGATGGAGGGATACCTTCTCTTACCATCACTTTCCTACCTTCTCCACTTTCCAGTCTCCTTTAGCAGCTCAGGGCTGACAAAGAATTGCGGCTGATTGTCTATACAAGGTGACTAGCCAGATCTGGTCCACTAGTGTGTTTGCCTCTGAGATGAACAGAAAGATCAGTTGCTTTGGTTCCATTACCAATACAGCTTGATTCATTTGTTTTTTTCTATCTCACTTTGGTTAGAGTGCATAATGTAACACAACAAAGGACTTCATATGGCCCAAAATGGAATGTGTGTGTGTGTGTGTGTGTGTGTGTGTGTGTGTTGTTTAGGTAATTTAGAAAAAGCACACTGTACTTGAAAGATACCTGGAAATACATGGAACTAGTGTCATGTAACCTGGTTTCCTGTTGCATTCAGTGTCTATTACAGCTGGACACCACGGCACATATCTATAATCTCAACAGCTCAAGAAGCTGAGACAGAAGGACTGTGAGTTCAAAGCCAGCCTCAGCAAAAGCAAGGCACTAAGCAACTCAGTGAGACCCTGTCTCTAAATAAAATACAAACTAGGACTGGAGATGGCTCAGTGGCTCAGTGGTTGAGTGCCCCTGACTTCAATCCCCAGTATCTTCTCCTCCCCACAAAAAATTGTTTATTACATTCACATGCTTGTCAGTGGCCAAGTAAATTCAAAAGCAAAACCTGCATAGTACAGCCTTCACGCAGCCTTTCTCGGATTCTGGAGAACAGCTTGCTGTGACTGTTTGATCCAAGAAAGCCTGGCTCCATTGCAAGGATAGCTTGCTCATTCTGCTGATGAATTAGTTGTATTAACGTGCCAGAAACAAAACAACAATCTGGAGATGATTTCTATACAACTTGATGTTTCATCCAAATGTGATTAACACAGCCAAGAATTTTTGCCCTTGCTACTGTGAAATAACTCGGAGCCAGGGGTTGAGTTAATCAGGGCTAATCTTTTGTTCACATTTGCAGAACTGTGTCATTTGATTTTCTTCCTTTCTGGATAATAGTTTTTGAGATAGTCATAAAAAAGACCCTTCTTTTTCCAGTTTGAAGATTTTTCAGTGAGAATCAGAATATAGAATCCGCCAAACAAGAGGTTCATCTGGGGTTGCAAAGGACAACTATGCAAATTTTGTAATAAACTAGATATTAGATAGATAATGACTTTTAGAGCTACAATGTGGCAGGTCAGAAGCTATAATCTGATCTTTATACTTTGGGAATCAGTAGAAGAGTATAACTGCATATGCACAGTTAGGAATTAGAGTGAAAGAGCTTGAATACTGCCCCTATCACTTTAGGGCATAGTCTCTGGCATCACTACTTGCCAGAGACTGTTCTGTGACTCAATTTCCCATCAAACAACCTCAATGAGAAACTGAATGAGATAGTCTTAAGTAAAGCTCCTAACACAAAGTAAGTGCTTGACAAATGGTAGCTTTTCCTACTAGTTGCTTAAATATTAAATGGATGTGATTTAGGTAATAATGGTGACACACCAAATTGGAGAAAATAATGAGAATTTATCTTATTTAAAATTCCTGCTAGCCAGGCACAGTGGCGCACACCTGTAATCCCAGCACTTTGGGAGGCTGAGACAGGAGAATCTCAAGTTCAAAGCCAGCCTTAGCAACAGCGAGGCGCTAAGCAACTCAGTGAGACCCTGTCTCTACAGAAAACACAAAAAGAGGGCTGGGAATGTGGTTCAGTGGTCAAGTACCCCTGAGTTCAATCCCTAGTACCCAAAATAAATAAATAAATAAATAAATCACTGCTAACTCAAAGTGTTAATACACTAATTTTCTCCATAATTCACACTGACTTTTTTGTGTATACTTAGTAGATTACATATTTTTTTTTAAAAAAACCACTTAGTGCATGGGAGAAAACTGATGTACAGAATGCTTTCTGAATACATGATGATTTGATGACAGCAATCTGACTCAGAAGGTGGCAAACAACTCAGTGTTTGGGTACAGGACATGATTTCTATTTTAAACATCTGAATCCTTTAGATCTCAGTTTCTTTACCAGGCAGGGTTTGAGACGGAGGGAGCAGAGAAGATAATCTCATTACCCCTCCCTGATTCTTCATTAAGTGGTAGAGCTGGGATTAAAATATGAGTCATTTAGATATCAAAATATATGTATTCAATTACTGTGTAGACTGCTTCCTAAGTTAGGGCCAGAGACAGGGATTTGCTAGAATTTCCCAAACAGCAACATGCTAGAGCAGCAGTATGGTACAGCCTTAAAAGGTACAGCCTGTTGGAGTTGAAATCCAGCTCTGCCATGTAGGCTGTTAAACATTGGGAAAATAATCTCTCTTCACTAGATCTTCCTTATCTATAATTGAAGATGGAAACAATACCTGCTTCTAAATACATAGGAAGATTAAACACCCCAATACGTGGGGCTTGCTTAGAAGAGTGCCTGACCAACTATAAGCAGTAAGTTAGCTGTAACTTAGTTTGATAGACATTCTAAGATTTTGTGTTTCTTCTTCATTTGTTTGTTATTAGATCTCAGGAAAATTCTTTATTTGTAACACTTTCTATTTTGTCTTAAAATATCTATGTATCTCTTATCTCTTATCTCTTAGGTACTGACTACTTCCAACACTGCTCATGTATTAGTTTTGTTTGATCTTTGTATTTTCTATATTGCAGGACATTCCAGGGACTACAGGAGATATTTCTAAATCAAGTCATCTCTCTTTGAGCAATATATACGTTAAATTACTTATCTTAGGGCAATAGTTCCAAAATCATGGAGTTTTTAAAAATGAGTTTTAGGAATGCTTCATAAATTCCTGGGAACTGCAAAATTGTAAAGTCATGTCTTATCTTGGTTCTGATCATAGAGCTAGGCTCTAAACTTTATTGTGGACCAGATGATTTATGGAATTGTCCCCTTTTATAAACTTATTTAAATAGCAGAGATGGGCTGCTCAGATGGCCACTGGAAGATGGTGCAGCATTTAAGGCAAAAATTAGATAGTTTTTAAAAAAAATTTTGAAAATTCACTAGACTACAGGACAGTTCTGTTTTTCAGCAAGTCCAAAACAGACATTTTTTCCTCCAGCTTTGAAAATTAATATTTCTTCCACTGAATACTTGATGAAGCAATTACCTTGCATATAAGGACCTCTTATATGAAATATATATAACATACACCAAAGACTTTATATATGCCATCTTATTTACTCCTCATAACGAATTTATGAATGTTATTGTTCCTTTCATCTGAGACAAAGCAAAGCCAATGACTTGCCAGTGGTCACCAGCAGTTGAACTATAGAGCAAAATTTTGATCTCAATTCTCTTGGACACAAAAGCCCCTCTTTCCCCTGCACTACATGTTCCCTCCGTCTGCAGTTACTCTTAGATGGCATTGAGGGACACACATTTTCTTTTACTATGCTCAGGACTGCTTAGTATTAGAGGGAACTCTGGGTTTAGAGCTCATCAACTTCAAATGAACACAAATACATTGGAGACAATCCAGGAGAAGATTAAGGAACCAGTCTGAAAGTCCCAAGAGGGATTCAGTTTAAGAGGGGAAAGATTTAGAGAGGGACAGAAAGGGCATTACTGACTCTGCTGGGTTTTAGGGCCATAAATAAGTCATGCAGGAAAATGAAGGAGAATCAGCACTGGCTGATTGCTGAGTGGTTGCAGCCCTTCTGAAAGATGGAGTTGACTGGCTGGGTGGCCTCCTGAGATGTGCCTTTCTATATTATGATTCTAGGAATCCACTCCCACGCATTGCTAATAAATGTAGCAAAGTGAGAGAGATTGGACACCATCAGCTGACTCTGGAATGCCTCTGTAAAGGGGGAACAGACAGGACTGTCTACCTCCCATTTACTGATGAGTAAATGAGACCTAGAGATGCAATTCACAGGAAAATGACTGTTCAATGGACACTTCTGCTGCTCAGGAAATCCCAAAGGAGAATGCTTTACATATCAGTTTCTCAAACTCCAAAGAGGGGGGGTGGGGGGGAGCACCAATTATGGGCAAAATGTCCAGGCCCGGAGGAGGTACAGATAGGTACTTTGTCACTCCCAATTGATGGGTTGGTGTGATCAAAGGAAAGGTTGTCCAGTGTTGCTTGTGGCTGCGCCATCTTCCAGTGGCCATCTGAGCAGCCCATCTCTGCTATTTAAATAGGTTTATAAAAGGGGACAATTCCATAAATCATGTGGTCCACAATAAAGTCAAGATGCTTTTAGGGGGGTGGTATACAAGGATTGACCCCAGAAGGGGCTTAACCACTGATCCACATACTATGCCCTTTTAATTAATTAATTTTTTTTTAATTTTGAGATGGTCTTGCTAATTTGCTTAGGGCCTTGCTAAGTAGCTGAGGCTTGTAAACTGCCATAGCCACTTCAGAGAACAGTTTGTCAGTAGTAATAAAATGAAAATGGATATAACTTAGAGCTCTACTTCTGGACACATGCCTTGGGGAAATCATACATGAGCATAAGGAGTCATGCACATGGCACTGGTTTGTTATTTCAAAATACCAGAAACAACCTAAATATTAGGAGGAAGGATATGTTGTGACATACTAATAATACAATAATATTATGCAATCATTTAAAAGAATGATTTTATATGTGAAGAGAGAAATGAGTTCCAAGCTGTCACTATCTGAAAAGATAAAACAAATAGTTTGATACCATACAATATCATTAGTATATGATACTACATTCACATGTTATTTGTATAGTAAAAATACATAATGATAAAAAAGAAAATGAAGGATATAAAGGAAGAGAACTAGAGAAAATTATTAAAGGATTTAAAAAAAACAAATAAGCCCCAAAGGAAGAAAGCAATGGACAGCAAGCCAGTCTCAATAGGATCTGGAAGCAGGGGCAATTAGCAAGCAAGTACATAAACGCCAGTGGTTGAGATTGAAGGAGGAGCAAATTGATGTTGAGGAGCAGGAAAAGGGGAGACTTTGGAAGGCTCAAGTTAAAGCTTTACCAGAAGCTTAAGTGAGACTTGATTTAAGTACTTCGCCTGCCCCTGGTTCTTTACCATGAACATTCCACTCATTGCTGAACAACTTATTATGTAAGCACAGTTGACTGTCATGGCGGCCTACTTCATCAATCCTGTCTGAAGTGCCAGGGACCTAGGCAGGGTAAGAAAGGGTGGGTGGCCTCTAGGAGCTGAAAGCAGCTTCTAGACAGTAGAAGTCAGACAGCTGTCCAGCCACAGCAGTTGCTGTCAAGAGAAGAACCTAAAGGACCTGAATGGAGGAAAGCTATGGATTTTGGACACACAATTTTTGAAGCAGAAACACAGCTGAAGTCTCTGGGAACCCTAGACCTTGTGGGGTGCACCATTCTATCAGAGTTTTTGTCCCATGAAGATGCTGCATCTGATCAAGGAGGAAAATACACGTGAAGGAGTAAGAAAGAGAAAAATCAGAACACATAACAGGGCAGCAATATTTAACACATTTACCAATAAAGGAATTGTAATTTATGTACAGTTTCACAATGTTGGGATGAATCAGGAGCAGGGGCATGAATTATCTGATCTTCTGCTGAGGGTTTCACAAAGCTGCAAATAAGGGGTAGTCTATTTTTATTTCTCACCTTGATGCTTAACTTTGGAAAAATCTACTTCCAAGGTCACTTACCCTGTTGTTGGAATTTATTTCCACAGGTTGCTAGGAAAGAGAAGCCTGACTTCTAGCTGGCTGGCTGCTTTTCAGCTCCTAGAGGCCACCCACACTTTCTTACCACTCCAAGGTCCCCAGCATGGCAGCTTCATCAACCCAAAACAAGACAGTCTCTAGAGGGAGCCTGCCAGCAAGAGGGAGTCTTATAATGAACTGTAGTCATTGGAGTAATATTCATCTCCTTTGCTATATTTATTTTTTTAGAAGCAAATCACTGGTCCCAACTCATTCAAGAGGAGGGGTTCCAAACAAAAGATCAGTGCAGAGAATCATAGGAGCCACCCTAGAATCTGTCACATAGCATGTCTTTGTTGCTTCTGAGTTTTTAAGTTTACAATAATTCTGAATATAATCCTTAATTTTATATATATATATATCTTTATTTTATTTATTTATTTATTTTTATGTGGTGCTGAGGATCGAACCCAGTGCCTCATGCATGGGAGGCAAGTGCTCTACCACTGAGCCACAATTCCAGACCCCTTAAAATTTTTTAATGTAGAACATTAAATAAGAGGTCAGATCTAAACCCAAAGTATATCTGATGTTAAAACTCAGAGACTTCTCACTTCCCTAGCCATATATCATATATATCATGGACTAGATCCAGTTCAAACTGAATTTCCAACATTCGAACAAATCTGTAAAATGAAGACTAAGAGCTAAGGTCTGAGAGTCCATTAGTTTCTGGACATTTATGGGGTGTAGGAATATGATTTTTTGACCCTTAGCTCTAGTATCAATAAAAGGGAGCTCATTTTGTCATTCATTACTTCTGTGGTTATTCTGGGACTCAGAAGAGACACTGATTATCAATAAATATTTGTTCCTGGGTTACTAATACCAACATGATTACATAAATTGAAAGCGAGCAAGACGTAGCAGAGAAAGTCCTTGGATAAGCTGTGTTTTACTGACACCTCACCCACCACCACGTAGTTTGGTTACCCAAGCAAAACAAAACTTTGCTAATTTCTTAGAAAGAAAAAAAAGTACTTTATTATTGCTTTAATTTGCATGCATTATTCACTTATTACTTGAACTTTTTGTAGTTTGTGTTTTCAACTTTTTCTTTCTACGTTGATCTATGCCCTTTAATCATTGGCTTTTTTACCAATGAAACATGGGTAACCATGTTCATTAATTTGAATGAAGAGATTAACCTTTCTGTCTCTTATACACCCATATATTCTCATTCCCCCTCTGGTAATTTATCTCTTCATTTTGTTTATGGAGTAGGGAGTGAGAGGGCAGACACCGTTGCTTTTGGTTCTGGTACTCTGCCCCACCGCTCTCTGCGTAGTATAATAGCAAATACCGGATTCATTTTAGAACCAGTGTACACTTCGGGAAGGACGTCTTTGGAAACTTTGGTCTTCGGGGTCACGAGAATCCCCAGCAGTTTTGCATCCCGGTGGCCTCACTGCCAGCTCCCGAGAGAAGAGGAATTGGGGATGTCCAGCCGAGGTGCGGCCGCCACCCCCGCCAGCCCTCCCGATTGCGACCCAGAGCGCGCGCCCGTGCCCGGCCCCCGCCCGCGCGGCCGATCCGCTCCGAAGCGGGCTGCGGTCACTCTGCGCCCGGCGGCGGGGTAGACGGTGCGGGGCGAGCGCTGGGGACTTCCACCGACCAGCTGGCCCTGAGCACTCCGCTGGGAAACTTCTGCAGGTGCAAGGCCGGAGCTCCGCGCAGGGCCAGAGAAGGAAAGGTAAGGAGGCAGCTCGGGGGTGCCGCGGCCTCCGCCTTCCGGAGCTGTCCTCATCCTAGCACCTCGCAACGGCTTCGGCAACTTAGCGGGCGCGGCTTGGCCTGGGTCCCGCCCCGGGGTGGGGGCTGCCAGGCTGCCGACCCCAGGGTGCGCAGGTGCTTTGCCTCCCTGCGCTCCAGCGCTGCCCGCCTACTCGCGCCACCTGCGAGCTCCGGGGTCCCCGCGGCGCCGCTCGCTGCTCAGGGGCTGGGGTCAGCTGCTGCGGTTTCCGCCAGCGTGGGCCCCCAAACGCTAATCGTCAGCCCTGCCCTAGCGGCTTTCTTGCAAATACTCCTCCTTGATCTCCCACAGGTCCCTCTTTTACCCCAGGCACTTGGAGTTCAAAGGAAAAGGACAGATTTGCAAGGGAAAAAAGGGGGTCAAAGGGGCCTGACAGTCTGGAGTTTCACCTTGGGGAAGTCTTGCCACCGCCCGAGTTTCCTTTCCTCTGTCTGAACAGAGGCCCTAACTGAAGTGTTCCCAAATAGAGTTGGCACGAAGAAACTGCTCATCAAGATAGCTGACTTCTTTATACTTGAGGATCCCCCGCCAAAAAAAAAAAAAAAAAAAAAAAGAACAAAATTTGCAAACCACTAAATTCGCCTTCACCAAGGTCAGTTACAAAGGCATAGTTTTGAGGGTCTATATTTTGGAAAGACTGAAGACACAAAATAAAAATGCTGTAAAAGGCCCAGGGTAAAGAATTCTTTTAGCCAGAAGATATGCAAAAAGTCTTCTGAAAAATACTGTTTCTAAATTATTTAAAATTATATTTAATCTATTGGAAGTAGATTTAGAAGCCCACTTTTGAACGTAATTTACCTAACTTCCTTCCTGACTTTTCAGTCTAATTCTTACATCATTTCAAATTTGAAAGGCTGCAAACTGGAATTGAGTTTTATGGCAGCCTTAAAACATGATTGCTGCCTATTCACACTAAGTTTAGTGGCTATATTTCTTTCTCTTATTTTTAAGGTTAGGAACTGTTGCATGAAAAAAAAAAATCCCTCTCGTGATAGTACAGAAACTTGGCATTGTTTTTTGTGGCATCAGAAAACCAAACAAAAACTAGATATATAAAAATTGGATCTCAGTTTCTACATTTGCAAAATGAAGAGATCTACCTGACCCTAGATAAACTATGAAAAATTTGTGTGTGTCTTGAAGAGTTGGGATGTAGGCTAAGATATTATCTGTCCTAAAAATATTGTACATTTAAATGGGAGATATTTGATAGTTGAGTTTCTTTAGTCATATAGATAAGTCTCTCAAAATAGCTGAATCATTGTACATCCTATGCTTCTAAACACAGTGTCTGCTATTAAGTAAAAATGTGTCATGGGAACCCCAAATCCCTTACCACTTACTATAGGAGTGAGTGACTTAACAGTGTTGACACACTAGAGCACTCCTGCCTACTGATTTTGAAACAGTGTGCAGGAAACATCAAGAGTGTTATGAAGCCTTTGCTACAGTATGTAACAATACATAAGCAACATGGCAGGCAAGAAATTTCAAAACTGCTTTGGAAGATATCTGATAAATTTGTAAAACTGCAAATTGTAATTGAGATTGTTTTTGTAATTATGATATTGGCCAGTAGGGATTATGGGCTATACAGAGCATGAATTTACCTTTAATGGAAAATTATATTGAACCATGAATTTGATTTTTTTCAAAGAAAAGGGGAAAATATTTCTCTGAATAATCATAGAAAAATATCTTGAAAGTTACAATGGGTATTTTCTAAAATAAATAAATAACCAAAATTTGTTTATTTAAATAACCTACAGTGTAACAATGCTGGGTCCTCCTCCAACCCAGAGAACCCAAGGATTAATTCAGAGCCCTAAAACGAGACCTTGACATTTTGTGTTCTGAAACCCAGTGATAACCTCCAGTGGCTCCCACACACTGAAATTGGCCGAGAAGGAAAGGGACTGTGGAACAGTACTATAAGGGCAAGCAACTGGCTAAGCTTGAAGGAAAATCTGCATCTCTCTGAGCCTTGTTTTCCACTCTGCACAGTGCTGATACCAGTTGAGCATCCCTCATCCAAGAATCTAAATTCCAAAGTGCTCCAAGATATGAAACTTTCTGGCTGCCAATAGGATGGTCAAAAAGTTCCAGATTTTGGAATATTTCAGATTTTGGATTTGGCAGGAACTAAGGATGTTCAACTGGTAAAGTCTATGTAAATATATGTGTGTGTGTGTGTATATATTTTTTAACATGAGATTTGAAACACTTCAAGTCCCAAGCATTGGTGATAAGGGATATCCAGCCTGTAATAATATTTAGGTTGTGGAGATGCCGTGACTCCTAGGTTGGTTGGTGTGGGTAAGAGCTAGTGACAGCACTTAGAAGACCACAGATAATCTTCGTTCTCTCTGCCCTCCTTAGAAAGTGTTTATTGACTGAGTAAATTATAGTTGAAATAGTATGTTTCAGTGTTTGCTTTTAATTTCAAAATTTTTATGTGGAAAAATCTTGGTATTATTTGAATCTGGGGGATGGTTATATGGGGTAATGAATTTATTATTTTTTGGTTCTGGAGATTGAACTCAGGGGCACTTGACCACTGAGCCACATCCCCAGCCCTATTTTGTGTTTTTTGTAGCGACAGAGTCTCACTGAGTTGCTTAGCGCCTCGCCATTGCTGAGGCTGGCTTTGAACTGGCAATTCTCCTGCCTCAGCCTCCCTAAGTGCTGGGATTACAGGCTTGCGCCACCACAGCGGCTGTGAATTTATTTTATACTATTTTTGTGTATGTTTAAAATTATCAGAAAACAAAATTAAGTGAATCTGAAAAAGCACATTATAAGAAACCTTTCTAATTCAGCATTTCATTTTAAATTATGATTTTTTATTAGTATATATATTTCAAATTTCAGGTATTTAAATATGGATAAATGCTAATTATATATAGGGAATGGATAGGCCAAGAATGCTGTAGAGAAAAGAATCCATGGTGATCATCAATTCTTTGTGAAATCTGTTAGTTCTGGTTGCTGCATTCATAGATTTTTATTGTATTATTTGAAATTTTGATATTTAAAAATAATTGTATTATTTGAAATTTCGATATTTAAAAATATTCCAATGTAAAAATGGCCTTATTTTTTTCTAATATCATTATAAAGAATACAAATAGGGGCTGGGGCTATGGCTCAATGGTAGAGTACTCGCCTAGCACACGTGAGGCACTGGGTTCGATCCTCAGCACCACATAAAAACATTCTGTCCACTTACAACTAAAAAATAAATATTTTTTTAAAAAGAATACAAATAATGCAGATACTGTTTATAAAAATAAAAAAGTAAAAATAGTATCCCACTGTCCAGAAATACTCATTTTAACATTAAAGGAAAATCATTGTATATGTCTATGAATTTATACAAACAAGATATATTGAAAGAAGACAGAAATGCTTTATTTAAAAAGTAGGATTGTTAAATAAGCAGGAAGCCATTAGCCTGAGACTATTTTCCCTACTTTGAGTTCCTTTATAATAAACTGCAGTGTAATTTTGTATGTAAAGAAACAAAACCTAAGCCCGGCATGGTGGTGCACGCCTGTAATTCCAGCACTTTGGAAGGCTGAGACAGGAGAATCGCAAGTTCAAAGCCAACCTCAGCAACGGTGAGGTGCTAAACAACTTAGTGAGACCCTGAGTCTACATAAAACACAAAATAGGGGTGAGGATGTGGCTCAGTGGTCGAGTACCCCTGAGTTCAATCCTAGGTACCAAAAAAAAAAAAAAAGAGAGAGAGAAGGAAAAAAACCAAAACCTAATATAAAAGTGTATTTTTTGGTAACAAACAGCCAAGTTTCAGCCCATCATAGGCAGCCAAATCATCATACCATCATAGGCAGCCAACTCATCATACCATGACCTGCGGCCAGTCAAGTGATTCCTTCCTCTACTCTGCCTCCCTGTTAGGCCATGAAAGTTTGCTACTCATACTACTGGGCAGAACTCTGAAATCTCTTCTGGTCCTAAGTGCTTCCTGATGGATAATGGATCACTTTTTGATGAAATAAACTCAATTTATCTAAAGTTTTTCTTTTCACAGAATAATAATGGAGATGCTTTTTAAATAAAAATGTTATGATAATTTAACAACAAAGAAACTGTAGTGAAACTGGAGAAATTGTTGAACTTAACATCTATGTTCCTCCATCCTAAGAGATAACAGGTCCTAAACCAATCTTCCAAATTTAAAGGCTTCTGAATACTCCTCAAGATTAGACTGTTCAAAACATGCATTGGTTTGGACAGTCAGTGGCTGTGTTAGAAAAGACAACTGGCACTTTTAAACCATCCATCCTGTACTTTTCACTTCTGCTCCTATCCCAGTTTCGTTTCATGTATTTGTGTTTTCAAGTTGTAAGGATCCATAACATTTGTATTGTTTCACAAACCTCAGTTTAGACCATTTTTTAGTTTTAGTTTTATAACTAAATAGAATCACAGCTGTTTACTGGTCCTTTCACCAGGGTGTCTTAAATATCAACTTTTAAATTTTGATTCATATTTCTCTGGCTAGATTTTGGCACCATTTTGTGCATGTGTGTGTGTGTGCACGCGCGCGTGAGCTCAGTAAAAGCTTGTTTAAAAGAAGGGATCATTTTCGGTGTCTTGTTATGTTTGGAATGTCCATCTTGTATTCCTGTATTTGAATTACTGTTTGGTTGGTTGTAACATTGTCCAGCCACAGATTGCTAACCTCTGAATTATATAGCCTGAGCTCCATTTGCTTCTGGTATCTAATGTAGTTGTAAAGAAGTCTAAGGTCAGCCTCTGGATTTTCCCCTCTGCAAATTACTTGCTTAAAGTATTCATTCTATTCTTGAAGTCTAATAACTTGGCTAGGCTATATCATGGTTAAGTTCTGCATTGTTTTTTCTCATGGAACTTGCTACATTCTTTTTATTGGAATAATCTGTTCTTAATTTCAGGATGATTTTCTCCTTATATGTTTTCTTTTCATTTTGTAATTCTGTACTTTAAAGACACCAGTAATTCTTTACATCTTATCTTTGTCCTCCATATCAATTATGGTCTGTTTTAATTTCTCCTGGTTTCTTTTGTGTTTACCGTGATTGTCTAATGATTAAAAATGTAACTCATGCTGGGCATGGTGGTGCATGCCTGTAATTCCAGTGACTCTGGAGGCTGAGGCAGGAGGATCTTGAGTTCAAGGCCCACCTCAGCAGTTTATCCAGGCCATAAGCAACTTATCAAGATCCTATCTCAAAATAAAATATAAAAAAGGACTGGGGAGGTTGCTCAGTGGTTAAGCGCCCCTGGGTTCAATCCCTAGTACCCCCATCCCAAAATATAACTCATTGCTGGGCCCAGTGGCCCACATCTGCAATCCACACTCTGTCTCAAAATAAGATGAAAAGTGCTTGTGTTGTAGCTCAAGGATAAAGCACTCCTGGGTTCAATCCTCAGTACCTAAAAAGGAAAAAAAAATGTAATTCATTCATAAATGAAAATGTAGCATGGCATAAACAACAATAGGCCAGGAATGGAGATGTCAGGATTCTCTCTTTTTTTTTTTTTTAATATTTTTTTAGTTGTAGATGGACACAATGTCTTTATTTTATTGCTTTGTACGTGGTGCTGAGGATCGAACCCAGGGCCTCACGCATGCAAGGCTAGCACTCTACCGCTGGGCTACAATCCCAGCCCAGGATTCTCTCTTGGGCAAGTCTTTCATAAAGACTTCATGAAGAGGTTTCCTTGCTTGAAACATAGGAAGAAATACTGCATGGCCACCACCACCACCCCCAGTTCCCAGCTATGAAACCGCATAGATTGAATACTTCGTGCAAGTCCTAACAGTTACTGTTCAACAGATGTTGGTTGTTATTACTTAATATTTTCCTCTCCATTCAAGATTGGGGATGGATGGTGTTAAAAGCCAAGCTCCAAACACATGTTACATTATAATGGTTCTGGAAGCCACGGTACATGAATGATAGTTCCTATTTCCTCTATTATAAAGGGAAATTTAATCTCCATAAAAAAGAGATAAACAAAACCACTTTAAAACCTTCTGTTTTGAATTTTAGCTTATTGTAGAAGCTAAGCTTTTTTTTCTGTTCTTGGGTTCATTTTCAAATTTAAATGAAATCTTAGAAACTCAAGGAAACCCTTCAACTAGCAGGCTATCTTTGACCAATGCCTGGTCAGATAGGAAAGGAAATTCAACAAAAAGATTTTGATTTCACTGTGAGAGAAAATAATTCCTGAAAAAGAACTTTTGTTTGGAAACGAAAGCTAACTATAAACAGATATAAATGTAGTTAGTTTAATCTAGGTTTATTTCCCCTAATACAGATCTTAGCAGCTGAGTTCTCAAGGCTGCATGCAGATTGGCAGCTTGCAGCCAGAGTTGGCCTCTGAAGTTTTGCCTGCTTAGCACTGGCTCTTAACAGTGTTTGCCAAATGTTTTTTACCAGCATTTTAAAATCAGGAGAGTGCCAATAAACTCTGGATTTTGCTTCCACAACCAGATGATGTTCTAACAACTGGACCCACTACAGTCAGCTAGAGCTAAGGATGGACTGTCGCCTTGGATGAAGCGTACACAGTCCAGGTGGCTTTCCTTTTACCAGGCTTCTTTCACTTATGTGGGCTGCCTGATTGTGTAGGAACCAGGAACCAGCGTGTCCCCTGGTGATGAGAGCATACCCTATTCCTTACCTCAAGGATGTAAACTGAGGTCCAGAGAGGTTAAATGCCAGAAACAGAAATAGAGCCCAGGTCCTCTATGTCCAGTTCTGTACTTTAACTACACTATGCTCTCCTCCTTCTTGACCACCTCAGACTACCTTAATTAAAAAGTCTTGTGGTTTTTATGTCCATGTATTACTGACAACCCATGCCAAAGACTTATTTCTGTGTAGCCAAAAAAATCTAATGAGAAAAGAAACATTTGACTATTAAGTATTAATATCCATCACAGTCTTTGTGGAACTAACAAAATTGTAAAACTACAGATGTATCATAGCAGGAAATGTTGACAGATATAGTAAATATTCACCATTAATATGTGCAACAAGGCAAGAAATTAAAAGGTCAATGTGCTGATAAAATGTTTTCAGAGGCTAATTTAATAAAAGGATGAATCTGATTGTTTTTTAATGAAACACTTCAATTATTTAATGAAATTTATATGTGAAGATTTTTTCAGTTTCGTGTAACTTATGTCTTTATACTGAAACCCATAAGAGAATGATAGTTTTTTGTGTTGACTAGAAGAATTTCAGTATATCCTTTAGGCACAATTAGTTTTGTTACTAAGGATTTAGAAAGAAAAAATACTACCTGTATGTTAGTTTATACCTTGATAAACCTATTCTTTGTTATCCAAAATGAGATTTATTAATATAATGTGCCTTTCCAGTGATGTTCGGGAATTTTTTTCGGGGGGGTGGTGGTGTAGGTGTTTTTAGTCCCTGATAGAAATTAAAAAACAAGCTTGTTTGCTTTCTGACTTTTAAGACTTAGATTGTCTTTTTTTAAATGTAGTGCTTATTTAAAATGTAATAATCAACAACTGAGTTTAAATGAGTTTTAAATAGTTTATTTGCATATAAGGTATAGTTTTAGCTATATAAGATAGTATATATAACATAGACCACATAATCTGAAAAGGATTAGTGTCAACATGAATTTCACCAAAATGAAACTTCCCTGAGGGCAGGTAGGGATTTAAATTATTGCACAGATTGACTAATAATATTTTACTGGCCATTTGACAGTTAATGATACAGTTATGTTACACTGCATGTTTTAAAGATAGGCATTTTTCTGACACAGCTGATATATTAGGAAAAAGTTTGAGCATAATTCAAACTTAATGTTTGTGTATGATTTACTCCATAAGACAGGGTGTGTACATTAAACTGGAGCCAGCTGAACTTGGCCATGTAGGAATACACAAATGCAAACCCACAGCCCAGACATCTGCAGGCTATCTTGGTTCTCTGTGCATTATCCTCCCCTTTCATACCTATGGAATTTCCCATATTAAAAAACACATTAATTCATCACCCAAGTATGTCTATGCATCGTGGTTCAAAAATGTCAAATAGTGCATGTAGAAGGAAGGCTTTAATATTGAGAAGAAGCTGGAAACAACTGAGCATTTGGAAAG
Organism: Xerus rutilus; assembly: GCA_028644305.1. Classification (NCBI taxonomy): domain Eukaryota; kingdom Metazoa; phylum Chordata; class Mammalia; order Rodentia; family Sciuridae; genus Xerus; species Xerus rutilus. The sequence goes on from CM053406.1 coordinate 49,777,016, forward strand.
AACCAAGAGAATATGTGGTATCTCTTGAGCAGCAAGAATAAGGAAATAATTCACATGAAGATTATCAGAGACAATGCCACAAAAAGAAAAGTAAATGGCTGGAATAACTTTAGGTACTGCAAAGACAAGGCTTAAAGAAATAGAAGAGATTGTTGGGTATGTGGATTGAGTAAACCGTAGACATTCTTTCTCATGAAGGGAGAGAAAGCACCAGCCTTATATGAATACCTTATAAAGAAATGACCATGTGCTGCAGAAGTGATTCTTTTAGCCCTAGCTGTGGCTGTTGCAGGGTTGGTGGTTTCAAACGCCACTAGTTGTCAAATGCTAAAACAAAAGAATTCCCAGCAGTGATACAGAAGTTAATTGAAGAAGGCTACACAATGGATCAAAATTTCAATTTCGATGGGACAGGTATCTATTATAAAGGCATACCTCAAGGACCTACGTTTCAAAGGTAAAAGAAGATGCCCCAGGATTTAAGGCTGTGAGAGAGAGCAGTTTGTCATTCCTTCTTCCACCACTTCACAATAACTCACAAACTTCAGCCCTTCCCATGTCACTTCTCTAAGCAAACTACAAGTCCTTTAAAGGTCACATGTCATGTTTGTGTATTTTTAGCCATTTAACATAGGTTAAAATATGTTCTTATTTTTATTAAATTCCTGTCTTTTAAAAATATGCCACTGGTGAAGATTTTGAGTGTTATATTTCTCAATTTTTCTCATAAATCCCTTTGTCTTTATTGTAGTTTTGCACACTGCAGTGATTCTTTGTGATCACAAATGTTGTGTTACAGCAGAATTGACTCTAGGTAATTAAAAATAGCACAAAATTGCTAAGTGTCATTACTGAGAGAATAAGGGTGATACCTGCTCTTGACATTCCCCGTACTAACAGTGCCCAGTTGTGACTAAGGGTCAAAAGTGCCTCCCCTGGCCCAGGTTATTTAGCCAGCAAAGAGATAAAGAAAAGATTATATAGCCAAGTAGCTAACATATATTGTCTTGTTAGAGCTGTTTTCCAGGAAGAACTTGAGAACGTAAACAGAAAAAAGTTGAGTGAAGTCACACAATTTGAAGAATTACAGAGCTATTTGTTTTGAGTTTTTATAAACTGTATTTTGAGTGTCAATCTCTGGATATATCTGGAACGTCAAATATTTGTCCTATCTGTAATATAGATCATTAGTGAACAGCCTCAAGCATAGTGAGGGGTCATAACTGTATGTGTGTTTGTATGTGTGTGTGTGATTAGTTTTCTGTTGCTGTGTAAAAATCATCACACACATAGTGGCTTAAAGCAACACACATTTATTATTTCAGTTTCAAGGAGTCAGGGTTCAGTACTGTTGAGCTGGATCCTCTGCCCAGGCCCTCACAAACCTATAATCAAGGTGTCAGACACATGTCTCATTCTCATTTGGAGCCTGAGGGTTCTCTTCTAAGCTTTCAGGTGGCTATAGGCTACGATTCCAGTTATCTTGGAAGTCATCTTGTTGGTTGGGAATGTCTTTCATCTGCCTGCAGTTTCTTTCCTTAGGGACCCTATGAACAGTTCAAAACTGGATGTTTACCTTCTTCCAGGACAGTAGGAACAATCTCTGACTTCTAGTCCCTCTTCAGTCCTACGTGAAGTTCTACATAATCTAACGTCATCATGGGAATGACTATTCTACTGCCATTTGCCATATGTTACCTAAATAAAGGAACATCTGTCCCATCCTATACACAGGCTCTGCCCACCTTGGAAGGGTGCAACACATGCGGTGATGGGGATGAAGGAATCTTGAGGGCCATCTTAGAATTCTGCCCACTGTAGTGTGTGATAAAGTAAGAGTTTAATCATGGTTGGAGATAATAAAATGTGATATCAGCAGAGACACAAGAATCAGAAAAGTCTAGCATAGCCTGTGGGTATGCTCTCTGAAAGGGTCAAGGAAACTCCAAGCTTTCATGGTAAGAAGGATGGAAGACATGCTCCAGCCTATAGGATCAGTGGTGCCTGAGGAATCTCCATGCACTGTGTAAAAGCACAAGCTGGTGTGGACCCTCTGGAATCCAGAAGTCAATCTTTATGTGATTGACACAGTCCAGTTGCCTGTATAAAAATTACGGGATTGTGGTACTTTCGATGTGTACTGTGAGATGTTGTTCGAAGATGAGATGAGAAAATTGAACCAAGTAACATAATTACTCAGGAAAGTAGAATTCTCCTAAGGCAAAAAGAAGAAATGTTCTTCCCCTGGTAGGGTAAAGGGGCCAATAGCCTTAGAGGGTTGTCCAACCAAAGGCAGAAACCAGATGGTGACATCTACGCCTTGAGTAACATCTTACTGACTGTGGCATATGAATATTGTAGCCAATATCATTTACATTTATATCAACTCTCTGTTCATAATCTTGGATAATTCTTCCATATTTATACATTGATGCATTATATTTATACATCATGCCAAGTCTTTCCATTTCCTCGCCCTCTTCCTTAAGGCTCTAGACCAGCATTGTCCAATAGAAATACAATACAAGCCACATATATAATTTTAAATTTTCCAGTAGCAACATATTTATGAAGGTAAGAACGGGTGAAAATAGCTTTAATAAGAGGTTTTATTAAACCAATTATCTCCAAAACACATTCATTTCGATGTATAACCAATATAAAAAACATGAAAGACATATTTTTACTTTCATACTATCTTCAGAGTCCATTGTGAACAACACAAATCAATTCAAGTAGCCACATTCCAGGCATTCAGTAGTCACAAGTGGCTAACATTTGCCGTATTGGATAGCACAGCTCTAAGGTACTGTCTGAAGTCTCTGATCAAGGGCATTCAACTCCAACCCTCATTTTTCCCTATAGTCCAGATCTGGATAATCTTGCCAACCCCAGGCTTTATTCAGAGTTGTCTTGTGTGTATGTAATTTTCAAGGCTCTCTCCTTCCTTCTTACCCTTATCTTCTCATGTGAATCCTGCTATACCAAGAGTGTGAAGTTAAACATAGCTAAACCTGATTTCCCTTTCCTCTGATTACTTTCCTAACTTCCAGATCTTGTATAAGTCCAAAATGTCTTCAGCCCTTCTTTGTTCCTCTGTCTCAATAGGTACTTTAATTTCTTCCTTATAATCTGATATTTGGCTCCTATTTTTCCCAATTCAACATCTAAACCATTGATTCAAGTTTGGTCATATTCCACTTGGACTTCCTGACATGTTAACCTGCTTGTTCCAAAACTATATTCCAAACACTGCTTGCTTTCTTCTAATCTGAGTGTTGTTATCATTATCAGACAATGACCATTTATTGAAGGTCTACTCTAGGTTTATTTTAGAATATTTAGAATATTTTAGTATATGTATATATGCTAAAAATACATATAAAATATATACTAAAATGCACATATAAAATGACTAATGAAGCATATATATATACACACATACACACTCACACACATAATTTGTTTTCTTTGTTAAAAATAAAAGTAAATGTTTGAATATATATCCCAACTAACAAATTGTGATGCTTTAAAAGGTGTAAAATACATATATATAAGGCAATATAGCACTATATGATAGAAGTCATGTAGTCAGATAACAAAAGTCATAAAAACTCAGAGCCTTCAAGGCACATGTCAGTCCCCCTGTTGTGAAATATCTGTAAGCCTTGAGCCCTTTTGGAATGAGTGTGAGGAAGAAAAATGCTCCTCCCTGGAGCAAATAATGGAAATAAGAACATATGTGTTATCCAGGTTTCTATTACTGTAATCAACACCTGAGATAGGTCAACTTATGAAGAGAACGATTTACTTTGGCTCATAGTTTCAGAGGTTGCAGTCCATGATGGATTCGTCCCATTGCTTTTGGGCCTGTGACAATGAAGAGACAATGAAGCAAAGCTGTTCAGCTCATGGCAGCTGGAAAGCAAAGAAAGAAGGCCGAGGTTCCAATATGCCCTTCATGGGCACTCTCCCAGTGACCAGAAGGCCTCTTGCCAAGCTTACCTCTTAAAGTTTCCACCACCTCGCAGTAGTGCCAAACTGGGGATTAAGCCTTTAACACGTGCACCCTTGGGAGACGTTTAAGACCCAAACTATAGCAGCATACAAGGGGAAAAGATGCCTTATTTACCCCCTTAGAACTCAGGATTCAAATCCAAATCCTTTATGCTGTAGTGCCTTGCCTTCCCTTAGATTAGTGCCAGAGTTCTTTACCTTAGTTGTACATCAAAATTGCCGGGAAGTGTGTGAAAAAAAATGCCAGTACCTGGGCCACACATAGGCCAATAATTAAGTAATAGTGTTCAATCTTGGGCCCCCAATCTTAAGCCTAGTGTAAAGATCTGCAGTCTTAATTCATCTCTGCCACTCAGCTCTATATTTTAGCTGTGTTTGAAATAATGTACTGCATATCATATAGAGCCATGTTATTTGAGTTAAATTTTTTATTGTAATATATTATGTTGTCCAATTCTTTCATTTACCAGTGAGGAAAGAGGTCTCGGAAGGTTAAAATCACACAGCTATGCAGGGACACAGCTAAGACTTTGACCCTTCTTGTAAAGTAGGAATGAGAGTTGGTTCTCCCAGAGAACAGCCTGGTGAGCACACACCAGCTGCCTTCCCTGGACAGACACCTAGGAACCAAAGAGTGTCACCAGCATAGTCAGCATGGAAGGACAGCCAGGATCAGCAAGGAGTGGACAAAACTGAGGTCCTATGAGCAAGCAAGGGTAACCCAGAGATCATTTAGGAAAAACAAAAAATAACAGCTCTTACACTCCACTATGCTTAAGAATCAATTGGGGTCTCCTTAGAAAGACCTACCCCAGGGAGTCTGGCTCAGTCACTCTGGGTGGGGCCAGAGAAGAGACATTTTTAACTAACCACCAAGGTGATTCTGATGTGAATAGTTTGATGACTGCGTCTGCTGGGAAGCACTAAGCACTAATCTAAGGTAGAAAGTTGCAGTTGGCTTCCAGAAACGGCTTTTGGTTCTCTGGAAAGTGAAGAAGATAGGTGAGCTAGTTATGGGTCTACACCTGCAGAGCAGGAAGTCTACACAGGGGAGAAAAACACAGAGCTCACCCTGGCGGGACTAAGTAAATCTGTAATTTATAATTGAAACATGGATAGCAGCCAAATGGACTCATCTGTGCTTCTGCCTTAAGTTGTAATCATCTGGGGCAAAGAAGACTTTTTTTAAAACTATACTCTCCTAGTGGCCCAGCTCTGTAACAGGCAATGAATATAGTGGTGGTTTTTGTTATTTTAAAATTTGCAAAGAATTTTTTAGTACAGATCTTCTCATTTGAAATTTCTAGTACCATTTAAAGTAAATAGAATAGATGATATGTGCTCTGCTTTACTGTTAATTCCCTGGTTCACCAAGGGAGCAGAAAGGAGACTAAGGTCCATGTTTTCTAAATCTGGGTTCCGTCCAGTGGAAGTAGAATAATGTGGTGTAGACTGAGCTTTAGAATCAGGCAGACCTGGATGGAATATGACCTTGAACAACTTATTTACCTTCTCTGAATTTCAATTTCCTCATCTGTAAAATGCAGATAATAATACCTTCCTCATGGGGTTGTTAAGTAAGATAACTTTTAAAATATGTCTGGCACATAGTTGCTGAGTAAATGTACTATCTCAAGGATAAATAGAAAAAAAAGAGCTTAAGAAAATAAGAATTTAGCATATGGGACACATACCGAAGTTGGGATCTGATTCTAATTAATGAGGAGAATATTGATGGAATTTTGAGCTTATGGGTTGCCTAGCAACCAAAACTAACTCAATACCACTGGCTACCAGAGTTGTTGTTTTTAATCAAAGCAGTAATTAAACTGCTCTTAAGAAGCTCAAGGTCATAAGCAGACAAAAGGATTCCCCTGTGAATTTGGAGTTGTGCCAGACATTTTGAAAAAATGATGCCCCAACTCCTTAGTGTATTTGTGCTGAAATAGCTCAGATGTTGGGATCTTCCTCACTTCTGTGCCCCTAGGAGACAGAAAATGTTAGGACATTCCATGTTATAAGGGGGATGGAGAAGACAGAGTGCTTGCCTTCCTATCCCCGTGTATTCAATCAACATTCATTGCGTACCAGGAGTCAGGCATACTAGAACATTTTTCTTTGCTCTTGCTGTCTTTTAGAATTTCAGCATCAAAGAGGAATCAGTCAATGTTTAACAATACAACCGATTATTTCATGAGTGGCTGTGTCTCCAGTGTTCTGAGCATAATGGAATGAGAAATACAGCAGGTATAGCAGGTCTTAAATATCCACTGTTAGGGTTTTTATTTTCCTGGCAAACCAGTCCTTCCCACTGGGGTTTCCAAACACATTCGTACTACTTGGCTCACAACCTTGAGAGGTGACTTGGCATGAAGCTGGCTGGAGGGGGACTTGTGCTTCCATACCTCGAATGTGATTTTTACCTGAAGCCAGTGACTTCACCGATCTGTGCCCTGCTTTTCTCATTTGTAGCCTGGGCATTAATGATTCAGATTCTGCCTCCTTCAGTCAATGAGAGTAAAGCAATGAGATAATAAATGTAAAAGGTTCAAGCAGATAAACGCAGTTTCTGAGCTAATTTTGATCAGTTTGCCATCAGGTTTATATTGCCTATCATGAACCATCCTTTATCTTCTACATTTCTCTATTCCTTTTATGATTTACAGTCTTACGACTTAAAGAGGAAAAAAGGCTGGGAGCTTGGAATTATTGTGTTAATTTGCACTGAATTTTACCATCATTTGTAGCTCAGTGTGCTCACTTCTTTTGCAGGGAAGGTCAACTTTACTGCTTAGGGGAGAAATACCTTGTGCCACTGGGGCATTTCAGCATTTATTTACCCACAAACATGACTTAAGGCCTAAGGGCCTTTAAGGCAGGCAACTGGTTGATGAATCATTGCCAACATAGTGCTGCCGGCACATATCAGAGGAACGCTCCTGCTCATCACCTGCTCCTGTCAGTTCTTCCTCCTCCAATAAAGTACATCTGTTTTGGTGACTGAGTAAAAACACACCAAGTGGAGAAAGGCTGGTGGAGTAATTTAATCGGGCAAGTCAGCACGCTTGAGCAATAGTGTCAAGGATAGAAAGATGTCTGGGCACAGCTTAATGAAACAGAAGTAGACTGGAAAGGAAGCACAGTTCTTCTTATAATCATCTAGGGTCACACTGCTGGAATGGAGGAGCCCCAGTATCTCCTACCAATCAAGATTTTTAAGGGGACAAGATCCCCCTAAGTATCCTTCTGAATTGTTGCAAACGTTTTCCATGGCCTTTCTCTGTTAGCATCATTTTAACATTTCATCAAGGATTATAAATTTTTAAGGAAGTTCAAACCAAAGTTCAGAGCTTCACTAGCCATTCTTTTTAATATTGGCTTTCCCGGCTATGTTTGGTATACTGAAGAACTGATTGATTTAAAATACCCCAGTTTTCAAAAGTAAAACAGCAGGGACACTGACATTTCAGACTGGTATTTTGCAGCTCTCACTATTCGTCGCGTTTCTTAAAACTTTTCTTTGTTGTGACAATCCAGTAGTGTAGAATTTTGTATTTTGTTTAAAAGAGGAGAAATCGAAAATGTTCAGGATGCTGGTCTGCCTTGAATCTTATGGTCTCACAGATTGACTAGGGCGGGGAGGAGAATAATTAGGGAACTGCAGAATGCTTGAAATGTATTTGAAAACAAGTAAAAATAACAATATGACTATAAGTGGTAGTTCTGAGGAATTTTTCCCTCCTCTCCTCCCTTCCTTTCTGCTTTCCTCTTCCTTTCTTTCTGATTCACCTGGCAGTATTCTTAAGCTCATCATTTCCTAATGCAAAGAATTGCTGATCAAAAAGAAAACCTAGCAACTGCAACGACAGGAGCTTCATTCTGTCTGTTTCCAGGTTTTGTTTTTTTTTAGTGAGGACACCACCCCTTGTTACTCCGGCAAAGTCATTTCACCTCTGTTCTGCACTCCACCCTCCTCCCCCTGCCACCTGCCTCCCCTTGGGACAGGATCTGTGCTATCTGATACTCCATTGACAAGTGTTCTAGAAATTTATTTCAGAAATAAAATGCTAAATATAGCACACAAGTTCAAGACTTTTTGAATGTTTCTATGTTTCTAAAAAGTCAATCTAATGAATGCTTTACACTGAAACCGTTTACTGTTAGGAAATCTGGTGGTAAATAATACATATATCCTGTAGTTCTGTCATCATGGCTAATTCTTTCCTGACTCAGATCACATATTAGCATTTTGACCATATGGCTGAAAGGGTAGAGAATATATGTGTGAGAAGCAGAGTCGGAAACATTTTTGACCATCTGGTAAATAAATGTGTAAGTAGCAGGAGTATTAATATTTATTTAGTTATATGGATGCAACCTTTAACCTGAAATAACCACTAATACAGCAAAATAATACTAAATTTATATTTCTGAAATAATTTTAATCTAATTTACTAAATATTTTTGTATTTAGAGTCTATTATGTGTTCTAAAAATCTGACTCCTAATTTTGTTTTTCTCATGATGTTTGACTTAGTAGGGCTCCTTACAGTGTCAAATTTAAAACATCTTTTGTAAGAAGCCACATGATTAGATCCAGCACATGGGCACCAGTACTGAAATTCTGCTCTGCCACTGATCACTGTGTGGCCTCAGATAAATTACACAGTCTCTCTGAGCCTCAAATTCTTCATGTCTAAATAGTGAAAAACAGCATCTGACAGCATCCCTCAAAGGGCCACAGAGGAACCTGGATTCATGCATCAGAATCACATAAGGAGTTCGTTCAAAACACAGACACCTGGGCCCTACCCTCAGCAATTCTGAATGTCTGGAAGTGGTCTGTGAGTCTGCACTTTTAGTTCCAGGTAATTCTAAGTAGACTGAGCCACTGCTATAGGTACCAGCTGATTATAGAGTACTTAGCTACACTGAAAAATCTGAGGCTAATTCTATTAAGTATGTTTTTATATGATAAAAATTTAATTAACACTCAGCAGCATTTGTGCTTAAAATATTTTAACTCCATAGAAAAACAGTAGGTCAACTTACATAAGTAGTGCTGTTGATTCATTAAATATAGTACCTCTCCATTCTTTTTGTTTAATTAGATCCTTTATCCTCTTTTTTTCTCTTGCACAGGAAAGAGCAAAGTATTTATGGACTAGGTCTAACTCAGGAGCCCAGATGAATTTGAAGAATCTAGCCTGGGATCCTTAGGTTTTCAAGACCCATACTCACCGAACCTTAATCACTGCCAGCTCCAGTGTCCAGGTTCCCTCTGGTTTTGTGAAGACTCTGATGATGGAAAAGCAAAGGACTTAATTTCTTGCTTCAGTCTCATCTAACATCAACTGAAAAGTGAACAGAACTGTAGTATAGCCATGGAAAAGAATTCAAGTTTATGGAAGAATCTGATAGATGAACATCCAGTCTGCACAACCTGGAAGCAAGAGGCTGAAGGAGCCATTTATCATCTTGCCAGTATTTTATTTGTAGTAGGTTTCATGGGTGGCAGTGGATTCTTTGGGCTCCTTTATGTCTTCAGTTTGCTGGGGCTGGGCTTTCTATGCTCTGCGGTCTGGGCATGGGTAGATGTCTGTGCTGCCGACATATTTTCCTGGAATTTTGTACTGTTTGTCATCTGCTTCATGCAATTTGTTCATATTGCATATCAAGTTCGCAGCATAACCTTTGCCCGAGAATTCCAGGTGTTGTACAGCTCCCTTTTCCAGCCCCTGGGGATCTCTTTGCCCGTCTTCAGAACGATTGCTTTGAGCTCTGAAGTGGTTACTTTGGAAAAGGAGCACTGTTATGCCATGCAGGGGAAAACCTCCATTGATAAACTCTCCCTGCTTGTTTCAGGAAGGTTTGTACCCTTGGTGCTTGCATGTCTTTCCTCTGTATGAGTTATCTGTCTGTGTTTCTTTGCACTACATTTTTCCATTGTAGCATAGTCCTGGGTGGCATTTAGCACCTCAAGGCTTGGGAAAGTCTTTGAGACGTGAAGCCTCGATACAGGCATTGTTTATTTGAAGCAGTACATGATCCAGAGGCTTACTCTTTCATCTTAGAAATCAAATGATGTGAATCTCAAAAACAAAAGAACGAATGTATTTATCTGGATACAGTATTGGTTTCGGAGCTGGACACTGCTAGTCAAAAAGAGGATGATGCCAGCTTGAATTAATAGAATATTTATGTTAACAAAATACTTACTTAAAAGTATTTAAATAAACTTTGTTAGGGTAAACTTTTAAATAACAGAGAACTTTTAATTTTGTAAATATCTAATTTATTCAGTAAGTTCTAGCAATTGTCCACTTGTTAGAAGATAGAACTTTAAGAATATATATAGAAATATATACCTGGGGCTGGGGTTATGGCTCAGCGGTTGAGTGCTTGCCTCGCATATGTGAGGCACTGGGTTCGATCCTCAGCACCACATAAAATGAATAAAGATATAAAAAAATAATAATAGCACATTAATAAAAAAAATTTAAAAAAAGAAATATATACTTAAAAAATTTGGGGGAGGAAATAATAGTGGGTTTATTCATGTTTGAAAAAGGCCAAAACTTTAGTTTACATAGGCATTTATGGCAGAACATTATTATGCTCTTAAATGTTCTACTTAATTTAAAATCTGACTGAGGGCATTGGAACTTGCCGACATATAATGTACGCACATAAATGGACACAAAACCGTAAGTTTGAACTTCTGATGGATTTCACTCAATATTCTAGGTTCCCAAGGGAGGAACATTAGTATGTGAATTTTATAGGATATTGTATCACTTACTGTGATGCATGAATTTTGTATTTTGCCCTTCAAAATTCTAAAGGGTAAAAAAGTCACCAGAGATCTGAAGCACATTTCTCCACCCTCCTACCCCCAATGATGTGTTCTCCTCCTTCCCTCAAATGTCATCCTTGTGTTTTGGTAGGATCAGAGTGACAGTTGATGGCGAGTTTCTGCACTACATTTTCCCCTTCCAGTTCCTGGACTCTCCTGAGTGGGACTCACTGAGACCCACAGAGGAAGGCACTTTTCAGGTAATGGATATAGACCATGTAGTTAATGCTCTGCTCCAAACAGATAAACAGTATCTGCTTAAAAATGAGTAAACAAATAAATAGAACAGCAGATAACATAAGAATAATTATATTTAACTTTGGGATGTACTTTGCAACCTACATGAATTCCCAATTCTGTTTGACTTCTGCTGATTAATGCTACTTTATAGGCCCAGCAACAAGAAAAATAGGTATTCCCTAAGAGAGAAAGGGACCCATGACAAATATTCTTAAGCTTTCCTTTGTATAACTGCATATTTAGGAATTAAAATATAATTGATTGAGGGGCTAGGGTTGTGGCTCAGAGTACTTGCCTTGCACGCATGAGGCACTGGGTTCGATCCTCAGCACCACATACAAAATACATAAATAAATAAAATAAAGATTTTTAAAAAAATTTTTAAAAATATATAATTGATTGAGATTTGATTATAACCTAAAAAGTGCCAGTGTGACAATTTAGAAAATAGCAAGAACAAAAAACTACATATTACAAAATAAACGAGTTTTAAAATTTAAAATGCTGATGAACTTGAGATACCTTCTAACATCAGAGTGCTATGCTTAATGTCACTACTGTGCTAGCACATCTGGTAGTTTTGAAAGATAATCCTTTCAGTGGGTTTCATTTATTATGCTACACTCTCTTCTTATGGATTAATAATACAATATATGCATGCATGTAAATACAAATTAATATATATATGCAAAATAGTTATATAAATTCTATACTACAGAACTATAAATTTTGTACTATAGAAACTGTTGGGGTTAAATGTCTGCAGTCTTCAGAACCAATGTGGATTTATTTCCTAACATTAGCCAACTTTATGTTTATAATATCAAGTAGGTCTGCCTTCAATACAATGCAAAATATAAATCTCCTAAATTATGTATATAGTAATAAGTTACATGGTTTTCTTTTTCTATTTTTACAATATATTGCATGTCAGTGGGACTATTTTAACCTAAAGAAGACATCAAATCAAACTCCCTCAAAATTCGGAGCAGAAAAAATATGATTTGGGTTCTTGTTTCCTAATCTTTGTTTACATGTGGTCTTATATTTTTTAGGTAACCCTCACAGCAGAAACTGATTGTCGATATGTGACTTGGAGGAGAAAGAAATTATATTTGCTCTTTGCTCAGCATCGCTACATCTCCCGCCTGTTTTCAGTTTTAATTGGCAGTGACATTGCAGATAAACTCTACGCCTTGAATGACAGGGTATACGTAGGAAAAAGATACCACTACGACATTCGGTTACCCAACTATTACCATATGTCAAGTCCAGAAATGCCTCGATCACCTCTGACAGAACAGTTTCGGAATTCCAGGCAATACTGTAATAAATGACATCAAAATCTTAAGTTTTCGAACTATTTAAAAGACTCTTCATCATTCCCCAAATGAAATAGCAAAATAAAGAAAATTGAGCTCACTCATATTTTTATAAAACGAATTAAGAGCCAAGAGGCCACTGCCAGCTGTTTCAGTCATCTCAACTTTTCTGTTGGGAATAAATTTTACAAATCGTTCTGGTATTTCTTATTGTTACCGTTGGGGGAAGGCGGTGAATAACTGTGGGAAGTTTGCTCTTTTCTGCATCAGAACTGGGAGAACGTAAACTGCATATTCTGAGGCATTTCTAGAGTTTCTGAATGCATCGTCTTGCCCTGTTGACTCAGGCATTGCTCCTCAAGCAGCTGCCTGCAACTGCTCTCAGCACAACAGCAGGTTGCTAATGCCCCATAAGCATTTCCAGAATTCACTCCTTTGCTACAATCTCTGATGAAAGCAAGATGTATTACTGTGGTAGGCAGCAATTATTCATTTTACATGTGAAGTTAATTGATATGCCTAAAAATGAGAATAAATGTAAAAGATAACAATATGCCAAACTTGAAGACTATTTTCTTGCTACAAATAAGTCCAAAACTTAATCTTTATAATACCATTTAAAAAGAGGCATTGCACAAGAAATAAAACTACGTAATAATTACTGAATTTAAAAGAATGCCCGTAAACAAATAGTGAAAATGTTGCACAGCATTTCAATTTCATGTTTGGCTGAAAGGTCAAGTGTCAGTGGTTTGCCTAGATGAGGCATCATGGTGAATACTCAGCCCACTACATGCACCCAGGAGTCTGCCTCACACCATTCCACAGCCTGGTGAAGAAGATCTTGAGAAACACATCCTTACTTGTAGCTCTGGTCTCTGTCTTTAGAAAACTGGTTTTCTGAAGTTGATGTGCAGGCTATTTTGATATAAAGATACAAGTTTAATAAATAGGTATTGGACACCTTCTATGGCTTCAATACAGAACTGGACACTGAGTATACATTAAGTAACAGATGGGATCCATTCTGGGGATGAGGGAGAAGATAATAAACAGAAAAGCCTGTGATTAGAAAATGACAGTGCCATGAAGAAAGAAATCAGAGAAGGTAGATAGGAAAAAGCATTGTAATTTTAATAGAGTGTTCAAGGAAGATGCTTTAGTCTGCTTTTTTGCTGTTGTGACCCAAAGATCTGAAAAGAACAATTAGAGGAGGAAAAGCGTATTTGGGGGCTCACGGTTTAAGAGGTCTCAGTCCACAGAAAGCCAGCTGCATTCCTCAGGGCTCAAGGTGAGGCAGAACATCATCAAAGAAGAGTGTGGTGAAGGGAAACAGCTCAAGACATCACATCAGGAAGCAGAAAAAGAGAACTCTGTTTAACAAGCACAAAATATATACCCCCAAAGGCACACCCCCAGCCCCCACCTCCAGCCACACCCTACCTGCCTATAGTTACCACTAGTTAATCCTTGTCAGGGGATTAATTCACTGGTTGGGATAAGGCTCTCATAACCCAATCATTTTCCCTCTAAATCTTCTTGCACTGTCTCACACTTGAGCTTTTGGAGGACACCTCACATCTAAACCATAACAGAAGGCCTTATCAAGAAGGTAATGTCTGAACAAAGACCTGAAGGAGGCAAAGGAACATTCCACACAGATATCTGGGGGAGGGCAATGTGGGTAAAGGGGACAGACCGCACATGAGAAGGTCCTCACAACTGGTTTGTTCCAGGAGTGGTCAGAAGGCAAGCAAGACTGCAGCAGAGTAGACACAAAGGACACAGAAGTAAGTACAGGCATACTGGGTAGGGCCTAATAAGTCATGTAGGCATTTTGACTTCTCTTCTGAGAGTGACCAGAAGCCATTGTGGGGTTTGAATAGAAGGGTGATGTGATATGGCCTGGTTTACAGAAGGACTCTGTCTAGCCTACAAAGAACCCGTTGGGGACAGGGAGGGCAACAGTAGATTTGGAAAGGAAGATCAGGATTCAGAGTGAGATGTCCAGTGAACATTGAAGTAGATAGGGGACTATGAATCCAGATTCGAGAGAAAGGTCTGAGCTGGAGACACAACTTTAGGATGTTTAGCATATAGATGGTTTCTGAAGCCATAAACCCAGATGACATGGTCAAAGAATGAGTCTCAAGACCTGGCCTGCAGGGACTCCAATGTTAAGAGGATGAGGAGGCAGAGGTGAGGAAGAGTCAGCAAAGGAGGTGAAAAGGAGCAGCCAGTGAGACAGGAAGCACACTAGAGAGCATGGGGTCCCAGGAACCAAACAAAGAAAGTGTTTCCAAGAGAAAGGAGTGATGAATTGTGTCAAACATGGCTGAGAGGCCAGGTGATATGATGTCTGAGAGTAAACCATTGGGCCAAGCAACCCAGAAGTCGCCAGTGGACTCAGGAGAAACAGTTTCAGTGGAATGACTAGGGCTGAAAACTTCAGTGCAGCAGATTAATGAGAGACAGGAGGCACAGGAAGAGCAAGGGTAGGTATGTGTGTTAAGCAGTTCTGATGGGAAGAGAAATAGAAATGGACAGGGGTCCAGAGAGGTGGAGGTTGCTATTTTCAAGACAAAAGAAATAATGACCTGTGGATTGTATGCAGATGGGAATGACCCAAGAGTGAAGGGTGAGTGTCTGGACTAAGGACCTCTAGCCAATGAGTGCTGATGGGAGCCACTGGCCTTAAACAAGACCACAGAGAATAGACCATGGGTCAGGAGAGGAGGCAGAATTCACGGGAGTGTGGCTGCTGGCAAGGGATGTGGGGCAAGCTCATGAAAGTTCCCTAGGGATGACTTCTGTTTTGTTAGTGACCTAGGAGGTAGAATCAGCAAGGGAAATGGGAGACAGTCTTGGGGTTATGTAAGCTATATTACTTTATGTAAGCTATATTACTTTTTCTGTGTGTTAGTTCTATATTACTGCTGTGAGAGAGACAGTGTGACAAGGTCTGAATCATTACTCTGGGTGAGCTCCTGAACAATTCAAGGTCAGCATGAGCTAAGGGAACAGCTGGGATGATTTCTTTCTGTCTCTGGCTACACCTGACCATTGCAGGCAGCTCTCACAAGCAGACACAGTGGCAGCATCTGCTGGCACATTCAAACGCCTTTCGGCAGCCCACTGGCTCATCAGTGAGCTTCACAGTGGCACTGGAAGAAATTCAGATTTTTCAATCTTTAAGACTTTGTGGTATTAAGTATTAAAATAAGAGAATCCCATCTTAATGAATACCAGGTAGTAATTTAAGGTATTAAATTTAATAGGGACTAATTATCAGATCACTTTCTAACCATGAAAGTCAAGTGAGAACAGAGCCATAATGAAATGGGATGTATATTTTTGGTTTAAATTACCTGGCATGTGGAGAATGAGAAGACTTTATATACGACTTTATATACAAGTTTTCCATAAATCTATTTTTAGTGTGGGAAGAAGGAACACAAAGTGAGATGAAGGGATGCTAAAAGAGGGGGGAGAGAGGTGCTTGAAACCTCAGAGTCTTCACTTCCATGCACAGCCTACAGCCCCAGGGCTATTGCCTTGAACCTGATTTGGCTCCTGTGCAAGTATAAGAAAGGACCAGTATGGTTTGCCCCGGACTCTGCACCCCAAGGAGATCATTGTTCTGAGATTAATATGAGAACATATTAATTAATCTGCTCTAATTAATTAAAATTAATCTCTGAGCATTTATAGTGAAGAAATTTTCTTTCCTCTTCAACCGTGGAGCAAAAAGGAAGTTCATTTGCCCTCTACTCATCTGGATAGTCCTGGATGTCATACTGTGACATTGCCCAGACCTAGAAGGACAGAATTGATTTGACAGAGCAGTTACAAAGTGATACTCCTAACTAAGCTGACAGAAACCAGAAGAAAAACAAACTAGGCAGAAAGTCCATATTATTATAAAGGCAATACATGATACAATATGATGTACATGACATGCCTGATGGAACCAAGGGCATAAATCCATACGTGGCATTGGGTACACTTTCTAATTGGTTTCTATGTTCCCCTATGTTATACACTGTTAAAGAAATTAACCTTTAGAAATAATGTCCCAAATTAATGTTATATTTTATAAAAGTACTTATACATATTGAAGAGATCAATGGGCCAAATTAATTCCACTATTTTTTGTTGTACTAAAATGTAATATACTCATATAAAATACAAATAAATATTAGTATTATATAGACATATTATAATAAAATGATGGTTTAATTTGATAGAATTGTACATAACTTGAAGCCCAAAAATCTTAAGTTATGAAAAGATGCAACAAGATTAAAACATTACTTCTTAGTCATCTCCCCATTAGTATTATAGTCATTTTAATAAGGAATTGTACATTTGCATATAAAACCAACATAATTTGAACATAATTTGAAGTTTTATTATGCTAAATTTGACTACTTTAATACTTGCTAGCTGTTAAAGATTGACAGGGAACTTCGAAATATGTTTTTTCTCCTTAAGAACTGATTTGTGCCTTGAACTATAATTTCCCTCTTTACTTTTTTATTTCAATTAAGAATTGGGTGACCTTAATAAGTGTAATTTTATTTTATTCATAGGATTCCAAAATATTTTTTAAACATAATTTTTTAAAGATTTTTTTAAGATGGACATAATATCTTTATTTATTTATTTATTTTTATGTGGTGCTGAAGATGGAACCCAGTGCCTCACATGTGTAAGGCAAACGCTTTACCACTGAGCCACAATCCCAGCCCCTAAACATAATTTTATAGTAAGATTTTAGCTCCACTTGATACAACACCAGATGCTTGGGGTCATCAAAACCAATATTACTGTTCATTAAATGTACAATTATCTCTCAAATATAACACTGTTTTACATCTATTTAGTACTTCATAGCTTACAAAGCACATGCCTATATGTGATTTCATTCACTAGTTTCCTGGAATCCCATTTTATGGATAAGGATTAGAGGCTGAATCACAGAAATGGTGACACTCAAGCTTAGTTCTCCCAAGTCAGTATCCTTTGCATTTTTCATGCTACACAGTTTCCCTGATTATATCCCTGACTTGGAGAGTAATCAGTTGCCCCCAATCTGAATTGAATGAAGATTCAATACCAAAATGCTAATTACACATTTTCTGAATTTGTCAGTGATCCCACGAGGAACATGAGCCAAATGAGAACCTGTCTTCTGAATCATCAGCAGTTAGCTGGAGCTCAAACATGGTCTACAAGTAAACTGTGTAATCAAGTGTAATGCTATTAAAATGTCTGTAAGTTTATACAGTGAAAAGAGCAGGGCCAAGTTTCATTGATGCAGCTTAAATAAGTTCTTTATATTTGAGGTCTGTCCAATTTCATTTCAGATATTTCCACAGCTTACGTGAGATCTCTTTAGATGCTTTACTGAGAATCTTCTATCACCTCAATGCATTATGGTTTCTGTGCCATCCATTCCCTTTCTTATAGAAAAATTAGTTCAGTGCTCTTTGTGATACTGTATCTCTCTCTTACCTCAGATGGAATAAAACTTCATGTTCAATGAGACTTTGTAAGCTGAAACTTTTGCAAATAGTAGCCAGTAAGGATTCTAAGATATGGAAGAAATTTTTGGTTGGTTGTAAGTGGTTTCCTTTTTTTTTTTTGTACTGGGGATTGAACTCAGAGGCACTCGACCACTGAGCCACATCCCCAGCCCTATTTTGTGTTTTTATGTGGAGACAAGAAATTTTTGGTTGGTTGTAAGTGGTTTCTTTTTCTTTTTTCTTTTTCTTGTTTTTTTTTTTTTTTTTTTGGTACTGGGGACTGAACTCAGGGACACTCGACCACTGAGCCGCATTCCCAGCCCTATTTTGTGTTTTTATGTGGAGACAGGGTCTCACTGAGTTGCTTAGCACCTTGCCATTGCTGAGGCTGGTTTTGAATTCATGGTTCTCCGGCCTCAGCCTCCCTAAGTGCTGGGATTACAGGCTTGCCGCACCACACCTGGCTTGTAAGTGGTTTCTAAAGAACAGACTATTACTATGGGTGTATATTGGTTCTCTTGATATAAAAGTTTAGCCAATAAATAAGCACAATATCTTTTCCAAAAAAAAAAACATAAAAAGAATTCTCCTTTTAAATTCTCTCAGTCTGTATACCTTGTTCTTCACTTGGAAATAGTGCCTGGCGCATAACAACTTTGTAAATATTTATTGCATGGAAGGAAAGTACTCATACCTGTTCTTGAATCTGTATCTGGATTCTCACACTGAATCCACCTCCCGATTTGCTTTCAATTATGCAGTGCCACTGGCAATTTTATCATGGAATAAAGTGAAAGACCTGTAAAAAATGTCGTTTTTTCTTGCTGAAGCTGTTGAAGTGAATTTGAACAGCACCTGTCCAGAATGCACAGTTATTAGTCTTTTGGTTCCAAGATCACTCTTTGAGCTAAGAATCTGCAAATTAATTTGCTTAGAGACTCTTTGTGTTGGACACGTTGAAAGATGAACTTAGGCATATTGGAAGTTGGAATAGCTTATGTGAATAGATCGCGGTGCTTCACACATGGGACAGCCCCTGACCACACGTGGTTCAGCACTCCCCTTTGGGGGCTGGAAACTGTGTTTGGGAAAGCAAAAACAATAAAATGTCCTGGACTGGTTAAAATGGAAAATCCCCAGTTAGAGGTTGGTCAGTGGTTTCTGGTGGGTAGAGTGGCTACTTGTAGGTGGTTTGGTGGGTTCTGGTTGGTTAGCTTATGTTTCATTCTACAGCTTATGCTGAGCTTTGGTTTGCTTATGTAGGAACTCAAGGCACTGGAGCCCTCTAAGCCTAATGGACTCCCAATTAAATTTTTTTAAAAGACAGAAAGTGATAATTGGTTATTGTATCTCCTGTAAATAAGTTCCTTTTAAATGATAAATAATGTGGCTGTTGTTTGTATTTCATTTTTCTCAAAAACAAGAGAGCTTGTTGGGAGCTCCTCTGACCTCACTTTATATTTAAATTTTTCTGTGCAAAATTCATCCCTGATCTAGTGCCAGGAATATAGCAAGTTCTCATTAAATTCTGTTTGGAAAACATGAATGCAATGCACAGCAGGCATAAACTGAGGAGACATGGATCCATCATGTACTTGCTACTGACCTCATCTTCACTCACACCTGCTTCCCAATGATGACAGAAACATTCCATCCAGGCGCTTAAAATAAGTTTCTTTCTTGCTTTTTTTAAAATAGTTTTTTAGTTGCAGATGGGCACAATATCTTTATTTTATTTATTTTTATGTGGTGCTGAGGATTGAACCCAGTGCCCCACACATGCGAGACAAGTGCTCTACCACTGAGCCACAATCCTAGCCCCAAATAAGTTTCTATTTTAAAGTTACTTTAAATAAATCCTTCATCTTTCTGTTTCTCTCTTTGTTCCAGGGATTCGGGGATAAAGTGTACATGGCCCCATGGCCTAGCAGAACCTCACTCAGTCCTGAGTCCTCCTTGGTTCAACTGCACTGTTGCTGACCAATCTGTCTCTGGGTATCTGGGCTGCTGGGTATCTGGGCTGTTTGGCCCCTAGACGTGGCTGCCTCTGCTGTTGCCTCTGGCATTGGGATCTCTGCCTTCTTCCCTGATTGCTACAGCCTGACCCAGGCATTTCTCACTCACCAAACCACTCAGTGTTTATGAATGAATGAATGAATTGTGAAAGAATCTCAGGGTTAAAACTTTTGGCTCCATCATCTCTTCCTACTTTTTCCAAACCTATCTTTACCACCTTGTTCTTGCTGTTCCATCATTAATCAGCTAGATGGGACAAGGTAGGAAATGGGGAGTTTGAGTGGGCCAGGAAGTGGGCTGTCACAATCATGGTGGGAAAGTCACCATAATTCCAAGAAAGTGATCTAACCCGGTAGAATATTAAGTGCCATGTGTTGTTACTTATTTATCCTATTAGAAAGATAATGTGACCATATTATAAATGAGCCAGAGTAGAAAAAGAATACTTTCACTATTCTAACTCAATTTCTATTGACATACTAGCATATATTCTTATGTTACTTTGCCTATTCATAATGATTTAAGTTGTAAGACACAATTTTTAAAATTTTTAAAAATTATTCTAATTAGTTATACATGACAGTATAATGCATTTTGACACATCATACATAAATGAAGTATAACTTCTCATTCATCTGTACATGACGTAGAGTTCACAGGTAATGTAATCATATACACACGTAGGGTAATAATGTCTGATTCATTCTACTATCATTCCTACCCCCATGCCCACTCCTCTCCCTCCATTCCCCTCTGTGTAGTCCAAAATACCTCTATTCTCCCGTACCCTTATTGTGAATTAGCATCGGCATATCAGAGAAAATATATAGCCTTTGGTTCTCTGGGATTGGCTTAATTCGCTTAGCATAATATTCTCCAGTTCCATCCATTTGCCAGCAAATGCCATAATTTCATTCTTCTTTAGGGCTGAGTAATATTCCATTGTGTATATATATCACAGTTTCCTTATCCATTCATCTGTTGAAGGGCACCTAGGTTAGTTCCATAGTTTAGCTATTGTGAATTGATCTTCTATAAACATTGATGTGGCTGCATCACTATAGTATGCTGATTTTAAGTCCTTCGGGTATAAACCTAGGAGAGGGATGACTGAGTCAAATGGTGGCTCTATTCTAAGTTTTCTTAGGAATCTCCATACTGCTTTCCATAGTGGTTGCACCAATTTGCAGTCCCACCAGCAATGTATGAGTGTACCTTTCTCCCCATATCCTCGCCAGCATTCATTGTCGCTCGTATTCTTGACGACTGCCATTCTGACTAGAGTGAGATGGAATCTCAGTGTAGTTTTAATTTGCATTTCTCTAATTGCTAGAGATGTTGAAAATTTTTTCATATATTTGTTGATCAACTGTATTTCTTCTGTGAAATGTCTATTCAGTTCCTTTGCCCATTTATTGATTGGGTTATTTTTGGTTTTGGTGTTAAGGTAAAACACAATTTTCTAAAAATATGTACATCTTCTACTGGAAAAATGTTTACTATTTCTTCTATTGCAAATGCATGCAATAATTTAATCAACCAATATTTCTGAGTTGCAAATGTATGCAAATCACATGCTAGGTACTCTGGAGGTAAGGAAGATGAGTCAGACACACTTCTTAACCTCCAGAATTTACTAACTTACCCTCCTACTTACCTAGGAGAAATGATACTTTTACATAAATTTGTAAAAGGTAGCAAGTGATAAAAACCAAAACAGAAATAAAAACAGACTATCTCTAACTCTGGGGAATACTTTTTTTAAAATATTTTTTTAGTTGTAGATGAACACGATACCTTTATTTATTTTATGTGGTGCTGAGGATTGAACCCAGTGCCTCACAGATGCTAGGCAAGTGCTCTACCGCTGAACCCCAGCCCCAGCCCCTGGGTAATACACTTCTATACTATCACTTTAAAATAAGTGGGAAACACATGCCAACATGTTAAGTCATTAAGTCATAAAGAAGTATTAAATGTCAAGTGAGTGACAATAATATTTTCTACTAATTTTTTCCTATTTAGTATCTATTTTCTAGGTATTAGAAGTTTTATTTATTCATTAAACCAAGTAATATTAAAACTTCAAAACATGGGAATTTTCTGACTTGTGTTACAATATTCTGTTTCTTTCATGTCTAAAAGTTTGTGACCTTAATCTGTTCCATCTTTAAAAGTCACCAAAATTAAAGATGGTAACAACAATCAATCTTAGTATCTTGAGCTTTTTTGTGCAAAAGGAGGGTATTGGGTATTGAACTCAGAGGGGTTTTACCACTGAGCTTTTTATTTTAAGACAGGGTCTCCCTAAGTTGTTGAGGGCCTTGCTAAATTGGGGAGGCTAGTCTTGAACTTGCAATCCTCCTGCCTCAGTCTCCTGAGCCACTGGGTTTATAGGCATATGCCATCGTGCTGGGCACATCTTGAGCTTTTAAAAGCAATTGTAGAGTCTTATCTGACTCCATACAGCAAAGCTAAAATACAAAGTACTGAAATTATTCCTATTTTATAGGTAAGTAATTTATATAGTTTTTATTCTTAGGCCCCTTTACATTTTTAAAAGTTATTGAGCCAAAAAACTTCTATTTAAAAGTTATCAGTATTTAAGATCTTAAAAATTAAAGCTGAGAAATTATAAAAACTTGTTTATCTTAAAATAACAAACTCATTACATGTTAACATAGATATTTTAGCAAAAAATAATATATTTTTCAACAGAAAAAAATGTAGAGAGAAGGGATATAGCTAATGGAAAACACTGTGCACTCACAAGAAAATGAGAATGACAAACAAAGAATAATAATATTATTATTATTAATATTACAATGAGGGCTGGGGTTGTGGCTCGGTGGTAGAGCGCTTACCTAGCACGTGTGAGGCACTGGGTTCAGCACTACATATAAATAAATAAAATGAATAAAGATCTATCAACAACTAAAAATTTTTTTTAAATATTACAATGAAAATATTTCTGGTCTGTGACCCCTGAAGAGCCTCAGGACCTCACTCTGAGAACCACTGTGAAAGATGAAGGCACTGAGGCTCAGAGAGGGGAAGCCATGTGCTGAAGATTAACCAGCAGGTTAATTACAGAGGTGGAACTAGAATCCCAGACCTTCTTGCCCCTTCTTGGAACACTTTTCATACTATAATATTAATCATTTATTTCATCAAATACTTATTGTATACCTATTTATTCGTCACTGAGCATAGTGACTAGCATCATCATTTGTCTGATCCTCCAAAGCAGAAATATCAGTATTGGGCTGGGAGGTAGCTCAATAGTGCATGAAATACCAGTGTCATCCTTAATTCAAACTTTTGTTACCCATTCCAAACTGGTCAACAAAATGCTTTAAGAATCTGAGCTGAGGTATAGCTCAATGGTAGAGCACCTGCTCAGGCCTTGGGCTCAATTCCTAGTACCACAGGAAAAATAATTAGAAAGGACAAAAACCTCATATCTGGCCTTATCTTTATATCTACTGCCACTGCCTTAGAATAAACTTTTAATATTTTTTTATCTGGTTGTTTGAACATTTTAACTGCTCTTCATCTTTCATCTCAACTTACCTTCCTCTTTGCATCTATCTAGAAAACTAATCCTATTAACCCACTAGCCTGCTTGTACTCCTCATATGGCTCCTGAATGACTAAAAGATAAAGTCCAAATTAGTAATGCTCCATTTCTTTTAGATGCCAGCTTCTGAGCTTATAATATATTCATATATTTAATATCAGATAAAATGGTTGATGTAAAAAAATCACAAGAAATCCCTAAGTTGAGGTATGAAGTAAAAATGCACACAAGCGGTTTTTGTATATGACATACAATCCAAAATTATCTTCTGTTAGAAACTTTTTCCCAAAGTGTTTCCATTCCTTTCATACATTAAAGGGAGACTTGAAGGCTAAAATTCCTATCTTTTAAAAGTGCAACCTTTTTTTTTTCTCATTTTATGGAAGTGCATGAGATGTTTGTAATTTTCAAACCAAATATCATCATAATCTTTGTGTGGAGCTCTGGATTATGCTAAATTGATTGTAGATTAATGAAATGTTTCATCTTGTTTACTATTTTTTATGTAAAACGATAAAACTGCAAGTATGTGGCTCATAAATATTTTATTATGTATTATATATGCATTTAGCTAGAGAGGTGTCTTATTTTCATGAATTTATTACAACAATTTAAGTAGTAGTAATAATAAAAATTTGCATTTAAATAATTCTTTTCTCCTGGGAATTCTGAGTGCTTTTGCACATCAATTAATGTTGGATGGCAGTATCATCCTTCCCAACTTTATTATTCCATCTTTCGAATGTGTTGCTTTGGGTTTTGTTTCAGTCCTGTGTCAATATCTTGGCTGGCTATTATCAGGCTTCACATTTGCTTCCAAAACCAGCCATTTCTGAAAATCGATTTGTAAAACAATGATATTATACAATAGCAACTCCATGATTGAAAATTCTGCTTTCACCAGATACAGTTTAGTAGTCATCCCCTGGTTTTACTTTCAATCAAAGTCTTATCTATACCATCATATTAAGAATTGTGGGCTGGGGTTATGGCGCAGTGGTAGCGTGCTCGGCTAGCATGTGTGAGGCACTGGGTTCGATCCTCAGCACCACATAAAAATAAAATAAAGATACTCTGTCCACCTACAACTAAAAAAATAAATATTTAAAAGAAAAAGAATTGTAATTAAGAACAGCCAAAATGAATTTTTCTACCATTTATATCTTTTCCTTTCTAACCATCAAATACCTCATATAAACAAGTTACTTATATATGGAAAAAAAATAAATAAAGTATCTTAACAATTCCATGCCCAGGGACAAAATGACTGCCATATTTCTCTTCCTAAAAAGTAGAGGTGCAATTGATTCAGAGGTGGTCTGCAGGGGTCTGTGAATTCCTAGGAATTCACAAAAGGGAAAGAACAAGAGACAAGAGAGGTTGTCACTACAGTTGCTGCCAAATCTTTTAGTCTGCCTTCTGGGGATAACTGCCTGGGCCTGGATCAGGTTTTGTTTTGAAGATCCAACTTGGCTCCCTGCCCTTGAGGCTTCTTTGGGAATCAAATAGAATTCAGAGCAACTTCTCTGATCTTTTCAAAAAAAATTTTTTTTAAACATGATTCTGTTCTGCCTGGTTACTTATAATGAATTTCTTCATTTTGCAAGAATTTCCTAAGGACTGGAAAATCCTGTTAAATGCTTCGTCTATGGCCTTTGCTATTATTAACATTTAAAATAAAAAATTCACAAGTAGAACTCCTCTGTTTTAGAAGAAAAGCCATGTAAGAAAGAATAGGCAGAGGGAATATAAACTCTCCAATCTTTGACATTATAGTCACTGTATGCACACTTCTGCCAACCTAAAGATGAGTGAATTACTGTAACTTAGCTCTGCCAATGTCCAGTTTCCAGGATCTATATTCTTGCATATTTTATAAGTTTGCCTTTGAAGTCAATATCTCATTTCTGGCTACTCCGGGGAAATCCCAAACCACTGGAAATTTTAGCATGCACCAAAGTCTTGCAATTTATAGCAAGTTTTGTTTGAAATGTCTTGTGTGTGCTGTATTTCATCTATTTAAAACAGGCATGAAAATGAAGCTAAACCTTAGCTATTTCATGTGTTCATGGGACACTTTAGCTAATTCTTCAGACCAGGGAATTTTTTTTTTTTAAAATGTTTATTTTTTTTTTTTTAGTTGTAGGTGACAGAATATCTTTATTTTATTTTTATGTGGTGCTGAGGATCGAACACAGTGCCTTATGCGTGCTAGGCGAGCACGCTACCACTGCGCCATAACCCCAGCCCCCAGACCAGGGAATTTTGATGACTGAGATTCATTTCAATTAAACAAGTAAACTGAAATGCAAATAATTTCATGGAGTGTGTACTATGTACAGAGCACTGCAAGGAAGATAGAGAAGACATGGTTAGAGTAGGTAGCTAAATAAACATGAGTAGGGGGGTGAGGAAAGGAAATTCAGGCTCTGCCCCTGGGCAGTGTCCCACTGGCAGTTATATTGGTCAGGGACTGCCTTCTTTTGGTCAAATAGATCCCTGTCAATCTGGAGAAAACAGATCAGTCAGCACCTCCGGGACTGGAGTATGCACAGAAGCACTGAGATGCTGTCCTTGGGTGACCCAGGGTTCACTGTAATATCACTACATCATGGTTCATCTCCCTGGGACTCCCCCGCTCACACTGGGTTTCACTACAAAAGCCCACAAGGCCTTCTCTAGAGCAGGTCAACTCCACATTCTCTGGAGTATACTTTTATTTTCATTTTGTTGTGCTTGTTCACTCTACCTGCTCTGTCTACCCCATGAAATCTTTCTGGAAGACAACCTCACCAACTCCAAGGTAATGAAATGTCAGCATTTTAGTGCTTATGCTCATGGAAGACATGTAATATTCTTGTTGCTTTTTTCCATTTTTATTTAATATCTTTCCCCAGGAGGTTGAGTTGCTAGAGGTAGAAGGTGGCAGAAATTATGTAGCTAGTGTAGGAAAATGCAGGTTCTATATTATCCTGAGTAGGTTACTCAACCTCTCTGTTACCTCAGTTTCTCATCTACAAAAGTAATTACTTCTCATAGGGTCCCTTGTGAGGATTAAGTGGCTTCATGTATCTAAATCACTTATAACAGTGCCTACCACAAAGTATACTCCATACCACAAGGGTCAGTAACCTTCTTCCGTAAAGAACCAGAGAACATATCATACAGTTTTTGTGTTGCAACTATTCAAAACTGCCTTTTGTAGCACAAAAGAGCCATAAAAAGGAGCATGGCTGAGTTTCAATGAAACTTTGCAGACACCAAATTTGAATTTCATGTAATTTTTACATCATTGAACATGATGTAAAAATGATGTAAAATCATGGTTGATTTCTTCAACCATGAAACAATGTAAAAAACTATTTAGTTTATGAGTTGTACAAAAACAAGCAGCGGGCTGAGTCTTTGGGCCATAGTTTGCTGACTGTTGCTCTATATAATTAGTAGACATTATTATAATGTTTATAATATCTATAATATCTATCTATAATGTCTTTATCAATTATTATTTTTTAAAATATTTTTATTAATTATAGATGGACACAATGCC
Organism: Xerus rutilus; assembly: GCA_028644305.1. Taxonomy (NCBI): domain Eukaryota; kingdom Metazoa; phylum Chordata; class Mammalia; order Rodentia; family Sciuridae; genus Xerus; species Xerus rutilus. The sequence goes on from CM053406.1 coordinate 49,804,125, forward strand.
TTTATTTGATTTGATTTGTTTATTTTTTTAAGTGGTGCTGAGAATCGAACCCAGTGCCTCACACATGCTAGGCAAGTGCTCTACCACTGAGCCACAACCCCAGCCCTTTATCAATTAATTTTAATGGATGCTTAGAATAAGATTGTTTGGGATATTCTATGATTTACTTAATCCCCCATGGTTAGAATTTAGATTATTTCCATTCTTTATTATTAGAAGCCACTCTGCCATGAGAATCTGTATAGTAAAATCTTTATGCACAGATATTATACCCACACCTTTAAATGTATTTAGTAGTGGCCACCAAGACGGCTGGCATAGCATCTAGAAAGAAACAGACTCTGAAAAAGTAGCCTTAAAAACTAATCTAGCATAATTATCACAAATTCCACATTAAAGAAGATTTATAAATATATATTCTGTGCACATAACTTACATCCCAAACACCATTCTAGGCTGTGTGTGAACATACATATATTATATATATACACATATATATGTAATGTATACATGCATATATACACATATACATGTAATATACATATAATAACATCATTTGTTCCTCAAAACAATACTATAGGAGGGGTCCAGGTGCAATTATCTATATCATCATAATTCCTATGTTACAAAGAGGCACCACAGAAAGCAAAGTAACTTCTTCAGGAACTAATATACTAAACAGTGTACTAGCTTTCTATCACTGTTAACAAAATACCTGAGATAATCAGATTAAAAGGATGAAATGTTTATTTTAGCTCACAGTTTCAGAGGTTTCAGTCCATGGCCATTGACCAGGTTGCTTTCCTGTCTGTGTTCACGCAGTAATCATGGTGGGGAGCAGGAGGAGGAGGTGAGGAGGGAAGCTGCTCACCTCATAGCAGCCCTAGCAGCCCAGAAGCAAAAGAGGGACTGGAAAGGTCAGAGTCCCCCCTTCAAGGGCATGCTAGCTTTTGGACAAGGGCTACCTAAGTTCCTCCCACTAGGCCACACCATCTCCTAATAGTGTCACAGGCAGGGAACCAAGCCTTCAATATAGGGACCTTTGGGGTACTCCATATCCAAACTATATCCAAACTATACCACACAGTAAGCTAGTACTAGAGACAGGATTCAAATCTTGTTGGTACCACAGCCCATGTTCATGAAGGCCAGGCTACATGCCTCTTCACTAAAAAGACTTGGCCAGTGTCTTCCAGAACTCACTTTACAATGTACACGTGATGGTCTTTTTTATACTTGGATCAACTACATTTGGCACGCATGAATAACCTCATATTCCAATAACCAGTGAAAATTCTAAAATATAATGGGACACTTCTGGTGGAAACTGGATCCCTGTGTAACAGCTCCCATTTGTCATATAACTCTTCCCAATGTCAACTCTTCATGTCTGTAATTTTTCCTGCATTTCTTACCTAAAACTGTTGTCCAGTGAACAGTCAAGATTGATTGGAGCATACTTTCATATCTCACTTTTCAATTATTGTTCCCAAATCTATGTGGCAAAAATGCAAGGTGGGGCTGTGCCCAAAACCGAGGGCCCTGAAGCACCACAGGAAGTCAATTTCGGATAAGTACCCTTTTTGGAAAAAGAAAAAAAAAAGGTGGTATGTGTCAAAAGTCTGTCTCGCGTGGCCTCTGGAGCGACAGCAGCAGGGCGGACCACTCGCCAGGTCCGCGACGGCGGTATCCTGCGTCCTTGTGAAATAAACGTCCAGCCTCCGCCTCCGCCACCAGGCTCCGAAGCGTAGTTGCGCGCTCTCGGGGCCATTCCCTGTTTGTGCTGAATAGCGGGCGAGTGTCCTAGAAAGGAGTTATGCGAGTGGGTCGTTCAACACTGAGGGAAAATGAAGATTGTAGTTTTCGTTATCTTGTCCCTACTTCTCGAATTATCCTCGTGGGGATAGGAGACCAGGACCGCTGGCGCCAAAAGGCCGCCCGCCCCCATTCATGCCCAAACAAGGGCAGAATTCAGAAGCAGAAAGGAAGCGAGGAAGAAACACGCGGGCGTTTCAAACTGATCACACTTGTGTGCAGAACGGCCGCGGAGCTGGTGCAAGAGCTGGAGCAGTCGCGTGGGGAGTCCGGGTCCAGACGCCGGGCTCCGCCTGCCGGGGGAAAGCCCCGCGACTGGCGCGTGCGCGATGCGGCCCCAGCCCTGGCCGCCGCCGCCGCCGCGATGCCTATTTTAGTCAAAGCCGCGGCGGGCGCGGGGACCTACCCGGGAGACACAGCTTTCGAACCCGCAGACCGGCCAAGGCTCGTGCTTTGGGCGCCCGTCGAGCCGCTGCGTCGCTGCGTCGCTACCCTGCCTCTGCCTCCCCAAACTTCGGCCAGCGACGCCCGGGCTCCGTGCCGGGGACAAAACCAGGTAAGCAGCGGGAGGCACAGCTGCTGCCGGCTTTCCCAGGGCGCCGCTCTTTTGCAGCCTCACGCTCCCCGGGCTAAATGGGGAAGTGAAAGTTGAACCCAGCTCCGCTGGGAGCAACTTTGTTGGCCTCCGAGGCAGCTGCCAGTGTTTCTTGCCCCCGCCAACAAGAGCGCCGCCCTCTGCCCTGATCGCGGTCCGCGCCCTCGCGGCGCTCCCTGTCCTTGGAGGCCACCCTTCTGCTTGGATCTGGGCGTCGCCACCACAGACCCTCCGATGTCAGCTGCCAAAGCTCGGGTCCGACAATGCCAGCGTCCCTAGGCGCTTGACCCACGAGGTGCCTGCTCCCGCGCTCTGCGGCGGGCAAATCCCTTGGCGAGCTCGGACTCTCCCTCCATTGGGCTCCCGGGGGTCCCGGCCCCCGAGCACTCCGTGGCTGCTGCTTGCCCCACTGTATGACCGCGGAGGGTGCGTGTAGTCAGGTGCAGGGTGTCGCCCATCCTGGGTCCGCGGTAGGAGTGCGAGGTGGAGCGATGATGCTCGCTCCTCACTTCCCGCGGCATGAGATCTTTTGGTCCTGGAGATCAGTTGACCCTGACCCTCCTTTTTTAAAAAGCGAGGTGAGCGGGGCCTCAGGGAAGCAGGTGACTGGGCCCTCGCTACCTACTCCGCTCTTTCGTTCCAGAGCCTTTGGGAATTCGGTTGTTGGGCAGAGAAGTCCCAGAAACTGCCTGCTTTGGAGCGTGAATAATTGTGAAAAGACTCTTAGGCGTAATGCCGTTTGCCATTCGGGAGATGTTTGAAGATTCAGTTAGAATAACAAAATGAATTAAATCTATTAGCAAGGCTTTACTCTGTGCTGTTTATCTTCATTTTTGTAATTTGGATACAGTTTAACATTAGCTTCACCATTTAGCTATTTAGCCTTGCAAATACCTATTTGAGAAACCATAGTTATATAGGGTTTTACTAGAACAGTAATTTAAGGAATTAGACTTTGAGGATCTGATGAGAAAGAGATAACTTTTCTTGATTTAGTCGAAATTAATCTGAAAGTTTACCAATTTACCAGTCTAACATTCCTCATTACACCCATTCTTTCTGTTTAAGGGCAGTTCAACATAAGACATTTAAGTCCACTCACTAGTAAAGTAAATTGAAACCCGCAAGATCCCATCAATATTTAATGGGACAACAGGCAAGTGGAATTTTACAATAGATATATATCTATATACCTAGCTGTATCTGCGTATCTTTAATAAGGTGTGGTGCATCAAAATATGTTTCAGGATGATCTTACCTTTTAAAATTCTTGATTGATATTTTTTGGTTCCCATGTCCATGGATTGGATTGCAGTGTTCCTGTGAGTTTTCTTAGGCCAGAAATTGGGACTTTTAATGCCACTTTTAACACTTTCAAATGCCTGAATTGAACTACCCAGGACTTAGTAGGCAATATAAGTATAATGGGGTACCTAAAAGGGGGAATGTGATTAAATTGTTATGTAAACCATAGACCTTTAAAACTTGAAGGAAATTCAAAGACCATCTAGTCCAGCTGCCTCTATTCCAAGGATGAAACAGACTGAGGAACAGCAGCAATTTTGCCGGGCTTATGTGGCTCCCTGGTGGCTTGTGCCAAAGCTAACCCTCAGCCTAACAAAGCTAGGCACTCTCTTGTCTTCACCAGTGAAAAGTGACTTCTAAAAGTGTTTGTCATGTTTTATATGGCTTTCATCTCTGCTTCAGTGGCATTCTTTATCTCTAGAGGCTAGGCCTTGGAAGAACATGGATAAGCATTACCCCTTCCCTAGAGGACATAGAATAGTTGGAACAAATAGGATGATGGGGATGCAAATACATTCTAGAGTACCATAGAAATAGTACTTGTTATTGACTTTATGTAATGCTAGGGGAGTTGATGTTAGCTTATGAGTGATAGGGGACATTTAATATCCACTCTCCTGCAGAAATTATGAGATGAATTTTGATTTAGCTCTCAAAAGCAAACTCGGTATAAAGTAATTAAAATAATGATTCCCCTCTAACCAGTAGGCTTTTATTTTATTCATTTAGACATTTGAAAAGTATTGAATTTTTGTTTTTTTCCTTTTGTAGCATATCAACACTTAAAACAATTATTACTATTTGTGAGCTATTTCAGAATTATATAAAGAGATCTTTAATTTGACTATCATTTCATCCAGCTTATAAATTTGTCTGTTTCATCATGTCCATGTTTTGTCATCTTAAGAAATGTCAAATTCTTTCACATTTGTCTGTTAATATCATTTCAAAATGCCCAACCTATTTTAATTCTTTTACCACCTAAAATTTTTAGTATGTTAAATACAATGAATGGAAAAGTAATGTTAATTGTGTGCCTTATTTTGAAAAAAAGTGTATATTTCTAAATTAGATTTAAATGTATTTTGGGTCCCCGCCTGTTATTCTTTTCCTAAATAGATTAATTCATTTGTTCCATAAATCTATATAGTTTTGGTCAAGGATCAAACTTATATAATTAACAATAAAGTTTAAGGACCAGAGATCAAAGAGAGGTAATAGAGTCAGGAAAAAGTGCTACTTTGTGTTAAGTTTTATATAAGAATGTATAAAATGTATGCTCCTTGAAATGTATTTAAATAAATCTTAATATTAATCAAATATGTATTCATGACCCTCCTGCATATAAATTGTAAGTTTATAACTTTTTAATTTGTGAGATGCTACCAACTAGAATTATTATGGGAAAGAAAATATATATTTAAACTAGTCAGTAAAAGAAACTTTATATATTATATCTATATGTATATAAATAATGTATCTGATTATATTATATACATATATAATTAATGTGAATATAATGAGATACAGTGATTTAATTATTTTATAAAAATAGAGCAGTAAAATATCGTGAGCCTTCTAAATATCCTGAGACTTCAAATAGTAAATTTGGGGGTGTTAATTATCTTTCAAAGTATTCAAAAATCATTTTTTCCAGGTATTTTTCTATGTTTGGATTTAGTGTCATCAGTGTGAATATAATGAAACACTATACTGAATAAATTTGTAATTGCTGTGGTTTATGAACACTAGTGATTATCTTTTAGACTTGTTCTTCACTCCTCTCCACCAAGTACATATGTATAGTACATATATATACATGCAAATACATAAAACATGCACATTCACATATAAATACATCAGGGAATAGTTGGGCACTATGTGTAGTATTTTATATATTTAATTTAAGCATAAAACAAATGAAGTATTGTTATCATATAACAGATAAGGGAATGGGTATATTAAATATTTGAATCTGTCTAATTCTTAAGCACTGGTGCAGTCTGTTTGCCAACATTCAATTAACAGAAATAATTTTGGCATAGCCCCTATCACAGGAGTGATGAGATATAGTTGCCATTTTTATGATTGTCCTTTTGTTTATTTGTTTTTACAGGAATTTTCAACATGAATTATACAGAATCCAGTCCTCTGGCAGAATCAACTGCAATAGGTTTTACACCTGGGTTAGAAAGTCTCACACCTGTGCCTTCCAATGAGACCACTTGCGAAAACTGGAGAGAGATACATCATTTAGTTTTTCATATGGCAAATATTTGTTTTGCAGTTGGTTTGGTTATTCCAACTACTCTTCACCTTCATATGATATTTCTTAGAGGGATGTTAACTATAGGTGAGCTGCCTAACAGATTTTATATAAATGGACTTGACGGGGGCTTCAGAGTATTCCTGTCAGGTCTGTAGCATACCAAAAACTCTAAATCTTTGTCATCAAATTAGTTGTGTATCAAGTAACTTAGAACATAGGCCTTCACACACTGTTTCTTCCTTAATTTGAAAGAATATTGTGCTTTCATATATTTAGATTTTCCAGATATCAGAAAATCTATGCATATGCAAAAGTATGGACTTTGGAGCCAGATTGTGTGATTTTATTACTAGTTCCACTACTTGCTAACTGTGTAACTTGGGCAAGTACTTTAGTTTTTCTACCAACTCAGTGTACTCACATGTCAAGAGTAAAAATAAAACTATCTACCAGGGTTGTTGTGAGGCTTAAAGGAAGGCATGTGTCTGTGAGATATGTATTTCCTTTAGAATAGTACCTGTCACATAGTAGATACTCAATCATTATTTGAAAAGTTACTTACAGTGGCCAGTAAAGCAACATTGGGAATAAAAACAATTATCCACATACAGTAGTTCCAAGTAAAAAATGTTCTAGGTATGTATATGGTGTAGAAATAGGTAGGAATATGGGTAGGAAGATTGATTTGGCCTAGTAACCTTGGTGAAACAGGTTAGGTTCATTCACATCAAAATATTAAAACATTTGAGTCTATTATTTTAGCCAGTAATTCTTGAAAATTATTCTCTATGAAATCATTTCCATGATTATCCATTTATTCAGGTGTGTTTTCGACACCTGTAATGTATCAGATGAAGATTAAGGAAGGCAATCTCCATCCTTGTAAAGACTGTCATGGGAACCAGGAGAAAAATGGATGGGCAGTCACCATTTGGGGTGTCGGAGGCTGTGATGCAGGTGTCCTCCCAGTGCCTGGGAGGGGGAGAGTGTGGGGAAGGTGACAGGCTTAGTAGAAGAATAGAGAAAGGTCTCACTGAAGGGGTCACACTGCAGCTGGCTTTTAGAAGATGAGTAGGATTTCTCTGAGTGAGAGTACATGGTCCCTACTAAGGGGCACAGAAGAGAGGGAAGGAATTTCAGCATATTGGGTGAATGAAGAGTAGCTCTTGTCCCTAAAATATGTGAGAAATGAGGCTGGAAGGGTAGTTAGAAAGTAGCTTGTGGGCTGGGATTGTAGCTCAGCGGTAGAGCGCTTGCCTCGCATGCGTGAGGCCCTGGGTTCGATCCTCAGCACCACATACAAAGCAATAAAATAAAGACATTGTGTCCATCTCCAACTAAAAAAATATTTAAAAAAAAAGAAAGTAGCTTGTGTGTCTTCTGCAGCTGTGTGATTCAGACAAGGTAGAAATAGTAGCAGAAGGAGCAGGATGTTAGGTAGAAAAAGAAAAAGCAAAACCCACAATTTATTTTAAAAATCCAATTATGAATTTTAAAATCAGAGTTTTAGAGATGGAATGGACCAAAGGTATCATCTAGTCCAGTACTTTATAAATGAAGAAAATGAGACATAGACAGTAAAGTGATAGATTTTATTCAGATGCTCTAAAAAATGAAGTTAAAAATTGATGAAGTTAAAAAATTGAAATGTCCAAGATTAGCTTTTGTGTGCACATCTTGACATATTTGTATCTTAGTGATAAGTTCACATTAGTTTTAAAATATTCACTCTCCCACCATAAAATTAAAAGAAACTGAGGATATTTTATATAAGAAACAAGAATCGATAAGAAAAAATGGGAAGATTCCAATAGTTGAATAGATAATTGCCAAGTTAAATTCAAATGGCTAAAACATTGTGTAAAACACTTGGGTTTCCCAGTAATCACAAAAATACAAAATAAAATATTTAATTCCTCACTATTAAGAATTTTCAAATTTTATAATATTGATAGCTTTATACTGGCATTTCAAACTAGTAGGCTTGTAAATTTGTACAAATGTTTTGAAAAACAGTTCTTCAATATCATCCAAAGCTGAAAGGTTTGTCCTAATCACAAATAAAAGATATGGTTTTATATATAAAGTTGCTCTTGCTACTTATCAAAAATTATACTCCCAAAATATCTGTCAATAGAGAAATGGTTAAATAAATGATCAATTATAGCCATTAAAGACTATACTTACAAAGAGTTTTAATGAGATGGGAAAATCATAGTAATAAGTTTAAAAAAGATTTTAAAATTGTACAATATGTTTTTCATTAAGTAGAACTACATGAAAGTTTTAAAGCAGTATTAAATATTAACTGTGATTTTCTTTAAGTTGTAGAATTATGAACTTTGCCCTCTTTTAACAAACATTTTTTTAGTAGAAAACCCAAATGAAACTTAAGATTCATTTATATAGAGAGAGTAAATTTGTTAAGCCACTTGCAGAAGTTATTCTAGATATCTAACATGCTAACTTTGTTATTCAACAGGTTGTACTCTTTATATCGTCTGGGCCGCTCTCTACCGATGTGCCTTGGATATAATGATCTGGAACTCTGTGTTCTTGGGTGTCAACATTTTGCATCTTTCATATCTTTTATACAAGCAAAGACCGGTAATTACTAAAATTATTTAACAAGGAAGTGATTTTAAATATAAAAGCTTTTTTTAAAGTACTTTTAGACTTGAAAGTGAACATCTAACACATTTATTCCCTTTAATATCATTTCTCTGAAGATTAGACTTTCTGTTTATATATTGCCTGAAAGTAAACATTTTTAGAACTATAAAATTTGTCCTACAAATGAGTTTTTTTAAACTTTTTAAATCATTAGAGCATGAAAGAACATGAACAATATTCTCTTTTTTTAAATCTATTACTTGATTCTGTCTTTGTCTATTGATACTTAAATGTCACTTGGGAATATTTTTGCCTGTTTCTAAAATGGCTAATAGGCAACTTCTGTAGACCTACTAATGATTTCTTGAGTTCATACTCTTTTCTTAGTGTAATGGTTATATATTTTTTCATATGCCCAAAATATTCGCTTAAGGAAATCACCATTTTGGGTGGATAGTTGCCAAAACACCCCTATTTAACTATTTATTTTCAACTCTGATTTATCTTGTGTTTCCTTGGTCATACCCAGAACAAAAACAGAGCAGGAAAATAGCAGGGCTCCTAGAAACCACTGCAGGATGATTCCTGACTGTCCTAAGCACAAACATTCAGTGAAGGATGTAGTGCTTGCTCTAATCTTACATTCAAGGCCAGACCTGCACATAGAGAGCTGCTAGGAAACACATCAATTCACAGGAAGCCATGATTTGAATCATACAGAAGATGTATACAGTAGGCATTCCGCTAGATGGTAACCTCCTCAAACACAGTAACTCAGTTTGTAACTCAGTATTGCTCAGTTTTCTCTAGGTCATGCTGGTTAATAAGCAACCTAAAAATCTCAGTGATACATAACAGCCTTGGGCTTTTTTCCCCATTCATCTGATGTGTTGACTCACAGCAGTGTGTCAGCTGTGATTCTGTCTCATTATCTTACTCATTTCAGGGTCTCTGAGTGAGCAGGTTCTGTTTGGACCATGCATTCTCATGGCAGAGGGAAAAGTGTAAGAAAATGAAAAAGAAAACACCCATTGTTTCTTAGAACATTTGCTCAGAAGAGAAATATGTCACTTCTGCTCATATTTCATTATTTCAAAGCAAATGACATGTCCAAGCCTGACCATGGGTGAGGTACAGTAAGGGCAAGTATAATCCTTTTACAGGAGTGGGAACAATAATATAATCTAACACACTTAGCTGTTGGAGCCTGTTTCTGTTAACCACGATTGGTACACAGTAGGTGCTCAGAAAAACTTGGTGAGTGGATGCTTTCAAAGAGCAGAAGAATTAAGAGAGCTTCATGAAGAAATCAGGTCTTGAGCTGAGACTTGTAGGATGAGCAGAATATGAGTATGTGCCACTAGACTTTAGACCTTACTAGGCCACATTGGATAATGTGCATGCTAGAAGTAAAACGTGTGAATACACTTAGATGCTTATTACTAGAGCTCTGGAGTTGGGGGGAGGGGTCATGGGCAGTGATTGTAACAATGAGGATAACTGTTTCTGAATATCAGAACTTTTTTGAACCCCAGAATACAAGGTTCAGAAGTTGCTGATGTGATTAAAGCACCAAACAGGTAAAATACTTCACATCTGTGTTTTTGTTTCTTCTCGGGCTATCAGCCTATATTCTGAAAAATATAAATTCTGGTTCTTCATCAAAATGAAACAGAGGACAAGTAAGATCACTGCAAATGCTGGAGCAATGACAGATTGGAGCAACTCCTGTGATCTGGTCTGTAGGTTTCCAAGTGCATCTGCCAGAGCTTTAACTGGGACAGAGTTCACTTACAGAGCAGTGCAGCTTTCCATCTACCCAATTAGTGTGGCTTCCAGAGACATTGCTGGGCCCAGAAATGGGGCATGACCTGGGCCTGGGAGAATCTGACAACAGGCCATTAAGCTGTTTTGCTTTTCTCTTCCTCCAGTAGCCAGCCTTGTTCACCAGTGGGCTTTCGTCATTTTGCATAGTTCATTTTAGCTTAGGATGAGATCACTGTATTGAAACTGTCAAACACTTTCTTCCCTCTTCACTTTGCTTGAGAATACATAAATGTGAAGCAGTGATTGCAGTTGTAGGTGTTTATTTTTCTATATCGGTACATTAAATAATAGTCCCATGGTGATAAAATGCTTAGAGTATGTAATAGTATTATTTTTGTCAATTTGTTTTCACATTCTTATTTTTATATATTATATTTTCTTGCTATAATATTTAAAAGTTAATGTAATTTCTTTCTGTGAAACAAAAGATTGGTGTTATTTGTAGAATGTTCTGGGGTTAGAAAGGCGCATGTCCTTATAATATCCAGAACTTTAACCACTGCATCAGGGTCCATAAAAAAGAGGTGTCATCAATAGTGCCAATCTTCCCCTTGTCCTCTCAGAGTTGTGTTTACTGCAAAAGTGCTGTTTTAGCACGTAAAGTACAAACTCACATCACTACTCACTAAGACTCCATTGACCTACATGCAGAAGGGTGATGGTGTGTCCTGCAGATTTGTTTATTTTCCAGCCACATTTAGACCACAGAAGTGAGTGTATAGAGGGTGTCGCTTTAGTGCAGCATCTGGTCATTGCTCCATTTCAGGTCAAGATTGAAAGGGAACTCAGTGGCATCTACCGGCGATTGTTTGAACCACTCCGTGTGCCTCCAGATTTGTTTAGAAGATTGACTGGGCAGTTTTGCATGATCCAAACGTTGAAAAAGGGCCAGACTTATGCTGCAGAGGATAAAACCTCAGTTGATGACCGTCTGAGTATTCTCCTGAAGGGAAAGTAAGTGCCATATGGATGCAGGAATTCTTAACTTGCCTTGAATCTTTTCATGGCTCGTGGCAAGGAAAGGAGGGGAAGGACATATTGCCAACTAATGGAGGAAGCAGTCTCAAAGTGTGGTGTTGGCAAAATTTCGTTTTACAAGTCAACTCTGGCACTCAGTGGAGCAACATGTTAAGGCTAGGTAGATTTATTGCTCTGAATCTTGTTGATGTCAAAGTTTTCAATTGTGAACATCTTTAACCATTTTCAAATTTTTGAGTTAATGAGTGAAAATCGAAATAGGTTTAAATTTGGCTTTAACATTTAAGGAGCTTATGTGTGCTACAGAGGTGATTTGCTTATTTTTGAATATCACAAAAATATCCTTCCAGGGGTATCAGTCTTCTGGGGAAAGAGCCAATGTGTGTTGTACAGGTATAATTATCAATAGCATTCCTTTCCCTCTCAAAAGTCTCCCAGTTTGAGTAACAAATTACCTAGTCACTCCAGCCATAAGAGTGATGATAATCTGTTCAATATTGAAAGCTAGTTTTTTTTCCTTCCATTATTTTTTAAACAATGGTATGCCTCCAGAAGTGTTTTTAATTATGCCTGTCACCTATGGAATCTTTAAAACTTTAGCACAAAATATAATCCTATAAGATTACAGTGATTTGAAGGATTGTCATGTTATTGTATGAAATATATGTATATTAACATTGATTTCTGTTATCAGAATGAAGGTCTCCTATCGAGGACATTTTCTGCATAACATTTACCCCTGTGCCTTTATAGATTCTCCTGAATTTAGATCAACCCAGATGCACAAAGGTGAAAAATTCCAGGTATGTTTGGCATGATTTTTAAAAAGATGAACACTAATTCATATATCATTCAAAATCTAATGAATATTAATAGAAAATTGGCCATGATTTATTTTTTTTAAAAAGAGATTACCACATAGCATATATAGTATAATCCCATCTTTTAAAAAAAGCTTTCAAATATTGTGTGCATATGCACAAATAGAGGGCTAAAAAGATATTCAGTGTTAGCCATGGTGTTAACACTGTTGTTTCTGTCTTGTGAGTTTACATGCTTTTTAGTTTTCATCCTTTTTTCTTATTTGAATTTCTATAGTTTACTGGTAGAAAACATTGAATATTTTTATTATGGGGAAAAAAGGAAAATGTCAGTTGTAGATAATCGGTGTTCCTGAAGCATGTAATTGATCACTTTTATTAGGGAAAGATGGAAATCCAGTTTTGCCCTAGAATTTATTTTGTCAATACTTATGAAAAAAACCTAATCACTACCCTTTTATACTCAGTGAATATGTTTAAGAGCAAAGAATGAAGTCCTTCACAGGGACTGTTCAGTGTCATTCCTTCTGTGTTTATGTGTGTTTAATTGCTCCCTTTCATGACCTTTCATTCTGATTTCCTTCTTTAAATGCCCAACCCTCCTATTATATATGTTGTTGGTAGGAAAATAACCAAGAACGTGGGTGAGGGTGTCCCTTAGTCTCAGCCTCAGAATAAACAGCAGTAAGAAATTATCCTGAGAACAGAATTGCTTATGAGCAAGAGGGTACAAGTATTCAGGTGCGAAGTGGAATTGAAGGGCATGTTCCCAGCTAAGGCAGTATTTATAAATGGCAGTATTTCTTGATGACAAGATTTTAGAGTCTTATTTTAAGATGCCACAAAGTGAAGATAAAAGGGAAATTTGTAGGCATACACTTTAGTTTATTTCATTTACAATGACTTCAGCCCTTCCCTGCTCCCATCTGGTGTAAGTAATCACATAGCTTGTTAAAGTTAGGTGCATTTACTAAGAGGTCTCATTTAAGTTCTCTGTGTGTGTCACTGTTCCCATGCTGGCTCCACTTAAGATACATAAAGAGAATGCTGATGCTCTATCCTGGCTCCTCTGGTTTATGCTATCACCATTGTTATTGTAGGGGTCAGCTGTGCTCTGAGATTTATGTTCTTACTGTATCTTTAATCACCACCACCTGCATACTGGAGAGCAGGCTACTTCTTTCTCCTCTCCTTTCCTCTGTTTTCTTTACAGCTGCTTCTTTCAAAGCCCAATAATTATCTCGTGCATCTGTTTTTTTATATAGTAGCAGGTGGTTTTATATGATAACCCAGTCTCATCCTGAAGAGACTAGGATTTGAGGATGGGGTTAGGAACTAAACCTTTGTTTCCAGAAGCAAGTGGTGCCTGAGAGGCCAGGCATACCAACATTATCCCCCTTTTCCCCACTGGATTTCAAATTATAAGTAAGTTAACCAAAAAAAAAAAAAGAAAGTAAAAAGAAAACTCCTTTCTACCTGTAGCTGTAATTTTCTTTCTTCTTGGGGACTAGGGTTGGATTTTGGTAGTTGAGAATTGTTCCTGATAACTAATGTGAAGATTCTAAGAACATGACCAAAATTGAGATACAGTAGCTTGAGGAAAGACACTGATTCATCCTTGGCTAATCCCAGTCAGTTTTTCTCAACATAGAGCCTAGGGTGGCATTTCATGTTTGGCCAGTGGGTGAAAACTACTGTAGCATCAACCAACCTATGCCTGGACAGTCAGAGCCAACTCCATCAGGGTAAGCTCTTTGGAGAGATTGTGCTTTGATTGTTTACAAAATGTTCCTGTTGACAGATACTCAAGAGTAAGAAATTACTGGTGCACATTTGTGTAGGAGTACTTTGTATATGGCTTCCTACTGAAACAAGTTCACAAATGGAAAATATTATGTGTTCCAGGGCCAACTTCTTACTTCCTGTGCCCATCACAGAGAACACTTGAAGTGGTCACTGGTCAAACTTCTTCCCCCATATGCCTTTTACCTTTAATCTCATCTCTTTCCCTAACTCTGTTTAGGTAGTATTCTAATAAGAAGTTTAATCCTTTGAACTTTTACTTCTTTAAATTCATTCTGTGGTCAGGGTGCTGATAAATTGTGTAATAGGACAAAATGGAGAAAAGAAAAGGCAAGGCCCTAAGCAGCACAGAGTATTGCTCAGGTAAATGTATAGTAATTATAATGACAATATACATAGTGATGGAGCTGAGGAAGCAGACTCTGAACTTGCAATTCATTCTCCCTAGGTACTTGTAGATACATACAAACCAAAGCTGCCACTCACACTTGTCGATAGAATCTTGAGCATCATAGCCAGGCACAGTGGTGCACACCTGTAATTCTAGTGGCTCGGGAGGCTGAGGCAGGAGGATGGTGAGTTCAAAGCCAGCCTCAGCAACTTAGGGAGGCCTTAAGCAACTCAGTGAGACCCTGTCTCTAAATAAAATACAAAATAGGGCTTGGGATGTGCCTCAGTAGTAGAGGGTCCCTAGGTTCAATCCCCAGTCCAAAAAAAAATCTTTTGAATATCATCATTACAAAAGGTAAATGGTGTTTGTGTTTGGTTTCTTTTTCTTCATGTACTTGTTTTATCTGAAATGAGCATTACCATTTACACATTTTTCTTTTGCATTCTATTGCATACTTTTACCGTCCCATAGCCAGTAGCATGTCCTGGTGCTGCAAAGCCTAAAAATCAGTTTTATTCACTTGATAGGAAGAGGACGGTCTTGGAGGCATATATGAATATGTATGTGTGAAATAAATGGATTATGAAATAAATTAATGCTAAGTTTTAACTGATATTTAAAGAAAAGAGTATCTTAATATTAAGTAAATACTTCAGTGAAGCTGACAATTTGCCAATTTAGACCGCGTTATATTTTACTGTCCCTGAGAACTCGACGAGTACCAGTTGAATAGACCAGTTTCTAGGATATTTTCATATTCCTGGTATGTGAAATGCTGTATGATGCATTAAAAAAGTAATAAATTCTTCCCTCAGGACAGTTGAACAATCCTTTTGTTAGACAGCTCTTTCTGATACTAGCTCATTCAGCAAGTCTCACAGATGCCCTCCTTCCCCCAGGATACAGTCTACTATCTTCTCTTTATGGCAGGTGTAGAACTGGTTTGGAATCTAAAGTGAGGGACTGATCCGGTCAGTGCCTTGAGATGATCAGGGCAAACCCAGTTGCAAATGGTCTACTTCTCCATCTGAAAGATCTTTTTGTGTCCTGCCTTGCTGTTTCCTTTTATTTTTTCAGTAAAATTCTTCACAAGAATTCAAACGTGGTACTGCTGAAGTACCCTAATAAGAAGTAAATTTATTTTATGGAAGCTTTAAATTTATTTTATATTGCTTTATTTAAAACTTTACATTAAAATACACTTGACTGTTATGACAGGAAATCATTAAATTTATCTGTCTGTTTGGCAGAAATGAAACATTAGTTATCAAGCAAATAGCCTCAGTGAATGCAGTAACTCCTGGCTCCCAAATACTTTAGGTATAGTTTGTTATACGCATGCTGTTATTAAATATTCAATAATAATTCAATAATAATTTAAACAGGTGTAAAGTAATTTTCAACTATAAGAAAGATGGATTTGCTAGACAAATTATGGTGTCATGATAAAACTATCATGACTCAGAGGAGATTGAGGTAATTCATGTGGTTGAACAAAAGTTAAATGCCTTATGTATCACCCAAGTCAAATTTCTTCTCCTGGACAATTTCCAACTCCTCACGTAATTCTTGGCCCCACTGTAAGTAAATTGTATTTTCCAAAGTCTCAGATGACATCTGCACAATGAAAGGACCTCAGTGCCCCTGACCTTCTCTTCAGTGCTTATGTGTGTGGCTGTGCCACCATGAGTACCCAGCGTTCACCTTTCTGTTATTTCTACCACTGAACATTTTTCAGTTGCCTTTCATTTACTTACCCACCCTCTACTCTTTCTGGGAATTCCCAATGGCTGGATCTTATTTTTCTCTTCCAATAAATCTTTTCATATTTTAGTCATACTTCTTTATTACTAGCTTCCTTTACTAGAACACAGACATCATGATCCTGTGTTTGGCTATTCTTTATATGAAGGGCTCTTGATGCACTGTACAGCCAACCTTGTGGTCACTCAGCTGAATTACTTGTATGTGATTGTCTGTGAACATTGGATGCATTGAGTTGGATTTGGCCTGGTGGGAAAATGTCTGGGCTAGCAGTCAAAAGTGCTCACACCACCCCTAACTAACATGTGTTCATGAATAAGTTTTTTGGTCTTTCTCATTTAGCATCTGATAAATGAGGAATATTGCTTGCCTTATCTTAAAGGCAATGTTAAGGATACATTTACATGATAGATGTAAAAGTACCTTAAGTGTTTAAAAGAACAATACATATATAAAGTAAATGACATTATATTAAACTATTATCCCCTGATTATTCTCTACCACTTTCCCCTGTTCTGTATTTGTCAGACACTTACTGCCACCTGAGATTGTCACATTTCTTTATTTATGATCAGCCTTCTCCACTAGAACATAAGCTTTATGGAGCAAGGATCTTGTCTTATTTACTTTGCAACTTCTGTGCTTTGAAAAGTGTCTGGCATTAAGTAAGTCTGTATTAGTGTATTGAAAGAATGAATGAAATGTGGTGTTTTATGGAGTTTTAAAGTTGCTGGTTCATTTCTTAAATTCAAATATGTTTGGTTTTGGAGAAACTGACTTTTAACATAAAAAAAAAGGTTTGAACTTTCTTTTTTCTAGGAACATTGACCCACTTTTTAAAATAGCTAAACCCTCTAATTTGCTCAAGATTTCAGACTTCATCCTGTTGATGTCAAGGAGAGAAGCTGGGTTTTTCATTTTCCCTCTTGGTACACTTAAATACACTGTTGACCATCTGAAATGTGTATAATTTTTGTGTGTTTGCTCTGAGGCTCAGATAAGACTTCATGTCAGTTTACAAACCTTTGTTAATCTCACACTGGCACAGGCATTGGGTTTAATGTGGATGATGTAAAAATGGTTTTTGCCTTCCATAGTATCTGTGTTCATTTGTTAATTCAGTAATCATGTACTAGCACCACTGTGTGTTGGCACCTGGGCATTCAGACCTGAAGACACAGGATCCCTAAGCATGCTTAGGAGACACAGATGTGTCAACAGATAAGTTTGGAGGTAGTGACATGAGTGACATGATGAAGAGGAGTACTCAGTGCTAGAAGAGGACCTGCATGGGAGAGTGGCTTATGGTCACTGAGGCAGCCCTCACTCTGGAGAATGGATTTATTCCAGGAATACTTGAGTTATGTGGTGGCACATCTATAGTTCCCTCCCACTTTCCTGTACATTATACTTAAGGAAAGGGTATGGTTTCACAGTTCTGAGCAAATGGAGGCATCTCTGTGTGTATCCCCAGTGGGCTACCATGGAGCTAGCCTTGCAAGGCCAAGGACACTCACCAACTGTACTCATTGGTAACAGCCTGAGGCCTTAAAGTTTCTCAGTCTCAAGTGTGTATTTGTTGAGTCATCTGAGCAGAAGTTCTTTTTTCTTCACTTTGCCTGACAAATCTTACCTCATTTCATATGTTTGAAGCTCTGTTCTTAAAGGTCATTGTCCTCAACAAGATTTAAAGAAATATTCACCTGCAAATGACAGGTCCAATTGTAATATCAGTCTAGCACATTCTACATTAGCATGTTGACAGTGGCCATTCTTCTGTTCCCAGACCTCATAAAACAAAACAACAAAACTCAAGAGAATTTGCTTGTGTTGAGTCTGCAGAATGCTTTTTTTTTTTTTGTATTTTTGTTTTTTTTGGTGGGGAGGGGTACTGGGGATTGAACTCAGGGGCACTCAACCACTGAGCCACATTCCTAGCCCTATTTTGTATTTTATGTAGAGACAGGGTTGCTCTATATAAGCTTAATGCCTCGCCGTTGCTGAGGTTAGCATTGAGCTTGAGATTGCCCTGCCTAAGCCTCCTAATGCAGAATGTTTTTAAACATAATTTTATATGTGATTATAGAAACTTCAAATTTACTAATATAACAGAATCATTGCTATGATAATATCTGCTGAATGATAATATCTTCTCCCAAATTACTACATTCATAATTCATATTTGTAGATGTGCTTTTTTATTTGTGTGCTTGTGTCTTTGGCAGGTTACCATTATTGCAGATGATAACTGCAGGTTTTTATGTTGGTCAAGAGAAAGATTAACTTACTTTCTGGAATCAGAGCCTTTCCTCTATGAAATCTTTAGGTATCTTATAGGAAAAGACATTACAAATAAGCTGTACTCATTGAATGATCCCACCATAAATGATAAAGTAAGTACTTTTCTGAAACTTTTTTGTTAAATAAATATATAGTAGGGTATTATTCACTTTACCTAACATGTTTTCCTGAATTTTCATTAAGTAGTCTATGCTAAGTGCAGAGGCATACTTGTAATGGAGAGATCCTTCAGCAAATTGTTTCTTGAGAGCAAGGAAGTATTTTGCAATTATTTGATTTGCATTACTTAGGAGTCTATAAGTGTCAGGGACCAGCATTTACGGGGATGAGATGCTATCCTCTTTAAGAGCCTTTTAAACAAGGAGTCAGCTAGAGTGGGCCAGAAGAAGTGTGGCCGTGGGAAGAAGCGACAGGGAAAGGCTGACAGACAAAGCCCCAAGTGCAGGAGGTTGGCATTTTTAGTTTTGGTGTCTTCCAGTCTTGCACATCTCTGGCCAGACCATCTCCCAGGGAGCCCACAGGTAATAGGAGAGTGTAAACTTACAGAGCAGCAAAGATCAACAGATTGCAATTTGATCATAATTTCCCACATTCGTTCAGAAGGAAATTAAACTCATTACAGAAGAGACAGTTGCAAACCACTGTTTCTGAGAAATGTACTGTTCTCCAGGAACGTAGAGTATGGTATGTGCCTCTTAACTCATCTTGTCTAGGCTACTTATCACATTATTATTACATTATTATTATTATCACATTATTATTTCAAATTAGTAAATAGGCTATTGAGTATATTAAATTTTTATAGTGTGTTTACAGTAACAGCTAATAATAAAAATCATAGCTTACATTTATTGGGCACTTAATGTGTCCCAGATACTTTTTTCTTTTTGCACTAACTTATTTCAAGGAAAAGTACATGCTGCTTACAAGGAATAGGTGATTCCAGTTCCATAAATTTCTGAAATATTGAAACTTTGCTTTGTAGAAGGCCAAAAAGTCAGAGCACAAGCTCAGCCTTTGTGCACAGATCTCCATGCTGGAAATGAGGAACAGCATAGCCAGCTCCAGCGATGGAGAAGACGGTTTACACCAGTTTCTGCGGGGCTCCTCTAGCACGTCTTCTCTTCGTAAGTTACCCTGAAACATAATACTCCAGAGTGCTAATTGATTTGCTCAGGAAAAGGCAAATGACAACTTTGATCAGAAGAATAACTGTGCAAGCAACTATTTAGCAATCTAAAGGTAGCAACAAAAGCACCAAATCTTCCTTAGCTTTTTTTCCCTTTACTTCATGTCAGCTAAAATCCAACTTAAGAAATCTTATTGCTCTTTCAGAAATCATGCACTTACTCTGCCAAATACTTTACTTAAATAATGGTTCACTGGAATGGTGTGAAAGAGTCCAAGTGGTCTGGTGGATATTTGACATTGTTGTTTTCAGGATTTCGGAGTGGCAGCTAGACCCAGCAATGTGTTAAAAATGACAGGAGCCGGGTGTGGTGGTGCAGGCTTGTAATCCCAGCAGCTTGGGAGGCTAAGGCAGGAGGATCATGAGTTCAAAACCAGCCTCAACAAAAGCAAGGCGCTAAGCAACTTACTGAAAACCTATCTCTAAATCAAATACAAAATAGGGCTGGGGATGTGGCTCAGTGGTCGAGTGCCCCTGAATTCAATCCTCAGTACCAAAAAAAAAAAAGATAGGAAAACTATTGCTGGATGTTTTATTACTAAACTGATCATCTCACTCTGAGCACCGACATTTAAAATGTGCTGAGGTAATGGGATATTCCTGATGGTGAAGATCATTCAACACCCTATGAGTTACTTCATTCACCTACCTACCAGAAGGTGAATTTTCTAATACAAATCTATAGTTTAGATTGCTTTACATCATTTTAAGTAACACTAACGGTACAGATGTTGAAAAATTGTAAGAATGAGAGGGACTAAATTATTTTAAGAATTCAGTGTTTAAAATTTAAGAATTATTCTGAGAACATAAGAACTTAGAACAGATTCATGTGAAATTGCAAAAAGGCAGACAAATTCTTCCACTGCATGAACTAAAAACTCTTCACATTTCCAATTGTATTCTTTTTTTTTTTTTAAATATTTTGTTTTAGCTGTAGATGAACACAATATCTTTATTTATTTTATGTGGTGCTGAGGATCGAACCCAGTGCCTCACGTATGCGAGGCAAGCGCTCAACCGCTGAGCCACAACCCCAGCCCCTCCAATTGTATTCTAAACGAAAGCAACTTTTAAAAAAATTCCATCTGAACCCTGTTTATGTAACTTTGTATCCTTTAGATAAATTGGATTAAGGAGTTTAGGCATTACCTTGTTGGGAGAGGTTGGAATTTACAAGGGCGGATAATGGGTGAGCAGGGGAGGCAAAACTTCACCTCTTCCCTTTAAGGGTTTTTTTGGCCAGGCCTGAGAATTAAATTGACATAAGACAGATTAACAAGAGAAAAGTAGGCACATTTAGTATGTTTTCCATGGCCCAGAAGCCCTCATAAGGAAATGAAGACCTAAAGAAGCAGTTGGAGTCAAGCACTTCTACATATTGAGTTGGACAAAGATAGGAAGTTGTAAAAAAGCAACTAAATTGTGTTGGAAGACAAAGATTAGAGTTATTTAAACAAAGTTTGCACAAAATTCTACCTCAACTTCCTGTTCTTGATGAAAATGCCGTTTTTCCTTCTACAACAGGAAAGGTATCTTTTACCTGGGAATTTCTTCTCCTTGTAGAAAGAGAAGGAAAGTCAGAGTGATCCTCTTTCAGCTGCTGTTTTGGGTTTTTTTTTCTTTTTTTTAAAGTGCCTTTAACTCAAAATGTCAATATGCTATAAAAGCATTTTTTTTTTTTTTTTGGACTGGGGATTGGACTCAGGGGCACTCCACCACTGAGCCACATCCCCATCCCTATTTTTGTATTTTATTTAGAGACAGAGTCTCACTGAGTTGCTTAGCGCCTCACCATTGCTGAGGCTGGCTTTGAACTCGTGATTCTCCTGTCTCAGCCTCCCGAGCAGCTGGGATTACAGGTGTGTGCCACTGCACCCAGCTAAAAACATATTTTTAACTCCTAAAGATGTAAGCTTCCCAAGCAAAGTCTAGGCATAAAAATGTGTTTGTACCTAAAGGGGATTTTTATTATTTATTTTGGTGCCAAAGATTGAACCCAGGGGCACTTAACCACTGAGCCAGATCCCCAGCCCTTTCATTTTTTTATTTTGAGACAGGGTTTCCCCAAATTGCTGAGACTCGCTTTGAACTTGCGATTCTCCTGCCTTAGCCTCCTGAGCAGCTAGGATTATAGGTAGGTGTGACTGTACCTGGCCCTAAAGGGGATTTTATGGACAACATTCATGAGAAATTGAAAATGATTGCATTTTATTGCATGATAATTTTTTGAAGGTATGAACTGAGGCTCACACTCTAACACTCTAAAGGAGTAGCCATCTTAGGGCTGTTGCCATTGTTATGACAGAGGGAAGATAGTGGTAGAATGTCCCAACGACTGTTAATGCTCCACAGTGGCATGTGCTATGTATATCCATGTTCCCTAGGCCAGAGAAGGTATTTGGCCAGAATTGTCAATGGCAGATGTTTTAATCCTGCTGGCAGAAAGGGGCTAATGAGAGAAAGAAAGCAGATAGTTTGACAGCAACCCAGTCTACTTCAGTGGCTATTATTTTACTTCACAGATGAGGAAATGGGAAATATGAGATGCTTATTCACTTGTTCCAGTTCCACAAGGGTTTGTCCTGGTATATAAACCTAGGGATCTTCTCTGATTGTAAAACTCATGCTTGTAGACTAGATTGATACCCAGCAAGGGCTCACTGCCCAATGTACATAGACTGTCAATACTATGGCACTGAAATTTTGCAAAAATAAATTTATTGAAGGCCAACTGACAAGGAGACAGGACACAAGCTCAAGTCTGTCTGCCAATCAGCCACTAACAAAGGAATTTAAGTGGAGAAATCAAGGACTGATTGGTTATAACTGGGAATCTTGCTAGAATTGTCCTCACCCCTTAGTCCAGTCAAGGTGAAACCTGTGGATAATTGAGAACTGTTGATAGCATCCCTTGCTTCTAATCTAAGTCTTCAAGGCCCTGTTCTCTTTCTGAGGTTCTGCTTCACAGAGAACTTTGGTTCCACCAGGCTCTCAAGGTCATTTTAGGTCTAGTACCTAAAATGGGTTCTATGCCTACATCTTGAAAAACAGCTTAAGCAGTTTTTAGGAAGAGGGAAGTTGCCAATTTATGGCTCAGTTTCAAAATTGCCTCTGTTTTAAAAAGAAAATAGATGCAAATAGCATTTGACTAGTGCTGTATGATTTATAGATCATTTTCACATCCATTCTTGCATTTGAACTTGACAAGTCTGTGAGCTAGTCTCAGAAGTGGTTATTATTCCAACAGCATGTATACATCATATTTGGTGATACGATAATTTATGGGCTCCAGCAAGTCTGGTAGTATCTGCATATAATCTCAGTTACTTGGGAAGCTGAGGCAGGAGGAACACAAGTTTAAGGCCAGCTTGGGCTGGTGACGATACTACTTGCAAAGACTTCAGCCAGTATATATCTATAATGCCACAGATATACTTCATATCATTACACAGCAGATGTGTCATTAAAAAGAAATGCAGAAGGGCTGGGATTGTAGCTCAGCGGTAGAGCGCTTGCCTCACATGTGTGAGGCCCTGGGTTTGATCCTCAGCACCACATACAAAGCAATAAAATAAAGACATTATGTCCATCTGCAGCTAAAAAAATATTAAAAAAAAAAAGAAAGAAAGAAATGCAGAGCCAGGCACGGCCATTCCTGTAATCCCAGCACTTAGGGAGGCTGAGACGGGAGAATCACAAGTTCAAAGCCAGCCTCAGCAACAGCAAGGTGCTAAGCAACTCAGTGAGACCCTGTCTCTACATAAAACACAAAATAGGACTGGGGATGTGGCTCAGTGGTTGAGTGCCCCTGAGTTCAATCCCCAGTAGCGAAAAGGAAGGAAGGAAGGAAGGAAGGAAGGAAGGAGGGAGGGAGGGAGGGAGGGAGGGAGGGAGGAAGGAAGGAAGGAAGGAAATGCAGTTCACAGAAAGGTGAAGGGAAACTTTACATTAACTGTTTCATTGAAGTGTCTGCCACTCCATTTCTTACATTGGGCTTTCTTTTTGTACATGTCACACAGTGCTAAATCTACAGCAAGATCTCTGCTCCCTACCACACAGATTGTGTTCCACTTCAAACTGTCATTTAAAGGGGAGAAAGTGAAATAATGAGACAACCTGAGAAAAATGCATTCAGTTAACTCTTTTCAGGCTCCCATTACTTCATGTACTGGGTTCCATGATTGTGATTCAGGAAGAGGGGAACAAGAGGGACAAGATGACCAAGATGTGTGAGAAGGATTTAATGCCATCACATGCTTAGCTTTCCTCTCTGCTCCAGGGCCAAGCTGCTTCTCATCAGGGAACCTGGCCACCTCCTCTCTTCATAAGGATCTCTCTCTGCAGATAATGTGTAAACATGGGCTGGGGTTGTGGCTCAGTGGTAGAGCTCTTACCTTGCACATGTGGGGTACTGGGTTCAATCCTCAACACCACATAAAAATAAATAAAGATATTGTGTCCATCTACAAATAAAAAAAATAATGTGTAAACTCTCCCTTCCCCTCTCTCACACACAGATTGCTTTTGCTTGGCAGTTCCCCCACAAATAAGTGGTGGTGAGCACAGGCATTGCCTTGGCAACAGGAGGGCATGTTATGTTTCCTTGAAAGTTGCAAAATTTTATTTTAGTTAATTGGGGCCAAATAACCTATTGTCTGGATTGTGTTTTTTAAAAAGTGAGAGAAGCTGGGTGCAGTGGTGCTTGACTATAATCCCAGCAACTTGGGAAGCTGAGGTAGGAGGATTACGAGTTCAAAGCTAGCCTCAGCAATTGAGCAAGGCCCTTAGCAATTTAGCTAGACCTTGTCTCTAAATTAAATATTAAAAAGGGCCAGGGACGTGGCTTAATGATAAAGCACGCTTGTGTTCAATCCCTAATACCTAAATAAATAAATAAAAGTTAAAAAAGGGCAAGAGAAAATACAAGCATTATAGTCAATTGAAACTCATCTTTTAAAAAGTTTGTTAGTTTAAACTGTTTTCTTCATGAAATAATTCAATTTATAATGTTGCTGAAGATACTATGAAATGTTTAGAGAGATTTTTCTCACGGAAAAGAAAGTCCCTGTGAATATTTTTGTTGTTATTAGTGTCAAGATGGTGCTCTGGAACCTACTAATCCCATATGACCTGGTTATACAAATATGCTTAAGTCAAGTTAGTTTGCATCTGGTTAATATTCTCATCTGCAAAGAGTAGCAATGTCTCTTGACAGCAAATTTCTCTCAGATATCTCAGGTATTCATTTACCTGGAAAGATAAAAAAGCTGATATAGTATTCTTAGTTTCAAGTCTGGTTTCATAAAATAATCTCTTTAACTCAATTTGTATTTCATTCCCACTGTGAATAGCCTTAGACTTGTAAACAACAAACAAATTATACAGAGAGTAGAAAGGAGATGTGATCAGACATCTCCTTTCAGGTACACACGAGGGAAAAGCATGTGTGTACTTCTTAGACCAGCTCAAAAGGCGAGAGAAAAGCAATACTGGCATTTTTGCAGATGAGTAAAGTTTAGCGTGGAGAGATTACATAACCTGGACAAGATCACTCGACTAGCCTTGAGACAAAGAAGTGTTGAATATTTTTTAAGGTCTTGCTTTGCTTTTTCTCTCAGTTATCCCTATCAATGTGAGCATCAATTTGGGAATATCAACCGCTATTGTAGCAGCTGACACATCCTGAGCCCTTTCATTTGCATTTCCTTCAATCCTCACAATCGCCCTCTGGGTAGGTGTTCACCACCCCTCTCAGGTTGGGGAATATGACGCCTCTGCATACTTGGTCCCCAGTCAGAGCCTTGTCCTCTCCATCTAGCAGATGACCTCTATCCTTATACAATGTTTTCTCATCTGTAAAGTAACAGCAAAGGGATTGTAAACAGGGGGCCATTTTAAATCAAATATTTTAAAATTATCTGTATCCATTTTTTAAAAAAAAGAAATCTTACTATGAAAAAAACTGACACACACCCCCACCACAACCACTTATTTTTAGTCCTGCTCCCAAGAAACAGTTACTTTGAAAAAAGTTTTGTTCAATGCTAAATAATGTGCTGTTATTTTTTTTTTTAATTTATCCACTTAACCTTTGTTTTTCTAAGGTAGCTCACTTCTAACTTCCCTTTCCCTTTCTGCTCCATATGGTAACATCATGGTTTCTATTTTTTTATTGTTTACCTTTGTAACAGTAAATGATCTACATAAACCTCCCCTCCTTTTTCTCTACCTACCATTTTTAAAGCTAAGTGCACTGGCAGCCTACCCTTCTTTATTCTTTCCACTTCAACCTTCAAACTGTTGTGGGTCTCTTATTAACTACCATGGTTGTTAACCGTTCTCTTTTATAACTGTAGTTAAATTGTTCTTGCCTTGTCCATGGGTTGCTTCACAAAGTTTAAAACAAATAAAAGTTGACATTATTATGGTTTACCCAGAACCAAATAGTGGGCTATGCCTAAGTTTATTTCTTTTTGGTTCCAATGTCATGACTCTTATTTTGTAAAAGGAAACTATTCCTAATATTAAGTACAATGTATTCGTGTTTTGTATACAACATAAAATTCATAATCTGGATACTTTTCAAAAGTTATTTTATTTTTAATTGGCACATAATTGTCCGCTTTTATGTTACAGTGTGATGTTTTGATACATGCGTATATTGTGTAATGCTCCAGTCAAGGTAACATAGCCTTGCCTTAAACATTCATCATTTCTTTGTGGTGAGAACATTCAAAATACTGTTTTGAAATGTGCAATACATTGTTGTTAACTCCAGTCACCCTACTGTGCAATAAAACCCCAGGATGTGTTCCTACCATCACATTGTACCTGTCATGTCAGCTTACTTAGTACTTAGACCCTGTTCTTTTCCCTGAAGTTGTTTTATGGCCCTGCTTGTGTTGGGAGGAAATATCTCATCCACTGTAACCCTGCTGTCTCCCAGCTTCTTACTCGTCGTTCTTTTTGCTGAAAGCCACTTCAGTTTTGTAACATGAGTGGTTATTTTCTGTTTGAACTGTGCCTTTCCATACTTTCTGCTTCTTTTTTTGTTTCTTGTCTAGTCCTTTTTCCTTCTCTTTAGCTTTTCTGTCCTTACATCCCCACTTTCTCAGTCCATCAGTTTCGTGTCTTTGTCCCCAGTGACCTTCCTCACAGAACTTCCCAGCCACCTGCTTCACCCTGGACTAGTGGTTCTCTGGGCTGCTGTGGCACTGCCATTCTGGAACCTGCCTTCCGTTTCCTCTTTGGTTTACCCTCTTCTCCTCAACCCCATGACATCCTCTGTAGGCAGGAAGGGGCAGCAGGACTCACCAGGGCTGCTCACAGCTGATGCCCTGTAGATGAGAGCTTGCACACCCCTCTCAGTGGACAGGAAGTGACCTGAGGATGACCCCTTGGGCCAGAGAAAACCTGTTTCTAGGAGCCACTAACCTACAAGCCAGTTGCCCCCCACTTCTTTCTTTTGGCGGTAGTGGGGACGGAACTCAGGGGTGCTCTACCACTGAGCTACATCCTCAGCTCTTTTTTTAGTTTTACTTTTTATTTTGAAACGGTTTTGCTAAGTTGCTAAAGTTAGCCTTGAACTTTTGATCCTCCCCTCTCAGCCTCCCTAGTTGCTGGATTAGAGGTGTGCACCAGTATGCCCAACCATCTACCTAATTTTCTACACTGTGCTTGAGTTCCTCAATGCTGGTGCTGAGTCCATTTACAGGAAAATTAGGTGGAAAGGCAATAGCTACCCTTCAATATTATCGTTCAAAAAGCTTCAGTTCAAACTCAATTAAAAAAGAAAATAGTCACATGAGGCTCTAATGGGAGAACACTTGCCTAGCATGCACAAGACCCCCACTCTAACAAAAATCTGATACAAATAGGCAAAGGCAAGAAAAGGGATGATATTTCTTTCTAGCGAAGAAGTCATTACATTCTCCCCAATCCCCATTCATCAAAAATTGTATAACCTAATTAAAATTCTAAACCCTTATAAGATTTTTAATTACTTGCTAAAGCAATTGGCCAGATGGTTAAACATAATAAAAATAATAACACGCTGAAAGGAATGAAGAAAATGTCATCAACATTAACAGAGGAGAGGGAAAGAAATCTTAGAACATTGCATGAGATTACAAAAGCATTACTGCTTTTTAAAAAGTGTTTCTTGTACCAAGAGAAGTCATTTGACAAACTTCACATCATGCTGCTTGTTTGTAGCTCTGACTTGAGGTAGGTTTCTAATCCTTGGGAATAGGCATGACTCTCACCAGGGATTTAAGAACAAAAAAAAATATGTTTGCTTTTACAGATTCCTAGAAGAGGGCCTCAGTTCCTCATATAATTACAAGCCCACTGAAGTAGAAATGAGCATAGAAGAGACAGAATTCTGACAAAGGGAAATGTCTCTTGCCTTTTCCTATTCTGTATACCAGGGGATTTTTTTAAACTTTATTTTAAACTTTATTTTGTTTATTATTAACTTTTTAATAAGATTTTTTAAAACTTTTATTTTATTTATTTATGTATTTTGTATGTGGTGCTGAGGATCGAACCCAGTGCCTCCCGCGTGCGAGGCAAGTGCTCTACCACTGAGCCACAGCCCCAGCCCTATTATTAATTTTTTTATGTGGTGCTGAGGATCAAACCCAGTGCTTCACACCTGTGAGGCAAGTGCTCTACCACTGAGCCACAACCCCAGCCCTGTATACCAAGATTTTGACTGACTGTCACCTCCCATCTCTCTGGGTCGTGTATAAAAAGGTGTCTGTGGCTCCTTAATTGAAGGAGACAGGGAAGGCTGTGCAGAGTGCCTGAGCTTAACCTTCACAGAGGCCTGTGCCTGGTTTGCACTTGCAGGCAAGGACCCTGGAGGGCACGCAGTGGTGCCTCACAGTAAGCTCCTGTCCTCTTCAGCTAGAAGCAGGCAGCAGCCACTGTCCAAACAGGTCTGCTGAGGAGAGACCCTGATGTCCATATCCAATTCCCTCATGGGTGCCATGGTGCTGTTACTCACTGCCTTCTGGAACAGCAGAGGTTTCCTCTCTTTTTTTTTTTGTACCGGGGATTGAACTCAGGGGTACTCAACCACTGAGCCACATCCCCAGCCCTATTTTGTGTTTTATGTAGCGATAGGGTCTCACTGAGTTGCTTAGCACCTCGCTATTGCTGAGGCTGGCTTTGAACTCGCAATTCTCCTGTCTCAGCCTCCCTAAGTGCTGGGATTACAGGCTTGGGCCACTGCACCCGGCTGGTTTCCTCTTTTTTGATTCATGGCTCTTACTGCTAGTCAGATGTTAGTCTTCTACATTTGCTCAAAGCCTGGGCTTTTGATATTTTCTTTCTGACCCTTCAGAGTGCAGCTGGTGCTACAGTTTTCTCGCTTACCTGACCATATTGGGAACATGACATCCAGCTCAGAGACCGATGCAGCTCTACTGGCTGCACTTTCTCAGGAGCTGCAGGAAAGGACAGGGCAGATGTTATTTTTTGCCACTTGGTGTAATATGGAACATGGCCCAAGCAACAGTAGCTGTTGACATTTCTGTTTAACAGTTTCACACCTGATAAGTGTGGAGTAAAATTCAGTCTGAAACTCTATATTTCATGTACTTTTATAATAAACTGTGGTAATTAGAAGCCAGAGTTCAGCAAATTGGAAGACAATTTCATCTAAAAGCAAAAAATAATTATCTCTTTCTGATCATAATAAATGCTACAGGATGTAGGTAACCACCCCTGTCTTCTAAATATAAATGTAGCTTTAATAGAAGGAATAATCAGTTTTCTGGAAAATTTATGGATATGGAATTCTTTGCCCCTCTAGAATTTAGAGTAAGTGAAAAGTAAAGCATCATTCAGAGGCTGTGGATATCCTAATAAGGTCCTTGAAGGGCAAAAGTATTGTGAAAGGCACTTAACTAATGATAAGCTCCATTTCTTCCTCTCTCCTCACATCTCCATAAGATGGTTGAGCCTCCAGGACAAGTTTCTGATGATGTTTCAGTGCATAAAATTAATGAAAACCCAGGCACACTTCTAGAAGGAATGTATGGAGGTTTAACTCGTGAAATGTGAGCTAGTTCCCTTGCAGTGTGATACTCCCTTATTTTTATGATCATGCTCCAAATTGTTTTTGTATTATTAGGAGACAAGGAAGTCATTTCCAGCTGTGTAGTGATGACCTGAGTCTATGCATTGAACAAGGAGATCTCCTGGTGGGGTTGGAGAATAGCACATATCTAGGTGGTGCCAGGTGAGCTCCTAGCTCTTAAAGCTGGCCTTGTTGCTAGCATCACAGTCCTGGATTCCTAGTTCAGACCAGGTGATCTTTTCATTTTCCTAGCTGTTAACATCACACTTGGACCCCAGTGGTGCATGAGGCCCAGAATGACATGGGCATAAGAGTGGGCACCCTTTGTGGCTCTGATTCCTAGCAAGGGGCCAGGCAGCCAAGAAGCACTGGGTAGCTTCTGGCAGTGACAAGTCAGGCCTTGTTCCTCGAGTTTGCCATGGTGGGAGAAGCACATCCAGGCAGTCTTGTTGAGACCTGGGACTTGGAGGGTTTATAGACTCTCACTGAGCCACAGAGTCTGAAGTAAAAGTGAACTGAGTATTCTCAGAATATTGTGGAAAAATTAAGTCTTGCCAGGCTGTTAGGACCACTTGGTTTGTCTGAGTAGCTCACTCCCCGTCCTGAGAAATGAAGTCCTTTATAGAAGCCACCCTTCTGTATTCTTCCTCAGGTTGTCCTTGCTTTAGCTTCCGCGTATAAAACAGAAACAACAGTGTGGACATAGTGCGGATGAATAGGTCTGAAAAGAATTTTGAGTTCCTGAGAAATAAAGTGAGAGTCAGAGAGCAGGTCTGATCCATTTTTAGGCTCTGATCCAAGATAATTTAACCCAGAATCTAGTACCTTGCAGTCACTCACCGACTCTTTTTGCTGATTAGATGAAACAGTTTTAGCAAGTGATGGCACTATTAAGCCTTACTGATGTTTCCTTGAGAAGACAGAGCTCTGGCCATGCTGTAAGCAGTGTGGAATCAGTCAATTACGAGGAAGTGATTTCCTTCAACAGCAGTGAGGGATAGCCATTCAGCCAGGCCCATTCCCTGGCCTCTAGTCCAATGTAGACAGAAGCCACATGCAGAGTGGTTAAAACAGAGGCTCAGGAAATATTTTCAGGGTTCCAAACTCTGCATGAAGGGGGACCATGCAGAATAGGGTGAGGTTTCCTAGTGAGATTTTGCCAAGACCTGAGGCATACCTACACATGAGGAAGGCTTGGGGCCTGTCCTGTCCCAGTTTAAACATGGTGACCATGTATATTTCCCACATCCTCAGCATCAGCTTTTGAATTCCTCATGTGTTGTTTCAGAAGATTTTTTTTCCCTATCACTGTGTACTTAATTACAATGGCCCCAGCTTTGTATGGGGAACTTCTGTGAGGCTGCAGAAGAGCTTACAGCCTCAAAGCACTTGCTTTCCAGTAAAGGAGAGAAGCAAGTGCTGTCACCACACTGCGATGCAGAATTGATGCTAGAAGCTCCCCATGGAGGGAGTTAGGATTGCACATGAAGGAACCCCATCAAGGAGCCCAGCCTTGAGTTATATCTGGATAGGAATTTGGTGACAAGGACGACAGGTAGAAAGAAAAGGAAGAAAAGAGGGAAAGGCTGGGGTGGCTTTACAGAGCAGTGCATTTTTAAGGCCTTAAACCAGAAGCGGGGAAGAGGGCCACCTTGGAGATCCCTGGATGTCTCTAGGGTTGTAGACTCTTCTTATCTTTTTAATGTTATGTAGTAAGTACCATGACTTTTTTGCCCAGACAGATATTGTGGGAACCAAATAAATTCTTTCACAGAAAAGCTGAAAGTTCTTGTGAAGTCTTCACTTGACCATCTCTAGTTATATTAAAACACAGGAGTTATGGGGGTATAGCTCAGTGGTAAAGTGCTTGCCTAGTATGCCCAAAGCCCTAGGTTCAGTCCCTACCACCATAAATAAAACATAACTAGAAGTTACTTCTTCTTCTTTCCGAAAATAAGGCAGTGATAAGTGAAGTAATTGAGAGGGTCAGATACCCTTTTGGCTCCAAGATGGATACCACCCTCAGTATACTATAGACTGTCACCTCCAGTTTGATAGACAGGCTTAACAACTACAGACCAGTTAGTCCAACTTGCTCAGACAAAATAAATGGAGCATGTTTTTGTTATATGGATCATCAGTTATGTCTAAATGCTCTCTTATTGATTTGGTTTAGACATTGCCATCTTGTGCCTTAAGGGTTTATCTAATCACAAATATTCAGCCTAAGTTAATATTTTATGAAACTCGATCATAACTTGAGGCTAGGAATAGGATGGAAACCATGGCTGTTGAAAAGACAATTTTGCTTCACTCAGGACAGCTGAGACCAGAAACATAAACCCTGAGCCCAAACCCCATTTCCTCTATTGATGTTCCTATGGGCAAGGGTGAGTTTTGACAAATATTCTCATCATTTATATCATGTTTCTCCAAGGACCATATTAATCAATGTTATATTCTTATAAAATTTTACAAAGTGATTATTACATCCCAGGTATAATCTAAGAGCTTTACAAATATTGTCATTTAATCCACATTATCACCATTTGAAGTAGGTACTATTATTATTGTTGTTGTTTCACAGACAAGGAAATCAAGGCACTAAGTAGTACCCAAGGTCATATAGATGGTATTCATTTCCATTTGAGTAGACTGGTGAATTAAAGTTGTGTCTCATATATTGTTTGATGTTACCTGAGTGGAAAAGGATAAAAACTTGCCTGAGAACTTTGCACACTATACTCTGTGGCAGGATTCTGTTCTTGAACCATTTTAATTGAGCTTATTTTCCACACTTTATGTCAGTAGGTATCTTTCAAGAAACTTTCCTTCCTCCTGGTCTTCCCTCCTATTGGCTAGACTCTCTCCTCCCTTATCAGTCCAGGGAATGGCTGGACCAGAGGTGGCAAGAAACATACTTTAGGTGATAGTACAGAGTTAAATTCCATAGCTTAGAAATAGAACTATTATTTGGGGCAAAGTAGGACTTAAATTAATTTTCAAGGGCCAATACTGGACACCAGTCACCACGTGTGATGTTAAAGTAGGAAAATGTATTCCAAGTCCTAAATAGCCTTTGGGTGGGCACTGTGTTTAAGAAGCTCACATCATCTAAGCACATGTGGTGGAAATCTGTTCCACATCTTTTCCCATTTTTGACTTCACTGTTTGGTTGAAATGCTAAATTTGGGGACATTGCACTCCTCATAGTAGCCATTGATCCTCTAGAGTTTTATTTTCTAGTGGGGGGCTCATGGTTGACACATCATACCACTCTTGGGGTAGGTTGTGCATTCAGTAGTTTTCCTCTCTGTGTTTTCTCCACAGACGTGTCTTCCCCACAGCAGCGAGCTTCTGCCAAGATGAAGCCAATAGAGGAAGGGGTGGAAGATGATGACGAGGTCTTTGAACCAGTGTCTCCAAACGCATTTAAAGTTCATCAGCTGCCTTGATTAGAATTTAAGTTACCCAGGTGGAAACTGTCCTGAAGAGATCCTGAAAAAAATACCAGCACTTTTTCATGGCTTTTAGATTATTCTACTTTACTGCATCCAGGCTGGCACAGTCTGAGGACAGGAAGTGAGGAATGGTCAAAGACAGAAAAGTCATTTTTCCTGTCCTTTTTATTTGTTAGCTTTTTAAGTTTCATTGAGCCTTCTGTACTAAACCTCATTCTATTTTCAGATAGATATTTTCACAGTATTTTCTAGATACAGCATAGTATTATTTTGACTATTCAAATCTTAGGGCTCAGTCAGTGCAAATGCTTTTTCACTTATTTTTCCAAGTTGCATCTTATTTTCCTCATGGAGAATCTTTTTTCTCTACCATGGTAATCTAAAATAGGTTGTCCATTTGATACTTTTAACAATGTAAGTTGAAATTAAGGCTGAGGTACATTAAAAAGCAGGAAATTGGCTGCTTTGCACAATTGATTTTTTTTTTTTAATGGGAAATTTTAGAGAAAAATGTGATTTGGCTGGTTTTCTTTTTCTCCCAGGCCAGAAGTGTTCCTCCACTAGATCCACTTACTCATTTGGGCACTGTAAATAGCTCCATAATGACCAAACTCATCTGAGTGTACTCACATTGCCCTTATATTACACCATTTATCTGCTGGCGTGAAACCTGAAGCTGGAATGATCATAAACAGAAGCATTTCTGAGCTCAGCATCACATTCAGCTAAACTCAGCCTCCTTGCAATTTGGAGCCATCTTGCCCCAAACCACCAGATGTGGAAATGCTTTACTCACAGGGAAATGAGGAGAATCAAGTGGCTGAGCAAGGTCCACAGCATCAGGTGATAGAGGTCAGCTTCGTTCTTTTGGTCTGCTTCTGGAGTGTCACATTGTTCTCTAGAGGCCAGATACTCAGTACCAGAGCTGTGGACTAGGAATGCAGCTGTGGGGTATGTGGTTCACCTCAGGTCATGCCATGGATACCCACTCAACCTAGATATCTCTGTGAGGACTGTGATTCCAGATCTCGCCTTTCTACTAGAATCATATTTCAGGCAACAGTGGTATTTGGCTGGTGGGAAATGACAGTTGTCTTGCTTAAATAGTCTGTCTGGTCATGGTGGCTGTGGCATATGGCCAGGCCTCTTAGTTGAGTAAGGCCCTTTGATTGGCTATGCTAGTTGAGCCCCATTCATGTTCATTTTTTCTCACCCCCTAAAACCATTTGTGAATCAGTCCCCTATCACATTAAATAGCTAAGCAAAGTTCCAAATGAAATTAGCTTCAGGTGAACTGAGCCCAAAGCAGTATCTCCTGCCGTGAGGTGACTTCTGTTAGAGAAGTAAAGGAAATGAGCCAGTCTAGGGCCACCTCATTTTCCTACATCCATTTCTTTGAAGCTAAACATTTTTGTATTTCACTTGAGTTAAATTTACATGCTAGGTCACACCTTGAGGACATTTAACAGCTCCAGCTGTGTCCTCTAGCTTCTGACACTTTCATCAAATACTAGCTCATTCATGTCAGAGTGAAAGGGCTGACTTCTCTTTACTAGTATAGCAATCTCTTTGGTGTTTTAAGTTAAGAATTTATTTTGGAGAAATGAAGCCATAGTGAATGGTGTACTTGGCCTTGGCTTTAAGATTGGAACCATCTATTAGATTAAACCATCTCTTTATGACCTGAGAGCACATACACAGCCATGATGTGGTAGTGTGGGTACTGCTTTCCTTTAACCACTGGAGTGAGGTCAGGTAGCCCATTTAGTTTACACATGCATAAGACCAATTTACAAAATCATTCTGTAGAGTAATTAGATATGACATCTTTCCCTGAGGACAAAGTAATTTTAGATTCTGCTGCAGCTACATTTTAAATGTTCTATGGATCCGTGGAAACTTGGAGTTTTCTTACCCTCATCTGTCTTCTGGCTGGCTAATCTCACTTTGTTAATCCCACATGGCAGAGAAGGTCATCTCTAGTGAACATCCTGATGGTGGTTTGCAGGTTATTTTCTATAGTGCTGGGAACAAACCTGCTTTAAAAACACACTGCTAAAAGTAGTTGACATAAAAAGAAAAACGAATTTACTGTTTTGCTAAGGTGTGTGTGTGTGAGTGTGTGTGTGTGAGAGAGAGAGAGATCTAAGACTGTGATATCAAGTTAAGGAATCTTAGAAGAGCCACTTAGCCTGAATGGGAAACATGAAACTATTTTTAAATGCACGCTGCCAAGGAAGACAATGAGACTCAGAGAAAAGGAGCCATAAGCCATTGAGTAGCCCCCACAAGTACTTGATTGCAAGTTAGCAGATAAAACAGAAAAGAGTATCAAGTGTAGAACCTCCTATGGATGACTTTAAATTCATTCATACAAATGAACAACTGTATCTTTGTGTAACACTTAAAAACATAGATAAAAACATGTTTGCTGCCAAAGTCCCCAATATGATGCTTCCAGTGTTTTTGGCATTTACTTAGCTGTGTGATCAATGTTTTGAAAATGGTCTGAAAAAATTATTCTATATATAACCCTGAATCTATATTTAAATATAGCATCAAGTCAATTGGATGAATCTAGAATGTAATTATACTGGAATGTGTCATTTAAAATACTTTGAGAGGTCCCTCATAAATATTCATATTTATAAAAAGGATAAGATAGCACAGATACTATATAAATCATGATGTTTATCTAATAATTTAGTAATAATGGGTGCTATATGATTATTTTTCAGTTGCTGTCCTTGGCTTTCTGGAGTCCTTTCCATTTTTATCATCACTCAGTTTCATTTTAACCACGGGTCACATTTTTTGTGCTTGGAGCTGCTGGTTTCTGCCTCTTAGGTCCTATCGTGGCCCCCAAGACAGTCAT
The DNA here is from genome assembly GCA_028644305.1 of Xerus rutilus. Lineage (NCBI taxonomy): Eukaryota > Metazoa > Chordata > Mammalia > Rodentia > Sciuridae > Xerus > Xerus rutilus. The sequence continues at coordinate 49,840,222 of CM053406.1, forward strand.
TTGACTGCCATTCCTTTGTGGAAAGCTGATGTAACCAACACACTGCCATGTCCCCAGTGCACCCAAAGATGTGGCCCCGCAACAAAATTCCATGCTAGTGTGTGGTGGCTCCCAGCCAAGCACATGGCCTGCAGCCTCCCACCTTGGGAAGGGATGCCCTCCTCCTCCTCGCAAACCCCAGGGTACAGCTCCAAGGATTCAGGGTTGTTTTTTTTTTCTTTAATTAATATCCTTGGTCATTTCTTAAGCTGTTCTACAGAAACCTTTGACCCTGCCATGCCCGAGGTTCTTCTCCCTTCGCTCTTTCCAACATTGGTTTTCCAACCTCCTTTTCTAACTGTTACCAACTAGAGCAATTAGAATTCCCACCTACTCAATTCAGAGTAGCAAGGATTCAGTGGGGCGCTGTGAGGGGACTGGAGGTCGAGGCCCATGCACTGCTCCAGTACTGCTCCTCCAGAGACACCTCTCACTGACGTAACCATAATTGACCACAGAGCCCCAGACGCCTTGTGTGTAACATTGGTGTATCATAAACTTAAGAAGTCTGCATCGGGCCTGGGGTTGTGGCTCAGTGGTAAAGCACTTGCCTAGCATGTGTGAGGCACTGGGTTCGATCCTCAGCACCACGTACAAATAAATAAAATAAAGGTAAAAAATCATCAATAATTTAAGAAAAGTCTGCATCTAAGTACTATTTACAGGGTTTTCTGTTATACTTACAACCTAGTTTTAAAATACACGGGAATTTTATGAGTGCTTTATACAGATACCATAGCAAAGTGTGTTTAGGTACCATTTACTTTGATAATATTATAATAAAAATACATGACGTCTGAATACAGACTTATTGTTTAAAATGTCTTCCTATATTGCTATTCGCTCAAATAAATTTCTTAGAAGATGTGTGTGTTTTTTATTTCACTCCTCTTAAAAGTGACTGGCTTATTGTTTGGTTTACATGCCTCCAGAGGTTATGGGAATTTCTTCGATTTAGATAGATGGCCTGAGCAGAGTGACAAGAGTGATGCTCTTGGGTCAGTGCCACTTAATTTCAAGCTATCTTGGCTGCCTGAAAAGAAGGCCACAGGCAGCAATAGGCAGTGTTGACTGGATGCAGCACCTGAGAAGCACCAGCACCTGAGAAGAATTTCACCACACCTGACATTCCCTTCTAGTTTCCCAAGACTCAAAAAATACAAGGAGTCACATGGAGTCAAAAACTTCCTGTGGATCTATTCAGGGATGGGCAATGGGGAACAGTCTATTCTTGGGAAACCCACATTTTCTTGCATGACCTCTCTAAAGTATTGTAATGGAAACTTGACAGACCACCTCTGGGCCTTCAGGAGCCAGTCTCTGGCACCTAACAAACTTGCCCCAGTCAGCTCCAAGGCTAGACTCAAATGCATCTTATACTACCAGGTAGGAATTGATTCTGTGACTCAATGAGCCACATCACCTAGGACTGATGTTCAGGTTCTGGCCCTGAACTTCCTGTTGAGCCAGCTGCAGGGTAGCTTCCCTTACCTGTCTGTGCTAAGGCCTAAGAGTTTGTGTGTGTCCACTTGAAGGTTTTCTATGAGCAGGCATGGCTACACTCGGCTATCAAGTAACATTGACAGGCCTTTGTTCTAGGTTTGTGGGAGCAGAGGTGGTGGTGAGGGAGAGGGACATGTCAAAGGTTTCTGGCTCACATTCCTGCTGATCTTTCCCTGGCTAGTGATGTGGCAGAGGACCAGCTTTTCAGTGGAAAGCCTGAGTAGCTTTGTGCTGAGTTTTTGAGGGGCTTTTGGAATAGTGGAGAGATGTCAAGTAGGCGGTTGAATACCCAAGTCTGGAACTCAGTGGAGAGGTCTTGGCTGAAGATTCAGATTTCAAAACTGAAGATGGTACTGTGAGCTTGACAGCTTTCTAATACATAAAGATTATTTTGGGAAGGTGTTTATTTTTCTCCCAGTGAATAAATAAATAATATTTAACGAATGAGTAACTTTTTGATCTTTTATTTTGAAATGTGTTAACATAAGAAGATATGCACAACTCAGCGAGCCAGCATTTTTAAACAATTAACGCATGATGTTGTAAGGTTATGTATAAATGCAAGGTCCCAGTGGCAGCTAGGACAATGTAACAGCACAAGTAGGTAGTGTGGTTTCAGATTCCACATTGCAACTAACCTTTCAGAAACTTCATTGGTAGACTTTTCTTATGGTATTAAGAATATCCATAATTGGCTAGACAAAGTGACACATGCCTATAATCCAGTGAGGCCCTAAGCCACTTAGCAAGACCCTGTGTCTAAATAAAATATAAAAGAGACTAGGGATGTGGTTCAGTGGTTAAATGCCCCTGGATACAATCCCTGGTACCAAAAAAAAAAAAAAAAAAAGCCACAATTGCCTCTAAAGTCTATTAAAGTCTCTACCCTTTTCCTAAGTCTATGTCAGGCCATATTTTGTTCATATACTTCAACCAAAACAACATACTGCATCATAATGAAATCAAAGCAGATGTAAGAATCTAGTTCTGTCTTCTATTAAGCCAGACTTTTTAAAGAGTTTCACAGTTCCAGCCTTGTCTGTGCCCACTTCCTCTTGGTTCCTGTGTCACTGGATCCTGGGTGGTAGATGCTGCATTATTACCTTTCTATTTACTGGGACAAACATCCCCAGTGACTTTCAAGGTCTCCCAGCTTCCTTCTTCATCCTATCATGAGAGAATTCACCTTTTTTATTTTTTTTTGGTACCAGGGATTGAATTCAGGAGTGCTCGACCACTGAACCACATCCCCAGCCCTATTTTGTGTTTTATGTAGAGACAGGGTCTCACTGAGTTGCTTAGTGCCTCACCATTGCTGAGGCTGGCTTTGAACTCGTGATTCTCCTGTCTCAGTCTCCCAAAGTGCTGGGATTACAGGTGTGCGTCACCACACCCGGCTGAGAATTCACCTCTTGCCAGTGTTTAGCTATGTCTGTCCAACTTCTTACCTCCCATTTGCTCATCAAGCATAACAATGCAATGGCACTTGGCATTGCTGGGCCAGCAGCCAGGCCTGCTCCCTAGAGAAGGTACCATCACGACTCCAAATTTTTATGCTATTTTAAAACAACTCATACAGGAAGGGTCCCTTGCACCTTAAATGATTATAGCCATTGAACTCTTGGTACTTGTCTTCAAATTATAAAACATACAGTTGCTCATGTCTGTTCGTGGCTACATATGATTATGCTATTTGTGCAGAGACTGGCTGAGGTGAAACCTCAGAAAGATACAGACATGGAACAAACCTCTGGCCCAACCTCCCCACAGGCCAGTTGTACTCCACACAAACCACCAAACCTGAACTAAACGGGAGCTCGAATGGATTGTGTTTGCCAAGACAATACAGCTGTGGGGCCCACTCACTTCTATTTGTTTGTCTCCTCCTCAGTTTTCTTAGATTGTATAAAGTCACCACCACATCTTGTTCTCAGATTCTTTCCTGAGATTATCGAGGGGTTTGCATGCTGAAATGCACACATATTTCTATAGTGGCCTTTTCTAGGAAAACTTAAAATATTGGCATTCAAAATGATTTATCAGCTTGTGTGAGAATGTGAGGTCCTATCACATTTTGCCTAACAGATTTCTCATCTCTGTGGTTCACCACCTTGCTCTGAGATCAAAGAAGCTTTAAAGCACAGAGATTAAAAAAAAAAGGCAGAATCATGCCTTGGACTTGGCTCTGAGGTCAGACTATCTCTGGACACCAGCTGTCAAAACCTCTGAGGGCCACAGTGTCCTATATGTACACTAGAACCTTCCCTAACACATACTTGGTTTTCAGTAAGGTTATTCCTCAGCCCCTTTCCCTTCTTTTTATGGTTGTCAAGTTGAATCCTTAAGGCTTCTGGAATCTAGGCAACCACATCCTTACAAAGAGCCAAAGGGACAAGGAACCGTCACCAAGGCCCCTCTGCTCACTGCATAAATGGCTGAAGGCTGGGTACTTCAGCACTCCCCCACTTCTCAGGACGGGTTTGGGGCAGAAGAGCCAATCCTCCACAACAGGTGGAGAAAGAGGCTGTGGAGACTCTCCAAGGTGGTAGAAAATACCAGCACTAGGTTGGATCACCTCCACGAGGTGGAGAGAAGGAAGAATGTGTTAAGCAGTGGCTAGCATTTATCACATTTTGAACTAATTCCCTTGCTTATCTCCATGACAACTACCTGAAACTGAGAGTAGCTGGATCTGCTTGGAACACCTGATGGGTATGTTTTGACCATAAGAAGGATGGAGAGCTGGGTATGGTGGCACATGCCTGCAAACCCACTAACTCAGGAGGCTGAGGCAGGAGGGAAGATTGCAGGTTCAAAGCTGGGAACTTCTGGTTTTGAACACTGTTCTCCAGATAAAAAATAAAAAGGGCTGTGTGTGTAGCTCAGTGGCAAAGCACCCCTGGGTTCAATCCCCAGTACCCCCCACCAAAAAAAAAAAAAAAACAAAAACGGTGGAAAGAAGTTCTTCTAGAAGCAGGTTTTCAAAAATTCACAGACTTGTATTTGGCTCTTAGCTTATGTTGGGAGATTGGGAAAGTCCCATCTCCTATTTGGGCCTCAGTTTCACCTGTACAATAAGATTAAGCCAGGTGAGGGCTCTTCCACCTCTGGTGACCCTAGTTCCAAGTGTGCACACTTTAAGGACTGGCACAATCTCTCCTTGCTCCATGGGTATCTTGTTATCCAACTGGATGAAGATGAGGATTTTTTTTTTAATAAGAATGATCTGAGTGGTTAGACAAAATCTCCCCAGCTTCCCCACGCACCTATTCTGCCTATCCAGAAGAACATTTACAACCTTGCCCTGTCTTTCACTAATGCTGTGTTGGTTTAAAGTCATATCATTATCACTATTCAGAAATATATTGGGTCCTTTCATCAACAATGTTCAATGTTTCCTTATAACCATTTAAAGAGTTTCTCAAAAGTGATCCTCAAAGCAGCTGGGGGGGAAAAAACCCTCCAGAATAATTTTAATTGAGGCTTTCTTCTGGAGAAGACAGAACTGTTGAATTTTAGAGTGAATTGAGTATGTAAATTAGAACTAGTGCAAAGGTCTCAAACTGAAGGATGTATCAGAAACACGTGGATGCTCCCAGATTGCTGGGCCCTTCCTCCAGAGTCTGATTCAGTACATCGGAAATAGGGATCATAGATCTACATTTCTAAGTCCCAAGATGACGCTGTCATTCAGGGAGATGTTATGGGTTAGACATGAGATGTCCCTCAAAAGCTCATGTGTAAGACAATGCAAGAAGTTTGGAGGTGGAATAATTGGGTTATGAGAGCATTAACCTAATCAGTGCTATAATCCACTTGAATGTATTAACTGAGTGGAAACTACAGGCAGCTAGGGTGTGGCTAGAGAAGGTGTGTCACTGGGGGCGCGCCTTTGGGGGATATATTTAGTGAATGGAGCTCTGCTTTTTGATTACTATGTACTGAGCTGCTTTCCTCCACTACACCCTTCTGCCCTGGTGTTCGTGGTGTTCAGTGTTCGGCCTCATCTTGAGCCCAGAGTGATAAGGTTAGTCTATGGACTGAGACTTCTGAAACCATGAGCCAAATATACTTTTCCTCCTCTAATTGTTTTTGTCAGGTCTTTTGGTCACAGTAACAAAAAAGCTGACTGAAACAGGGGACCACACTTTCACAATCCTTAACTAGTCAATTTCACCCCCTTATTTGACAGATGAAGAAGCTATGGTTATAAAAATTAAATGTGAGAATATCTTAGTCTTTCTGTTCCTATAATGAAATACCTGAGGTTGACGAAATTCTTTTTTTTTTTTTTTGGTACTGGGGATTGAACTCAGGGGCACTCGACCACTGAGCCACATCCTCAGCCCTATTTTGTGTTTTATGTAGAGACAGGGTCTCACTGAGCTGCTTAGCACCTCACCATTGCTGAGGCTGGCTTTGAACTCGCGATTCTCCTGTCTCAGCCTCCCTAAGTGCTGGGATTACAGGCTTGAGCCACCGCGAAATTTTTTTTAAAAAGGTTAATTCAACTCACAGATTTGGAGGTCCAAGGGTCAAAGGGCCACATCTGGTAAGGGTCTCCTTGCTGGTAGGGACTCTGCAGCACAGGGTAGAACATGGACAGAAACAGCTTGCTAGCTCAGGCCTTTCTGCTTGTGGAGGAACTAATCAATCCTGGAGGCCCCCCTTCAGGCCCCATCTAGTTCTACTCACCTCCCAAAGACCTCCAAATATTATTAAGGCATGAACAGGAGGATTAAGTTTCCAACACTTAACTTGGGACACGTCCAAACCATAGCACCAACTAAGGCTAGAACCCAAGTATTTCTTGTTCACAGCCCAGTGCTTTTGTTGGTGTTGTTACCAAAAGCTCAGTCCTTGTCCCCAATGCTAATCTAATAATGAGGACATGGTTTTGAGAAAAAGGAAAAAGTTTTATTGCTTTGTTAGCAAAGGAGAGACACAAGGAATTCCTGTCCCAAAAGCTTTGATTCTGCCCATCAGCAAGATCAGGGGGGCTTTTAAAGAGGTGATTCAAAGGCTACATTCCACCTGTTCTCTGTTAGGGTTGAAATTCACTTGTTAATTTGGGAGATAATCATTTCTGAGATCTTCTGGTGCCATCCCCAAAGTCTGGATTACTTCGTTCCTATGGTAGGTGTGTGCTCAAGGACAGATAATTCTGCCTAAAATGAGGAAGAAAGGTAATCCTATTTCCCCTGAGATTGGGGAGGGAGAGAGATTAGGGAGGAGCAGGGAGAGGAAGAGAATCACGTTCATTTTAAAAATAAGTTGCAGTCAGTCGCTGGAGAGGCTGAGGCAGGAGGATCATGAGTTCAAAGACAACTTCAGCAAAAGTGAGACCCTGTCTCAGCTAAGCAACTCAGTGAGACCCTGTCTCTAAATAAAACACAAAATAGGGCCAGGGATGTGGCTCAGTGGTCTAGTACCCCTGAGTTCAATCCCTGGTGCCCCCCTCCCCACCAAAAAATAAGTTGTAGTGGAGGAGCAGCAAGGGCTACATTCAAATCATAAAGTGGGCCACTGTTGCGGCGCCAAGTCAGGAGTTCCCAAACTTTTCATAGAAGAGTTACTCGAGGAACCAGTTAAACTTCTAGCCCCGGGAACCCATGCTGGGAATAGTGTTTCTTAACTCTGGCTAAACGTTGGAATCAGAGATTCTGATGCAATTTATCTGGGCATGAGGAGTCCTAAAACCTTCCCAGGTGATTCAGATGGTTAGAGAATCTGAGAAGCTCTGGTCTGGAGTAGAGTGCAGGAGCCTCCCCTCATGCAGGCACACCAGGTGATGTGGGTGAAGCTGCTGGCCAGCCTGGACTTTGTAGGCTAGTGTAGTCAGGCACCGTCCTACTTCCCACTAGGGGAAGCACAGTGGAGCAGGAGTATTTGAGGGAGTTTGCAGAATGACTAGAAGTGGTGGCATGGATGCAAACATTCGCACCAAAGCAAATGGAGGCAGTCTTATTGGCAGGTGATTTTGATCTTTTCAACTCTTGTAGTTACTTTTTTGGCTCCTTATAGCTTTTTCTTTTTTTCCCCCCAGTACTGGGGATTGAACCATTGAACCCAAGGTACTCTACCACCAAGCCACCTTTCTTCTTCATTTTGAGACAAAGTCTTCCTAAATTGCTAAGGCCAGCCTTGAACTTGTGGTCCTCCCACCTCAGCCTCCCCAGTCACTCTGATTATAGGCTGGTGTCATCACATCAGGCTTCCCTGTAGCTTCTTAAATAATCAGAAAAGGCTTGGTGTGGCTGGGCGTGGTGGTGCACATCTCAGCTCTGGAGGCTGAGGCAGGAGGATCACGAGTTCAAAGCTAGGCTCAGTTAAAGCGAGATGCTAAGCAACTCAGTGAGATGCTGTCTCTAAATAAAATACAAAATAGGGCTGGGGATGTGGTTCAGTGGTCCAGTGCCCCTGAGTTCAATCCCCGGTACCCAAAAAGAAAAGAAAAAAGGGCTTGGTTTGCACCTATAAACACAGCAATTTGGGAGACTGAGGCAGAAGGATGGCATAGTTTGAGGCCAGCCTGACAACTTCGCAAGACCCTGTCTCAAAAAAAGTTCAGAAAGAAGCTTACTTTACAGATCCCAGTATCTGGGAAAAAAGAATATTCAAATCAGAATTCTGAAGGGCTTTTTCCAGCTCTGAGCTTGGTTATGTGACCTGAGCAGTAAAAACAATCTCCCCAAGCCCAGACATACATGCTTTTGTAACCTACGAATATTAATATCTGCCATCATTAACTTCAGAGGGTTGTGTAAGAACTAAATCTCAAAGAACAAGGTAGACTATAAATCACTATAGAAGTGAAAGCTATTAGTATATTAATCAGTGACACATAGTTGAAAACTTAAGGTGAAATATCTTCTAGCTAAATTATACTTGAAAATGCCTTTCCTAACTCTTATCTAATTTACTCTTGCTTCTTGGTGCACACAAACATTTAAATCCAATACATAGTGTAAAATCCAAACTCAAAATGGAGTCACTCTGGCTCAGGCCTGCATGTTTCTGCTGACCTGCTCTTTGTGCTTCTGTGACTAATGCTTTGCTATGCTTGCTTCTCATGGATAGGGGTGCAAAACCACAGGCTGCCAGACCCCCTGGCCAGTTACCTAAAGTTCCAGGAACTGAAAGGGGACATAGGAGGCACTGTCACGGTTGAACTGTCAATAACTATAGATTGAATACCTGCCAAATCCTGTTTTCCTGAGTCATGTAGCTAGCCTACCCTATAATAACCTCTGAAACCCTCACTTCTGCGTCACTCTCTGAAGGAAAGGAGAGCTGACCCCAATCGATTGGCCTGTGTGCCTATTTCCTCAATAAACTTTGCTGCTTCTGCAGAGTTGTCTGGGCTGCACTTCTTGGGGAGAGGTGCGGGTTGGATGCAACATTTGGTGAGTTGGCTGGGAAGCCCCTTCCCAGTTGCTCCACCCGCTCTCCTTCCTGGGAGTGTGGAACGGGGAATTGATCCTCTTTACCAAGGGGAACTAATTCCCCTTGAAAAATAGGTCAAATCTGTATTGGTATACCACAAGGGACTTGAGGGCCAAGCTGGACGCAGCGCGTTGCCCGGAGTCAGGACTCCATCCAGGACGCCGGTGGACTCCATCTGGTCTGGTTCAGGTTTCAGGTAAGAGTTCACAAAACCATCCTAATATTAAGTGGCCACAAAGGCGTTATAGCCTCGAGATCTCTAGCCTAACTGTGGTGTGTTTATTGTTTGTCTTGTCTCTGTGTACTGTCTCCTTGTCTTTTAAAATAATGAGTCAATCTTCATACCTAGCCCTTCAGATTTGATCAAATCACACTTTAAGGATTTTCAGCAGAAGGCAGCTGAATCCAGGGATGTCGTTTACTCAGGTAAACTAACCACTTTCTGTTCCCTTGAATGGCCCACAATCAAGGTCAGATGGCCTCTGGAGGGGACCACCAAACTCCCCACTGCCTACCGGTTCCAAAAAATCATTTTGGGGCAGCCTGGCCACCCAGAAAAAAGAATGGTTAAAAGGTTTTTAGCTATGCTCACTAAAGCTTGCATTAAAATGTAAACGGCTGCCAACAGAACTAAAAAAAAAGTCAAAAATAAAAGCTAAAAGGGGTCTGAGGTTGTGGCTCAGTGACAGAGCATTTGCCCCTCACCTGTGAGGCACTGGGTTCGATCCTCAGCACCACATAAAAATAAGTAAACAAAATAAAGACACTGTATCCATGTATAACTAAAAAAATATTTTAAAAAAAGCTAAAAGGTAAAAAGAAGATATAAATAAAAAACATCATTTTGTCTAGGAAATTTGGCTTTTGTCGCTCAGTCAGCCCCAGATATTCACAGAAACATCCAAAAACTTAAAGGGTTTACAGAGTAACTTCCAACTATTGGAGGTGACCCAAAAGATTTTAACCATGGCAGACCAGGCAATAAATGTTTTTCAAAATGCCAGGCTAAGATTTTGGTGGCCATTATCCAAAAGACCAGAACACATTACAACAGAACACGAGTGTGATAGCTTTGGTACCTTAACAAGATATTATTTCTCCTAAGATAATGGGGGCATAGATAGACCTGTAAGAAGTCTGTGTGAGAAGAATGACACCAAAGTTTTAAGTAATACAATCCCAACCAAAAAGTTTAGCAATCTTTTATTTCTTATAGCCTGAAAACTGAAGGAGAAATGTTTTAGTAATACAATACGTCTTTAATGCAATATGGGTGACAAGCATTTAATTCTCTTATTACAAGAAGACCTAGAAATACTCAGATAAGATTTTTTTGTCCTAGAGCTGGGGGTGTAGCTTAGTGGTACAGCACTTGCCTAGTATGCTTGAAGTCCTAAATTCAATTCCCAGTAGCACTTAAAAAAAGTGAGAGATACTGTGTCCTGGACAGTTTCTAATATTGGTATTCTGTCAGCTTCATGAATTCCATATTGAGTTCTTTTACAGAAGAGCCCACAAAATCCATATAATTACACATTTTCCCAATTAGAAATCCTCCTAGATAAGTTTATCAATCATGAAATACTTAGACGGTCCAATAGTAGCTGAGGTGGTAAACTCAGAGAGCAAGTGAAGAGCGCCCTCTGGTGATTTAGAGCAGCAAAAGGAATGCATCTTGTCCAGTTTTTTAAAATGTTATTGTATTTTTCAATCTTTAAATCAGAATGTGAAAATCCAGTTCTTCCAGTTTCTTAAAGTCAGACTCCTTATCCATAAGGAATTTTAAAAACTATGCTTAACTGATATACAAAATATTGTACATATTAATGGAGTACCATGTGATGTTTCAATACATGATACGATGTGTAATGTTTAAATCAGGTTAAACATATCTATACAATTTTTATCTATAGTCACCCTACTATGCAATAGCAGTTGAACTTCTTACTCCTAACTGTAACTTAATGCCCACTGATCAACCTTTCCCAGTCCGCCTCAGCCCATGCCCATCCTAATAAGGAGTCTTTATATTTCCAAAGACCCATTGTACAATGGACTGTATTAGGATACACTATTTAGATTGTCTTATATTATTTAGAGCATCTTTTACATAAACCCTGAGGAAAATTTTAGTGGGGAAAGTGTTTCATTAAGAAATAATTTTGGGGGCTGGGATTGTAGCTCAGTGGTAGAGCACTTGCCTCGCATGCGTGAGGCACTGGATTCGATCCTCAGCACCACATAAAAATAAAGACATTGTGTCCATCTACAACTAAAAAAAATATTTAAAAAAAAGAAATAATTTTTGGCTGGGGTTGTGACTCAATGGTAGAGAGCACTTGCCTAGCATGTGTGAGGCATTGGGTTCAATTCTCAGCACCACATATAAATAAACAAAATAAAGGTCCATTGACAACTAAAAAAAGAAAAGAAAAGAAATAACTTTTGGGCTGAGGATGTGGCTCACTGGTCGAGTGCCCGCGTTCAATCCCCAGTACCCCACCCCCCCAAAAAAGAATTTTAAACTAAAAACAAGTCAACATGCACTTATGAACAGGATCTCTTAATCTAAACTTTACTCATAAGTTTTGCTGTTGTTTTTGTGGGGGCTGGAGATTGTCTTGAGGACATTTGGAGATTATGATGAGGTCCCAAAGGAACTTGCAATAATTCCTGTTATCAGGCATATGTGCAAGAGAACTCCTTTTCTAGAACCTCCCAGCTTTACCCATTTTTGTTGTGAGAGCTTGACACAAGCGACTCCATTTTGAGCCTGACAACTTTCACATTACATGGAAGGTAGAAACTGGGGTAGATAAAGCAAATGCAATACTCTCCATTCATAGAAGGACACATTCTGGGTCTTCCTGTGATCCTATGTGGGCCTTACTTACATTTGTTCTTTAGTATAAAAAAAGAAAAGACACATTCATTAGAGAAGCATATTGGATTGGATCACTGATGCTTTATTTATCAAATTCTTCTACCATTTGTATACTACAACTTCATACCTTCCCCCAGTGTAGCTTCCTGGAGGACAAATGTGGTAGGCTATGCTTCACCAAGTCAGCATGAAGCACAAGTTCAATATCATTGTGTATGTTTAAACATTTATAAAACTTCAGACTATCCAAGCCCCTACTTTTCAATGATGGTCTAGGGAGTTTTATTATTAAAAACACCCAAATTCTTTCTCAGAACCAATATATACATACAAACTGATAGTTCCATTTTGTTCTTAAATGACCACTTAAGACAGAAACAAAAGGAAGTGATGAGAAGCCCCTTTACCCTTGACTTTTCACAAAACGAGTTCCACAGTCTGCCCCTCTTGAAGAACCTTCCAACTTGCCCACTAGTTCCACTCCTCTCTGCCTTCAAACTCCAGCTAGGGGATCCCTGAGGTGTAAAGAACAAGTTATAAGGAGACACTATTGAGGAATAGAGCCAGCGCTGTTTTTAAACCTGGCATTAGAATCTATCTTCTCTATTCTTTGTCTTATTGTCACATTGACTAATTTCAAATTCACAATGAGGTTTGGGGAAAGATATCCACATTTGGGCATAAAAGCAAAGAGAAGTCCAATGGGGCTTCTAGTTATCAATATAATAATGTTAAGCAACCAGCCATTTAATTGTAATAACATTGCATTTCTGCTATTTTATGTATTTTCCTCAATAATTAGACAGTAAACAAAAGAGCAGTCAATTCTTTTCATCTTGAAAAATCAACTTACCTTTTCTAGTTGCTGCATTATATTTTTATTCTCATTCAAATGAATAGTATAGGCCATGTTGCAATTTTTTTTTAAGACTCTTCAAATTACTTTTACACACATTGCAATAAATTTTTCTGTCCCTCAATCTGGATACTTTGTATTGATTTGTCTTCCCATTTAGTAACCTTCTGTTGCTTCTAGCCTGTTAACCTTATCTGGTTTTTTTTTTTTTTTTTTTTTTTTTTTTTGTGGTGCTGGGTATTGAACCCAGGGCCTTGGGTATCAGAGGCAAGCACTCTACCACCTGAGCTATATCCTCAGCTGTTGAATTCTTATTTTGAGGCATTCTAAGTTTTAGTCCTAGAATTTGTTTCACTTCTAGAACTTCGCCTACATTTACAATGTTTATTTTAAAAGTCCTTGTACCATAACTGCAGTATCTGAACTTCCTGTGCATCTTTGTGTGGTCTGTAGTTTTTGTTTCCAGCATGCTATGACTGGATATGGCATTACACATGAAAATCTGGATGAGCAGTATCTTCTGCACTGGATGAGAGTATCTTCTGTCAAGAAGGGCTAAGAATGCTTTTGCAATTAGACAGCCAATGTCCAGCTTGCCACCTTGGTTCCATTGTTAGTTTTAGGCTTTGTTAGGATTGTTCTGTTTCCATTTTGCTTTTTCCTAGTGTATGACCCTCAGTTCTAGGGTATGACCTTTATTCCTAGCTGAGCTCTCCTGAGGCCTACATACTCTTGTAGGATAGCACAAGAACCTCAGGGTATTTGCCTAGACCCATCTAACTTGCTGAGGGACCATGTGCTGAGGAAATCTCTAAGTCCTTTAGCTTCCCAGCCAGGGATGTAATTTGGGTGAGACAAGGAAGATGTCTAAGGCAAGGCACCACCCTAAAAATGAGCACTTGTACTCCTGAGGGGCTTCTGGCCTCATCCTAGTCGTTGATGCTGTTCTAAGATACTGTTTTCTGCTGAGTTGTAAGATTCAGTCATTGCCTTGAAAAGACCCTGTATGAATTGGAGGCCTGCCTTCCCTGTGCATGCTTCTCTTTTAGATTTGTCCTTTATATTTCTAGATTTGTCTATTTCCTCTGCTCAGTAAGACTGTCACTGTTTGTGTTCAGGGCCAACGCCCCTGAGGGTGCTGTCAAGTGCTCTAGGGAAAAGATGGGGGCAAAGGTGGTGCTGGTCCCAGTGATTGCCTTCTTTCAAGGTTCATAGCCCTTCATGTTCCTGGCTATACTGGTTGCCTTCCAACACCAATGATGGGCATTTATACTTTGTCTAGACAAATCAGTCTCTTTTATTGATTACTGGCACGTGCAATAGACCAGACCTTGGTTCTGGTCTTTTGGGGATGCTGTTTCTGTCTGGGATTCCCTCCCTTTGTCCTATACCGAAACCAGGCCGTCCTTTGGCCTCAACCAAATGTCTCGCTTCCTCAAACCAAATGTGCATTTATCAAAAGTATTGTTTCTGAGTAATTTTTATTGATATGACAAAACATTGTATCGTAAATGTTAAGCAAAAAGCATAAGCTCCAAACCATATATAATGCAACCTGACTTTAAAAATTATCCCCATACGTATATGTATATACACCTATTCATCTGACCAGATGAAAATTAATAAAATGTTAACAGTTGTTTCTAGGTGACAGGATTATGTGTTATTTCTACTTTTAAAGGGTTTTCATATTTTAAAAGGATCAATAAAAATATTACCAGCTACTTTTAGGTGATAGGATTGGTACTGATGTATCCAGGATTTGATTGTTCTTTTCAAAATCTTCATAATTATGAGGAAAACCCTGTTTAAGAAAATTCTAAAATTATTTCTCCAAAAGGCTTTAAAAATTTTTATGTCAGGCAACTTTTTCTGACCAAAGCATGTCGTGATTCACAAACTTTCACAACCCCTGTTGGATAATACAGGATAATTCCCAATGATGGCAGGACCCACTTTTCTTGTTTGTATTTTTGTGAATAAGTTTCATGACAATAAATAACCACCACTATCTGAGAATGTTAAAAATTTAACCTATGGTGACACTGGTACAAGTACTGACTAAATGGCCTTTTATTCATTTTTTAATTTTAGCAATCACCTAAATCACACACACACAAAAAATCTCCAAAACCAATCATAAATGCCAACGTTATATGTTTTATTTTAAATCAAGTAATTTTAAGCCTCAAAATATCCATAATTGAAAGAATAAGACATTAAGCATGAAATGAGAATATAAACCCATGTCTACAGAAAGACAAATAGCGCTTTAGTCCATTGAGGTGACTGACCACACGAGAAGTGCCATTTCAAACATCTACTCCTTTTTTGTCCTTTAGAAACAAGACAGTTCAAGTGTTTTTCTTCTTATTTTCACTTGTAAACAACATGAGTCAAAATGGACAATGAGGTAATCTAAATACTACACAGGATAATTTCAAAACACTAGATAAAACACCATATTAAAGACAAATAGAAATCAGGGTCCACTTTGGTCTCTAGTATGGTTAGAGTTGTTAATACCAAAGGAAAAAAAAAGCAATACACACTAATTAAAGCCAGCTTGGTGGCGAGTGCCAGTGGCTGATAGATGTAGGTGATTTAAGAGGTAGTCAATGACGTTATGTTCAAGCTGGTGACTCTCACAAAGGTTAAGCCACAGATGTATTAAATATAATACTTTCTCACAGTACAGTACTTTACCATAACTTTGCAGCTTTGTTCCAAACATAAAATTAACAAGGAATTATAAGTCAACTTTCCACTCTAAGTGAACAACTAGGACGCAGATCACACAATCACCACATCTCAAAGAGGCTGTTGACAGTCATGTGAGACAAGATTTGAAGCTTTCAACAAGTGTTTTTTCCTAAAAATCTCATTAAGACATCTAGAAAATTAAAGTCAGTGCGGCTGTACTTGTACATACTTTCCCAAGTTTTATAACTGTGGGAAACACACATATATATTTTATGATAAACATTTCTTAGAGAAAACAGATAAAATAATTTAAGTTAACTTTAAGACTTAATGAGATTTCCCATGGCCTGTATAATTCATCATACAGTGAATGTTAGAGTTTCTTAACACTTATGGGCTTCTATTCACAAACTAAATACAACCAGCAGTAACTTGGGGCTGCACTGGTGCAAAATAAAACTGAGTCGGAATTCAAGAAAAAAATATATTGGCAATAAAAATACCCTATATTTGGAGGTGGGCTGATGCTAATAACATGTTTCCTGGTACTTTTTTTTTTTTGACATTGCACACTAACCTTCCAAGTTAAAAGCAGGTGAAAATCTTTCTAAATCTTTCCATTTTAAAAATACATCCCAAGACTAGAAATGCAAGTATAAAAATGTATCTGCCATGTAGCAAATATGTAGCTTACAGGCTAAGAAACTGGTAGTGCATCTTCTTTAGGAATTACATTTGCGTTGACACGAGGGTGAGGTCAAGGGACACCTTAATTCACAGGCTTACTGCACCCCATAAGTGACACCTGCAAACTGGTGTCCACACAGACCCTCTTCCCTCAGTAGCTAGGAATGCATTGCACTTTTAAGTTCACTCCTTGGCAAGCCAGTGCTAGTAAGTTAAGCCTCTGGGGCTGTACTATGCTTTGGCTGCAGGGCAGCAGGGATATGTAAATGAAGGAGACTGGCATTTTTTATAACTGTTTGCCCAGTATGAGCTCCCTCATACTCCAATTCCTGCTACCCCTTCTTGCCCCCCACCTCTGGGCAAAGCAGCTATGTTCTGTTTTGCTTAAATTGAAGAGTGCCCATAATTCTTTAAACTAAATACATGGTAACTTCAAGGAAATGCTTGGACCCTTTGCTGACTAAAACAAGATGCTTCATTATTCACAAGTTTGTCAAAAACACAGTTGTGATTTGCTATCTATAATATAGATAAAAAGGTTCTGTACCAGAGAGTTGTCAGCCACATGAGGCTGGAGCAGCATAAAGGTGTGCTATGTATCCACTATGAGGTAGCTGTGTGCTGTAAACACAGTATTTAACCCATGTAAATGAACCATGTGCTCATGTCAGTGATCTTCACATCTGCAAGGAGTTGAGGGCTTTTCACATGAAATAAAAACAAAAGAAATGATATCTGCTAGTCAGGATTTTGATCTAGGTCAAACTTGGAGGTAGTTACTAACATTAAGTACATGTACTCACACAAAGGTCTAAGTTATTTGGCTTGTTTTGAGTAAGCAGTACTGTAGACTACACTGTAAAGAAACAACATTATATGGAATGTTCCCTGAGCAAAGTTCTTTGTCCTGAGTATGTTATGTAATAGTGGCAATTTTCTCATATAAAAAATAAATCCCAACTCTTAACCATAAGATAGGTTTGGTATGTGCTTTTAGTAGTTCAGTCTGGTCAGATGCTGAAACAGATTTTAAATTGCACCAATATGATCCACAGTTCTCAAGTATTTCTGTCTTTTCTGTTTACATTTTTTTAAAACCATGATCTCAGCTCTGAACTTTTATATGTAAACAGGGAATGTCCAATGTTCAAGTCCGTAATTTCCTATGTCTATAAAGTCAAGGAACTTTGGTTTGAAATTTCAAAGTGACGTATCATATTTTGCATTTTACTGTTAACCTGCTTGTTATACCTGCTAAAAATTAAGCAATGCCACTTTGATTTGTCTACATAATTTAAATAAGCTTGAAATCCTCACATAAGGCAAGGAAGTACTTCTCTACAGCTATATCACATTCAATATCGTCAAAGGTAAGCTTTGCATCACAACACACTGATATTTCAATATATACCATGGAGATTTCAAACACTGTCATGAAATTCAAGCTGAGCTGTAAAGCACTGGCAGGCCAGTCTGAGGCATTTTCTTCTGGAGGCTGGCTGACACAGCAGCATCTATACCAGTATCCCATGACATGTGGGAGAGGGAGCAGGAACTGTTCAGCAGAATACATCACATGAGTCATGCTAATTTCTTTCTGATTATCTGAGCTTATGCCAACAGGCCCATACATAACTATATTTATTGCCAATATTAAGCATATAATTAATTGGTACCTTCTTGGAGATTTTTCAGAAATTTGCCCATAACATCTACACCCAGGATGACTCCGAGACAATTTTGTTGAAACACTAAGAGACCAGTACTACAACTGGTCCTTAGCCAGTTTGCTTGCTATTAACTGAGAACCAATCCCAGAAGATTCTCCATTCTTAGTACCTGTTTTCATCCTGAATTCATCATATGGATTGCTTCAGCGTAAGCACTGAAGGTAACTTCCATCAGATCAATGCTACTGTATAAGATACTTGTCATTCTAGTAGCCTGCCACCAAACATTATACTTTTTAACATCATTCACAGGTCATACCTATAGGGCAATTGTGAACATCCACTGAATTTTCATTCTCAACCCTGGTATTTTATTCATTTCCATGCTGTTGTTTATTTTAGAAATCAGTTCGAGAACTCTCCAGGGGAAATAAAAACAACCACCAAAAATATATACCAAATGATTGGAGTTTTCCTCTAAGGTCTTCAGTAGTAAAAAAGGAGGGCTCCCTCCTTTGCGTGATGGTCAGAAGATTGACTTGGTCAAGGGAAGCTGCTGCTGCCACATCCCTTTAAACATGTAAAAGACAACAATGATCTGGTATCAAAACACCATTGAAAATAATCACGTCACTACATTTATACATCACTCTCCTCTTCATTTCTCTTAATAGGCATGTGATTTATAATCAAAACATAGAATTAAAAACACTGAAATATCGGCACAGAAATTACACATTCATTGTCTTTTCTAGAGTTATGTATCCCAGAATCAAAAAAGCTT
The DNA here is from genome assembly GCA_028644305.1 of Xerus rutilus. Taxonomy (NCBI): domain Eukaryota; kingdom Metazoa; phylum Chordata; class Mammalia; order Rodentia; family Sciuridae; genus Xerus; species Xerus rutilus. The sequence goes on from CM053406.1 coordinate 49,858,794, forward strand.
ATGGCAGTCAGAGGCATATGGAGTTAAGGTACTACCTTCAAACAGGAGAAAATGAGAAAAAACATTCCATATATATCAAGAAAAAAGGCAATCTCAAACTTGGGAGAAAACGGATGTCTTAAAAACCTTTAGTACCATATGACTGGCAGCTCTGAGATCTGAAGTATCCTTTGGTTCACACAAAAGGTAACAGTCATGTTTTTATTTTCATGTAATATAAAAGAAGTGGTACTTAAGCAGAACTCTAGGGGTTATTTTGGAAACAATCTTAAATGCTTCACATGGATTTTCAATTCTTGGAGATGTCCAATTATGTGAGGGAGGGTGTGTGCTTATAGCTACATACACACATATATAAAGACAACCCCTCTTTATATGTATGTCTACATTCCTGTGTAAAATCTTCATTCAAACACACACAGACTCAGGCTCTCTCCCTCTCACATGTGTACATACTGATACACACAGTATCTCATTCTCTGAATTACATAAAACATGACACCCTGCTCAAATGTAATTTACTTAGAGTGATTTGTCTGTTTAAAAAAAAAAAATTTCACAGTTCCTCAACAGTAGTTAAAATCCCAGGTCAGCTGCTGTCTGTGAAATACTGTTCCCCTGTACTTGCATGAGGTAGACTTCCCAACTGGGTAGAAAACACGATATGTTAAGAAGTATTATGTCTTTTTCCTTTTCTGAACTGAAGGCCCCTTCTTGTTTTGCTCTTCTGGCACTACAGAAGCCTTTGCAGAGGAAGCTTCTTGGGGTGACCTGCCTGACCGTTCTGAGATCTCTGACCTAGCCTCCTGAGGAAATGGTGGGGATGTGCAGCCATGCCCACCTCCCACTTCTCGGGGGGAGGTCGAAGTGCATGGCTGGGATTCTGCTTCCTGTCTTCCCTGAGAACTGGCAGGCAGCTGTGCAACAGTTTTATGTGGGCAGTTTGCCACCATGTGCATGATGCTCTGACAGTAATGGCACTTCTTTGGCTGAGGAGGTAGACTACATTCCTTAGCATGATGATCAAGGCCACCACAATTGTAGCATCTGCAAGCAAGAATGAAGAAAACATCTTAGAAGTAGGTAGTATGCTTCATTAAAAATTTAAAGTAAGAAAATTTAATAATCAATATAATTATGTAAACACAGGAATGTAGACATTATCTTTAAAACATCAAAATACACAAACTGTTCATGAGATCAGCTTATTTTAACGTGCCTTCTTAAAAGTAATGTTATTTATACTGGTTATAAAGGTTGCTTAAAGGACATCAGCACCAAAACATTCTGGAAACTTTAAAAAATTAATTTTGTTAAATATATCAATGAAAAAGATGAGCACTTAAACACGAAGAATATATATAATCATTTTCATGTACAGATGACTTGTTTAAATTTAACAGGGTATTGTATTTTGTTTTTGTGATGCTGAGGACTGACACTCTACCACTGAGCTACAATCCCAGCCCTTTTTATTTTGTGACAGGGTATCATTAAACTGCCTAGGCTGTCCTTAAACTTGCAAAGCTCCTGATCAAGGTCCCAAGTGTCTGGGATCCAGGTGTGCACCACTGCAACTAGTCTGACAGATTATTTTTAAAGAACAGTTTAGTCCACTAGAGGGCAGTCAATATTCAACAAAACAGCCAGGTAGCTTGAAAAATACCAGTATAAAAATACAGCTGTTTGCCCTGATGTGAAATAGCAATTTACTCAGCAACTGGGAAAATTATGAACCAAGTTAAATTTTATGAATTTAACACTTCTTTGAGTGTTAACTATTTTGACTGTGGAAGCCATTTGAACTCAAGCTTTTCTTTGTACAAAATCAAGTAGTACATTGAAATTTGATATATAAGGAAGATATCAAGTCAGAAAATCTGGCAAATTACCAAGTAATTTTATAGCAATACCAGGACAATGCTATAAAATAAACATTCTAAATACTTAGATCAGATTTAATAAAGTCTGACACTAGTTTAGTGGCTGGAAAAGTTTACTTTCTTCTTTCTACAGAAATGAGTTTTCCTTGGGTGAATTTTTCTAAATTGAAATACACATTAATCCATCCTTAATTAATATTTGAATGTACACAGGAGGGACAAAGTTTTGTAGTAGATGTTTGAAAATCTGAGTTAGTTTCTAAAAAGCTGAGCAAGGAATTATTTGGAAGCTGTATTGGCTCAATTTCAATATACTTTTTTCTTTTAAATTTGTATATCAACAATGAAAGAAGTGGAGAAATTAAGGAAAATTTATATTTACAAACGTTAATCTGAATATTGAATACAGAATTTATTTACTGATTTCTTTTCAAGTGAAATGTTTTAAAAGTTTTCTAGTTTAAATTTATTTTCTAAATACATTTATGACTCCACAATTCTCATTACAAAGCACAAATAACAGAAAAATATATAGTAACTGAGAATTACTATAAGATCACAGGGACAACAAAAGTTAATTGTAACCAATTATATTTGTGTGTGTGTGTGTGTGAGGGAGTATCCAGCTGAACAATTTATACTACCTTATATGTCAAAGAGAAACTCCTAACCTAATAAGCAGTATATGTAGGATACTTAGTATATTATCTTCTGGGATCAGTTTCAAAGGTGAATTTTCTCAATTGGCAAGAACAATGGCAATTATTGTCTGCTTCTCCAGTTATCACTATTAACCTTACAGATTTTAGAATAATGGATTAACAAGACAGGCTTTTCTGCTGTGCAATTATTAACAGGTATATATCTTTAAGACAGGATCACAGCCCTGAGAGTGGCGCAAGCCTGTAATCCCAGCACTTAGGGAGGCTGAGACAGGAGAATCGCGAATTCAAAGCCAGCCTTAGCAATGGCGAGGCACTAAGCAACTCAGTGAGACGTCTCTACATAAAACACAAAATAGGGCTGGGGATGTGGCTCAGTGGTCGAGTGCCCCTGAGTTCAATCCTTGGTACCAAAAACAAAACAAAAAACAAAACACAGGATCATACTTTAAAAAGTTAAAGAGAAAATCAAGAAATCGCATGTTCGGATTATTGTGTAACTCATAAATTAAAACAACAACATTACACTGCAGATTCAATATTGTTCTAACCGTATGTTCTAAGAGATGGCATCAAACTGAAGAATAAAAATTACTGACAAGTGCTTGAAATCCAGGTTTCCAAAATAACACACTCAAAATAGCATCTTTGAAATATATGACCCCATTACATATGATAATGTTTTCCCACACAGTTCTCTTTCATAATGGGTAAATGAATCCTACATTAAATTTGCCCATCTGTAAAATATCTTCCTTTTGAATTAAATCCACTTGCTGAGGATAACATCCAGTCAGGAGCTCATTTTCAGAGAAAGAAAACAGGGCAGAGGGCTCAAGAGCTGGCTCTCCTGCAGACATGTGGATTTCATGTCACTGTGGTATGTACCATGCTCTGCAACTGGGGGACTATTCTCATTCATCAGGCCCTTGATGTCAGAATTCTTTCACAAATGATGTCTTTGATTACACTCTATGCATTTACCATTATCTTTGGGTTATAAAAGTTATTAATAAGGATACTATATAATTTAGGTTTTCATGCATTCTGATCTGCATAGTTAATTCACCCCCTTGGCTTTTCAGATATATGCTATCATATGGCCAGACTTTGCCTTCCACATTAAAAAGATTTGCAGTCAGTGTATATGTGCTTTGTCTTAGAAGGGGGAGGAGTGGTATTTATTCTCCTTTTCTATTTAATCATTCAATGTCGAACATTCTTACTAAGAGTGCAGATCACACCCCATTATGACATCCCTTCCTTCCCAAGGGACTGACACCAAAATGGAAATGTCTAGCTACCTTTCAGCTCATAAAGATACCACAACCACAAACTCCAAGCTTTTGTTCACACTCCACACTTCTCTAAATCAGTTTGTTTTTCATTAGTTTATATGAATTTTACATTGTGATGTGAGTATAAAAATGGCAAGTGTGGCCACATACAGCTACATGCTTAAGAAATATAAGGGTATAGTGTCACAAAGACTACACAGAGAAAACTACAATCATACTTTGTTACATATACCCACAGCCTCACATAAAAAATAAAATAATCTGCTTGCCTACCACAGATAAAACCCTGGGATGGATCCCTAGCACAGAAAAAAATAAATTAACAGATAAAATTATCCATGTTAAGTATTTTATAAAATGCTGAGCCAATGACACAAAGTATATTTTCTTTTTTATTAAACATAAAGATGAAACAAAAATATTCCATTTAATCTTGGAATGGTTAAGTTCTTCATAAAATTATAACTACTTCTAATGAGCTAACACATTCTCTAAGTATTATTTATTTTAAAAGCTTTTAAGATAAATCTCTTAAGAAAAATAAAATTTGGGGCTGGGATTGTGGCTCAGTGGTAGAGCACTTGCCTCGCATGTGGGAGGCAGTGGGTTCGATCCTCAGCACCGCATATCAATAATTTAATTAAAAAATTAAAAAAAAAAGAAATATAAAATTTGGAGTCAAATTTTAAAAGACTATCAAAGTAAGATTAACATTTTTAATTTTCAATTTTATCTCCCAATCAACAGATAGAATAGAAGTACCTAAGGTGGCTAAATAAATAGAAACGAATCTTTTAGGCTTTTATAAACCAAGATCACAAGACTATATTAGTTAATTAGTTAATAAAAAATATTCAAATTTCTGAAGGCTCCATTTTTCAAAAAGGAAGACTGTGGCTCAGCAGTAAGAATTTAGGTACGCTATAACCCTTAGAAAATCTCAAATTTTGGGGTCCAAACAAAGGAATACATAAATTATATTTTCAAATGATATCAGCAATATTTAGAACTGAGCTCAACTGAGGCTCACTAGATTAAAATGTATGTATACATTAATTTTTAAATGATACTCCAAATGTCTTAAATACATTTATTTTTATTTTTTTACGCTATGTGCTGCTGAGGATCGAACCGGGTGCCTCACTCGTGCTAGGCAAGCGTTCTACCACTGAGCCACAACCCCAACCCTACTTTGGAAGCTTTTAAGAATACTAATGCCTGGGTCCTACTGCAGACCTATCAAACAGAATCTTTTAGAGGAAAGCTCCAGGCCTCAGTATTTTTTAAAAGCTCCTAGGTGAACAGTGACAGGCAGCTACTTGAGAACTGCAGCCATATACAAACCCACTCTCCAATCTTACTATCGGATCACTCTATAATCCTAACTACCTAAGCAATATGACTCAAAACAAAAAACTGTTTTCAACAAGTCACTGATGCCTCAGAAGGGAAAAAGGGGGAGAGATGGGAAGAAAGGAGAAAGGGAAGGAGTAAAGTGCGTATCTTATTTCCTTTCTGGGAACCAAAAACAACTTCCTGAAACTGCTGCCTGTGACAGCTACAACCTTCTAACATCACTGATCTCTGCTTATTTTGGAAGGAAAACACTACAAAAACTTACTGAGTTTAATTTCAGAAGTGGTTCTCTGTTTTGAGGACATTTACATAATTATTAGTTCATAATGAGGAACAGGTTCAATGTGTAGTCACCATCATTAAAATGGACAAAAACAGTCAACTGCTACCTTCCCTAAACTTCATCATCATTACAGATTAACAATTGATTTTCCATAATAACTCTTTTAGTTCCCATTTTCAGTTCTTCTGGATATGTCCCATAGCTAAAATATTGACAAGCATATAAATTTGTTTGGTATGATATGCTCTTGCAAACACTTCTCCTGATCGGTCAAATTCTTTGGCTTTCAAAGAGAAAATTATGTACTTTCTTATCAATATAAATTGATAATTAATGATAATAAGTATTTATTAACAATAAATACTTTGAATCAAACCCAGGTGGTCTGGCTGCAGATCCACGCTCTTCACCACTAAGCTCTACAGATGTAAAACTGAAAAATAAGTTCAAGTTTGTACATATCATAATATGGGTATAAATCTATACCCATAAGAAAGTAGTAGGTAAATATGTATACAAGGTATATAAATAACAAGATCTCTGCTTTTTATAAAAATGATAAGCCATTATTTTTTACAAAGTTAATATTTAAACTATATGTTGCTTAAAAGAGTGTCATTAATAGAGTAACTACTACTCACTTTGATATTCAATATTTAAAAAGCCCAAGATAGTTTAAAAACTTGTTGGACGACCAGAAGAGCAGGCTCTCAACATTATTAAATAAAAAGTGACAATTAGCAAAATCACCCATCAGTGCTTCCTAGTGAATAATAAAGCAAAAGGTGTTTAGATGGCTCTGCATTACCTTGTTCTGTGGTGGCATGGAACCAAAGTGAATTCAAAACTCTGTAACAGCTGGCAGTGGGAATAAATTTTGTATGTCTTCCCTCAAGCTTAGTGTTTAGACCAACTAAATTGATTTGGGGTTTGTATTGATTTAAAAAGGCAGTTTTTACTTGCCCACTGCTATGCTAACCTCTTTTGTTGTCTGGTTATATGATAAGAAACTCTCTATAGACCTTACCTATTAGTGAATTGATTCAACTGCTGATAATACCCATTCAATCATTTTCACAAAATCAAATGAAAAAGAAAACAAGACTTAAATATACTACATGCACAACTTTGCATGAGATGCCAGTGAAAGGTATGTGAATAGTCATTTGGGTAGTAAGGTTTATGTACCTCCCCTCATCTCATGTCTTCTTCTGACTGCCTTTGGGTTTGTCTTCAGTTAATTAGCTTTTGGGCTCTATAATTAATGACATGGTCTATCTTATAATGCCAGCTAAAAATGTACCACAGTATCTTGAAAACCAGCTAAAACACAATAGCTCTTTCTGCAAATCTTTCATTTTATAAAAACATGATAAGATGGAAATTATGGGGTAAAGATATGTAACATTCAAATGGCAGTGCAGGTCACTGAGAAGTAGGGATAGACATGCAACTGATTTAGAAGAGGTCACAGAAGGGGAGAGAAATCATCAGGGCTTAGGGCACTTTAATCAGGGACATTATAAACCAGATTTTTATATTTCATTCCACTATATTTAAAAGTACTTGGTAGATTGAGCTGCAATCCCATGGAATAGCAATCATTTGTTGAATGTCTTCTAGTTTGTGCCATTGACTTAAGGTACACAATGATGAATTGTAGGTTATAAGTTAAATCTTTATTTGAAATAAAAATATTATGTCTCTTTGAGGTGACAAACAACATCCCAGACAGGTAATCTGTTCTGGCTAATAGAAAAGCTGAAAGGAAAAAAACAAAAAAGAAGAAGAAAAAGAAAGATGTACTCAAACACAGAAAACTTAATGCTTTCCAATTTCTTGAGAGTAAAAGCACTTTGTTATGGAACAACCCAATCCTACATGCAGTGGGCACTTGGCCAATGCTACTTTCAAAACCCAAGACAACGGAGGTGGAAGAAGATGGATTGTCCAGTCCAGAAGTAACACACTCTCTCAGTCTCTCTCTCTCTCTCTCACACACACACACAGTGCACATGCTGCTGTATTCAAACTGCAAACTCTCATCATTTTTGGAAGTTTATCATATTTAATCACACTGACCTTTAGGTATAGAGTATTTTAGAAAGTTGTTGCTGCTATTATCAAATATAAGGAAAAGATAACACTTAATCCATCTCCAAATGGCTAACATTAGATGCTTGCTTAGAAGAAACAGATTACAATATGCAATATGAAAATGTCTGCTTATTTATCTACTACAGCAGCCTGGCCAGAAACTTAAAACCCCAGAACCACTCACTATCCACCAGATCATTCCAAATTCACTTCCAGCAAAGGTATGTCAGTGCATTGACATCTAATGTAAATAAGCATCACCTTGGCCTAAAGAAATATAATCCTGCTAGTGCTTTGTTTCAACTCTTTTTTTTTTTTTCCTCTTGTGCTGCTGAGGATCGAATCCAGGGCCTGGTACATGCTAGGTACCACTCAGAGACATCTCCAGTCCTTTGTACCAATTTTTATAAATGCTTTTTTCTTGCTCATCACATAATTTCTTCCAGGGTTTGGTTCTATAAACCAGCATTATTTTTCAGCAAAAGTATTTTGCTAAAATCACCAATAATGTCACCTGTGACATTATTTTACAAGTCATTCTAAAGTCATATATACATATTGCAAATTTTAGTGAATTGAAAAAACTATTAAATATCTGACTGGAGCACAAGAAATATTAAAAGAGGAATTTTATCATGATTACTTAATAAGTGAAGCAATAATCTTCACCTAGAGAAGTGGATGTAAACATCCAAACAAAAAGAATTTAAATGCCACAATAAAAATAGGTTTAAAAATATTTTAGGTATATAAAATGAAGACTTCAATATAACATAGTAACCAGCTTGTATTTTTTAAACAACACACACTTCTCTGTTAAAGCAGAGGGAGACAGCATGAGATATTCCAAAGAAAAGAAAAGAAAGACATAGAGGCTAAAATCAATTTTGGTGGCATGACTGATTGTACAGATGAAGCTTAGATAAAAGTTTCAGTTTATACTGGTTGTTTGCAAGCCACAGGCAAAGAATAGGCTAGATTAAAAGATATTATCTGGGCTGGGATTGTAACTCAGTGGTAGAGCGCTTGCCTTGCATGTGTGAGGCACTGGGTTCAATCCTCAGCACCACATAAAAATAAATAAAGATATTGTGTCCATCTACAACTAAAAAAATATTTTAAAAAAATTTTAAAAAAAGATTATCCTAGGTTTAGCCAAGGAAGTACTTGCTAGGTTATTCAGAGCTGTGACATTACCCTGATTGAGTCACCTTTAAAACAAGTAATGTTGATAGTATCTGGGTTTTTATGGAGATGATGTCAAAACACCTCCCTATTGCTGTATTACTGAATTGCTAGCACTGAATTAGTACTATATTACTGAATTACTAAGAAATATTCATAAACCACCTATTTTGAAAATGTTTATATGAACGGCATTAACAAATATTTATTTGACCAGTGTCTTAAAGCACACTGCTTCGTGTGAGCTTTCCAAAATGTGCTTCATGGGCAAAGGGCAAAAGAAGGCTGTGCCAAAGCATCTCCTACCTTGATAGCTATGCAGGAACTGGAAGGAGTTAAAAGCATTTTGCTGAAATCACCAAGGAAAGGCTTCTAATAATCAGTGAGTTTGATCTCTCATTCCAGCAGCAGTTACGGCTGAGGAAAATGATGAGGTACAGATGAGAAGTAAACAACCCCTGTCCATTTCTTACCTAGTCAAACTGGTCTTCTTGTGACTAGCTTTGCCAAAAACCAGCAGTTCTTAAATTGTTCACCATGTAGGTAGGTGGGTGAAAATTGAGCAATTTTACGATGTCTAGATAATCTCTGTAAACTGATATTTTCTCTTCTTGTGCAGGTCGGTTCTGGAAAATGAAGTTCTGAAGACAAAGTCATGGAAGGTGTTCTTGACCTCATGGCTACTTCTTTTTCTTATTCTTACTGCTTAGACTGTCCTTCATGTTAAAAAGTTTTATATGTGCTTAAAGCTTGATGGTCAAGTGGCTAATACATCCCTGTCGATCTCTGTCACTGATCCCCTTGTAGAATCTTGTCTTCCTACTTTTTTTTTTTTTTGGTGCCAGGGACTGACCCAGTGATGCTTAACCACTGAGCCATATCCCTAGCCCTTTTTTAATTTTTTATTTTGAGACAAGGTCTCATTAAGTTGCCTAAGATCTTGCTAAATTGCTGAGGCTGGCTTTGAACTTGTGATCTTCCTGCCTCAGCCTCCTAAACTGCTAAGATTAAAGGTGTGCACCACTTAGCCCAGCCCTACTTAACATTTTAAGGCTGTACCCCTGTGAACACATGGCCACTGAGCTAAGAATGAAGATAAAAACAGAAGGTAAATATGAGGAGGGCATTTAAATCCTCGAATGGACCCACATTTCCAAATACTTCCAGTGTTTGCTGATCATAAGGGCTAAATCATACATGTTACCAAATATACATACTGTATAAGCCAAAGGAAAAATGGCTTTTTAATGAGGATAATTCTGCATGTCTTTGAATGATAAGTTTTCATCTCCTTTGGTTATCCTCTGGATTTGGCTGGTAGAAATTTACATGAAGAAATTGACTTATTTTCTTAATGGGACAAAGAAACAAAGCCACTACATATTCCTTAAAATAAAAAAAATCCATATTTTAAAAAACTTGAAAAATATTCTAGCAAGTGTGGTAAAAGGAAGTAAACTTGTTCAGACAATACTTGTATTACTCTAAAATTATATTTATTTCAGAAAACCAACAAATGAATGCAAAGTTCTCTTCAATTGCTTTGTCTAGATCCAGAGCACATATTTCTGGATTATCTGGTTCTATCAGGCCTATATTACAGTTCTTAACATGACTGCTAACTGATAGCAATGCCACGTGATTCTCTGTAGAAAGATAAATTCTATCCTGACAGACAGAGGTTCAACTGAACTCCCTACTCTACTGCAGAAGAAGTTAGTTTTGCCTCCACATGCACATGCACTTCAATATTCCTAATCTACAGTCAACTCTTTGGATTCTCCTTTGAACTAGTTATAACATCTGCCGGTTTGTTTCATTTAATTGAGTTAAATAAAATCTTTTAACATTTTATTCATTTTATGTCTATATAAGAGTCATTAAGTTTATCTTTTATGAAAATTATTCTTTACCATATAGTAAACATGCACTAGAGAAGTCACTACATAAGACAGAGAAGTCATCGTGGACACAGTCTTTGTTCTTTTAAGCACATGGATCTAGAAAGGAAATAAGATAAATGTACGGCTAACTTTACAATTCAATGTTATTAAACCCAATTTAGTTTTTGTGTTTCTTTCCACAGTGATGTTATTTTTCCTATATTTTGAAACATTTTGCTATTTCACAATTCTGGGAATCATTTCCAAATATGCTAAAAAGAGATTAAAGTAATAGAAACATGCTTGGTGTTATAAAAATATTTCTTACATTTAATAAGACATTGTAAAGTAACATTACATAACAATATGATTAAAACAATAATAAGATGAAAAGGAAATTAAAATAAGAAAAAGATAATCACTAGAGAGACAATAAGATAGCAAAACAAATCACCTCTATCTCGCCTTCCTTCAGTTTTCTTATTGCATTTCTCAGAGGTATTGCCTGATCTTTCAAGAATGCGTAGCAGACATTGTGAGAGCGCATTTTTACAGACTTTTTTCTTTTGAACCTTTCTCTGAATACAGTTGAGAATTCAGAATCTTTCATATTCTGTCCATAAAGGCCAGGAAATGACGGAAGATGTTTCACAATTGTTAGACAAATAAGAGCACAAACAGAAAAGGAGCTGTACTCCAGACACTAATAATGATGACAAAATTAGTTATATAAGCAAAATCTCAGATCATTAATCTTCATATAAGGTAGTATCTTCTATAAATTTTCTCAAGTTCAAGAATCAATGAGTGAACAATATATTTTTAAGAACAAAAAGGAAATCTGCTAACAGTGACAATGTTATACACAATTTCTGAACAAAAATTTTGCTAAAAGGATTCTTTCACCTTTTAAAAAGCACGTACTGGGAAATTCGCTTAGGATGGTTCAGAGTTACACAATTGGTAAAGACACTGATAGGTTGCATAGAAATTAAAAACACGACAGCGAGGCACTAAGCAACTCAGTGAGACCCTGTCTGTACATAAAACACAAAATAAGGCTGGGGATGTGGCTCAGTGGTCGAGTGCCCCTGAGTTCAATCTCCAGTACCAAAAAAAAAAAAGCAATTAAAAACACCATTGAAATGATCATTCTAATCAGTGTCAAAAAATGAAACATGTTTTGAAATTATAGGGTAAGGAGAATGACTACTTTCTCTTCATCAAAATTACGAGCCATAAAAATTTTCAAAAGTATTCCACTTTGCAGGTGCAAGTAAAAGAAGAACCAGAAATAATAATGAGCTGTCACTTTTTACAAATATATTTGAAATATTTACAACACAGGTATGTTCCAGAATCATCTATGTGCAGTTACTTGCATTCAAAGGATAGTGCCCATTCTGGATACATACATCATCATGATAGAAAAATATGGAATAAAAATTTGGATTTGTTATACTTAAATTCTTACTTTTTTTAAAAACCATCCTTACTTTGTAAATTATTTATAATATTATTAATTTAAAAAATTTTTTTTAATTTTTTGGTACCAGGGATTGAACTCAGGGGCACTCGACCACTGAGCCACATCTCCAGCCCTATTTTTGTATTTTATGTAGAGACAGGGTCTCACTGAGTTGCTTAGCGCCTCTCCATTGCTGAGGCTGGCTTTGAACTTGCAATTCTCGGGTCTCAGCCTCCCAAAGTGCTGAGATTACAGGCGTGTGCCACCACGCCCAGCTTGTAATATTATTTTAAAAGGGTCCAGTGGACATGGTAATAAATGATGATGACCACTCCTCCAGGCATATTCATGGCTAATAAAATGTAAAATCTGACAATTGCTGTAACAAAAAGTGTTGAACTTTTTCAAACGAAAATTTCATCATCATGATCACTGGAGCAACAGGTATGGCTATGCAAAGGAGCTGGCCTGGCTATAGCAAGGTTGCTAAAAGCTATCAAAAAAGAGTAAGGTCTATATAGATGCAGAGATAGAAAAGAAAACATGTAAGGTGAATAAGTGGCAAGATTAATTAGACAGAAGTAGAAAACTGAAAGGCATGTTTAGAAAGGCAAGTTGGCTGGATTGGGAAAGAAAATAGAAACCTGATAACAATATTATATATGTTTTACAATTCAGTATTTTAAAATCTTTCATCTTGTAATAGGGGAAAAAAATGAGTTTCAATGTTTGTGTATATGCATTGTTCATGACCGCAAACCTAATAATGGGGACTCCAGAATTTCAGCATGTAATTCAGATGATCCATAATAAAAATCACCTAATCTTTGGATTTGCTGATTCATAAATTTCACCCTCTTGGAATCTGTTTTTAAAGATAAATGTAACTCCCACTTAGTCCACATGGTTGCTGCTAGTCTCAAGTGAGATAAAAATGTTTAAGTGCTTTGTAAACTATAAAGCTCCACACATAAATGCTAGGTGAAATTTCTTTTTCTACTCTGGGGTATTATATTTCTGAACCATTTCTACCACACCTAGTGGTAAGATAATTCACGGTAGAAGAACTAAGTCCACATGAGTAAGAGGAGCAAGCAAGAAAGAAAATAAATAAAACAAAATGCTTAGAATATTTTTCCCTTTAAAAGAACAGTAAAGAAGCTGTGGGCAGTGGCGTACTCCTGTAATCCCAGCAGCTCAGGAGGCTGAGGCAAGAGGATCACAAGTTCAAAGCCAGCCTCAGGAACTTAGCAAGGCCCTGAGCAACTCAGTGAGATCCTGTCTCTAATAAAATACAAAAAAGGGATGAGGATGTGGCTCCGTGGTTAAGTGCCCCTGGATTCAACCCTCAGTACAAAAAACAAACAGTATAGAAAGCAAATTACATAGGCTAATAGTGTACTATAATATCTTATGGAAGTTCTATAATTAATTTATTTCCCATTCCTTATCCATTTATCTTTACTGTTCCTTTAAAGGGAAAAATATTCTAAGCTTCCCTTTATCTAATCATCTTTTGTCAAGTCATACTAAGCTTTAGTTATTGGCATAATGACTTTTCCAGTAAGTAATTATGAAAGAACAAAAGTTAACTGTATCTTGATGTGGCTCTCTGGAGAGTGCTAGTCTGAAACCTGAAGAGATGTATCACAAATTTGGGAGACATCACTGAAGAGACAAATGGTATATAAAGCCATGTGAAGTGGAAGAGAAATACAGGCAACGCTTTTAGAAATATTACTATTTAACTTTCTGGTAGAGCAAATAGGCATCTAAGAATTAAAAATAACAGAAGTAGTAGGAAGGTAACAAAAGACTTATTTCCTTAGCTAAAATTAAAATATACTTCCATATTTGAGACAGTGGCTACTGATGGAGAGATCAAACAAGATGAGATATTAGAATAAGTTGATGAATTTACAAGTAGGAAGTAGTAAGGGGTATCAGGTACAACATAAAATGAATACAAAAGGATTAAGGAATTAAAGTTGGAACACATTGCTAGCATTAAATTTAATTTCCTCAAAGTTAGACAAGCATGTCTTAGGAATTAGATCTTCCTTGGGCATCAATTTTATCTGAGAGTAGAGAAGATGCTCTTTAAAAAGCTGTATACAGGGGCTGGGGTTGTAGCTCAGCGGTTGAGCGCTTGCCTCGCATGAGCGAGGCCCTGGGTTTGATCCTCAGCACCACATACAAAGCAATAAAATAAAGACATTGTGTCCATCTACAACTAAAAAAATACTTAAAAAAAAAAAAGCTGTATACAATATATCTGCAAATCAAGAGTCCAAGAGAAAAACAGAAAACAAACACGAACAGGCAATTCACACAGAAAGAGAAATGGCACAAATACTTAAAAATACCCACAGTAGCAAAAATGCAAATTAACACAAAACAATTTAAAAAACCAATAAAGTACACATTCTTTAAAGTAACATATTCTGAACAACCATACCACTGAAAACAACCCAAAATGCTGGATAACATATTTTTTGAAACATTTTTTGGACTACTTTGCTGATCAGGAAATTTAAGTCATGCTTATAAGCCAAAACTGAAATGAAAATTAGGGTGGTAAGAGCAGCAGTGAAATAGATGTGCACTCTAGAAACATCTGCAGAGCACTGGAAACAATCTTATGCTTTCCCTTGTGAGGTAGAGGATGCAGCACAGGAACCAGGAAACAAACTTTAGATCCTGCCTGAAATTAGGAGTATAATAGGAGATCATAGGGCTGGAATTCCCTAAAATTATATCGCAATGAAAAGATGAATGAAAATGGAAGTTGCCACAAGGAAAGAAAATTTTTCTGATCACAACTTGGTGCTGGGAAGAAGAGAACACAGATCTTTCCCTTGAGAAATGACAGCCACAAACCAGACTCCTCATGGTGTTGCAGCTCAAGTGGGCTATGATTCAGGATAAGAATTCATTTTAACATGGTTCCCAGTTAGTACAAATAACTGCAGGCACACAACAGGGTAAAAATAAATTCTCCCCAGAGGAAATGTACTTTCAAGTCAGGAGTCACAGAATTCTTAGAGATAAAAGTTCAAGAAACATAACCTCCTGGTTAAAAAAGAAAACATCATAAAAGACAAAAGAAAATCAGGCATCATGAACTAGTCAGTAGACAGACCCAAAGACTTCAGATATTGGACTGGTCAGATTCAGACTATCAAACACATACATCCTGACATATTTAAAGAAATATTTCTTAACATTATCAAGCTAATATTTACTTTTTATAATAAACATTTTTGTAATGCCCCTATTCACATCCTAAAAAATTTAAATAATATAATCTACATATATACATTAAGATATATCAATCATCCTTAATTTAATATATAGGAAAAGGGTATTTTATAGTAAAATAATACACATTTCAATTAAAAATACAGAGGCAAAAATACACAGGAAACCCAATGAAATTACCAATACTTGTATCTACCTATGATAAATGTGGATTTCAGAGAAAGCATTCTAAACAAGTACATGAAAGTGAAAGGAAATATAGGGGATACTAGCATGAATGTACATATATTCAATGAGAGGGAAATTATTTTGAAGTAACATAACACATCAAAGCAAATTAATAACAAAAAAATGAGATAACATCCTTTAAATGAGCTACACCTTATATACATGTAGTGCACAAATAATTCTCTGTGTCATCAGATGGCAGATGACAGCGATGAAGTATAGCAGAAAATGTACCACATATATTCAATTTTACCACATGCTGAGAAATAAATTCAGTATGAAGTACATAAAAAGACCTTGGAGACCATATCCTTTAACAGATGACAGAGAATACCTAATTAGAAAACAAACAACAATAGAATATAAGAGATTACAAATAAATTATTTCTAGAAACAGCTATCACAGTGTGGCTGAAAGACACTGTACATGTAATTATACAATATAGATATTTTATCTCTGTATTACAAAAAAACTTAAGAGTATATAGTTTCAGTGGGTTTCTGACCATGATAGGCTTATTGTTACTACACACTAGTTCTTCTTCAGTCTACAACTAGAAAACTGAAGGATATATGAGGATAGAAAAATACATACTAAAAAACTGTGATGGCCAGGTACAATGGTGCACACCTGTAAACCCAGCTACTTAGGAGGCTGAGGCAGGAGGATCGCAAGTTTGAGGCCAGCTTCAGCAACTTAGTACGACTCTCTCTCCAAATAAAAAATAAAAAGGGCTCAGGATATAGTTCAGTGGAAGAGCACCCCTGGGTTCAATTTCCAGTATCTTCCCCCCAACACACACACACACACACACACACACACACACGCACACGCACACGCACACACAAAAAGAAAGAAAGAAAAAGAAATGCTGTGATGCTTGGTGAAAGGGAAGCACTCAGAGTAAGCTACCATGTTTGCCCTGGCTTTCTGTCTGGGTAAATTTTTGGAAGTAACGGGCAAAGAAACAGAATATAAACATAGCACAGCAGTGTCAAAGAGCTGAAGAAACACAGATCTGAGCTCAAGGTTCCTGAAGCAGTTGGAATTCCTAGAACAGGCTGTGGGGGAGAAGCAATATATGCACAGAGGACCACCTCTCCTCTGCACACACTCCTGATTCTTTTAAGACATAAGCTGCATATCTACAGGTTGAGTCCCTGCAGAGCAGAGCAGAAAGAGGCTTTATTATTTGTCATAGAAATAAGCAAATATACCCAAGATCATACAACACAGGAGATATTAGAGTTCTAGGCTATCCAGGGTGCAGAAACCACACTGAAATTTAAATCTAGAAATGGGCATTGCATTTATTTAAGATCCTAGTGAGCTCATGCCTTAGGAAGAGGGACCATATGCTAAAGAAGAAGGGCTCTGTACTTGGATAAACAAAAACAAAATAGATCTACCTTACTATTGAATGAAAACAAAGCTGGCAGAATTAAAATGTACCTGCAATAAAACTGCATGAAAGAACGAATCTCAATGCCTCATGAAGAAGATAAGATGTTAGACTCCTCACAACCTATCAGTCCAACATTCTGCGTGTAAGAAAAAAAATATTAGACATGCGAAGCAGAAAAGCAACCCATATGCAAATAAAAACATAGTCAAGACCCAAATGTTAAAAACATCACTAAAGAACTCAAAATAGCTATCATAAATATGTTCAACAACACATTCTGCTTTATTCAAAGGTAAAGATGAACATAATAAATTTTTTAAAAAGGGGAGGTAGAGAATCTTGACAGAAAAAAGTGAAAAGACTATTAAACTGGAAATTCTAGAACTGAAAGTTACAATATTTAAAATGAACACAGTCACTGACTGAATAACAGCATCTCAGAAGCTGCAGAAGAGTCAATGAACTTAAAGAGTGATTACAAAAGAAATAAAAAGTGAATTACAAAGAAACTAAAGAATTATAGAACAGAGTGTCTGTGATATGTAGGACAATATGAGATACACTGATACATATGTAATTAGAATCTCAGAAAAAGAAAAGAGAAAGGGGCAGAAAAAATACTTGAAGAAATAATGGCCAAAAGTCTTCCAAATTATACTGAAAACATCTTGGATCAACAAAATTTTTTTAAAAAACTGAAGGAACCTCAAACATGATAAATACAAAGAAAAACAAACCTTGATACATCATAATTAAACAAATTAAAGCCCAAATAAAAGAGCAAGGAAAAAACCACATTTCATATTATGAAACTAAGAAACAAATGATATGTGATATCATCCTAGAAATAATGAAGGCCATTTAACAATGGAACAACATCTTAAAAGAAAATATACTTCAAACTGAAAATTCTAAATCAGTTAAAAATATCTTTTAAAATGAGGCTAAAATAATAGAAGAAAATTTTGAAATTTTGGCCAACTGACCAAAGTTCTTCAGGCTCAAGAAAAATGTTATTATGTAGAAATTTATACCTATAGAAAAGAAGGAAGAGAACTGAGGATACAGCTCTGTTGTAGATAGTGCTTGCCTAAGCATGTGCAAGGAAGTCCCTGGGTTCAATCCCCAGTATCGGGGTTGGGTGCTGGAAATAGAACTGAAAGATGCATATCAAAAAATGCTAAATATTCAAAGGAAAGGTAATAACAGAACTGTGGAATTTAAAAACATATGTTTAAATAAAATACATGACCCAACAGCAGAGAGGATGGCATGCATGGGTGGTGAGTGAATACTTTTATAGGGCTCTTAAATTTTATCATGAAACAATATTAACCAAAAGAAAACAGAAAATGAAGAGCAGAGGAACAAAAAAATAAATGATAAAAATAAAAAATGAACAGTGACATGGCAGAATCTAACCATATCATAGCTACGTTAAATATAAATGGTCTCAATACTCCAACTGAAAGGCATAGATGGTCAGATTTGGTAGGTATACATAATTATATCCTAACTATAATAAAGCTAGTTATGGCCACATTAGTATTAAGCAAAGGATACTTCAAAATAGGATGTATTACAAGGCAAATGGAACATTATAAACATAAAGGGTCACAAACATGAAGGGTCAATTCATCTGAAGATGTAATATCCCCAAATATGAACATAACTATTCTGCTATTTATGGAGTTTCAAGGCAAATACTGTTAGAACACAAAGAAGAATTACCAATATCACAATCCTTATTCGAATTTAACATTCTTTTTCCAGTAGCTGATAAAACAACACACACATGCTGAAAATACAGATCTGGGCTACATTATGAATCACCATCACCTAATTAACATTATAGAACAATGCAGTCAATATCTGCTAAACATGCATTCTTTTCTTTCATGGAACATTATCCAGGACAGAACACTTTGAGACAAAAAATTAACAGTAATACATTTCACAAAGATGAAATCGTACAGAATGTTTTCTGACTATAACAATAAGAAATAAGAGACAAATTCTAATATACTTAGGAAATCACACATTTAAATAATATTTAGATCAAGGAAGAAATCGTAAGGGAGATAAAAATGAAAAAAAAAGTTAAAATTTATGGAATACTGCACAGTGCTTAGAGGGAAACAAGTTGCAAATGTTTATATTAGAAAAGAAGATTTAAAAATCAATGGTTTGGGGATGGGGTTTTGGCTCAGTGATAGAGTGCTTGCCTAGCATGTGTGAGGCACTGGGTTCAATTCTTAGCACCACATAAAAATAAATGAATAAAGCCGGGCGCGGTGGCTCAAGCCTGTAATCCCAGCACTTAGGGAGGCTGAGACAGGAGAATCGCCAAGTTGAAGGCCAGCCTCAGCAAGGGCGAGGCGCTAAGCAACTCAGTGAGACCCTGTCTCTACATAAAACACAAAATAGGGATGGGGATGTGGCTCAGTGGTCGAGTGCCCCTGAGTTCAATCTCCAGTACCAAAATAAATAAATAAATTAATTAATTAAATAAAATAAAATAAATAAATAAATAAAATGAAGGTCCACCAGCAACTTTAAAAAATATTTTAAAAAATCAATGGTTTAAGTTTTTACCTAAAGAATCTAGAAAAAGAGCAAAAGGAACCCAAAGTAAAGAAAAATAATCAAACGAGCAGAAACCAATGATATAGAAAATTCTAAAGCCAAACACTGACTTGAAAAGAGTAATCAAATAAATAAAATCCTAGTAAAAACAGACTAGAAACAAAAAAGAAAACAAATTACCACCATCAAGAACCAAAGAGGGAATATTAGTAATATCTTAGAGGACATAAATGAACATTATGAACAATTTTATGCCAAAAACATTACACAAATCAAAAAGAACTCATTCCTGAACCCGGCACAGTGGTGCACGATTACAAGGAGTTTGGGAGGCTGAGACAGGAGAATCCTGAGTTCAAAGCCAGCCTCAGTCTTAATGCCAGTTTAACACAGTCTTATTTACTTTATCACAGTGATTCTCAGCTGGAGATGGTTTTGTCTCTCAGGAGACATTTGATAATGTAGAGACATCTTTGGTCTGAATAACTGGGGAGAGGGATTGCATTGGCATCAAGTGGGAAGAGGTTAGGAATATTGTTAAACATCCAGTAATGCACAGGACAGGCTCTATAAGAATTATTTGGCCCAGCTGGGCATGGTGGTGCATGCCTGTAATCTTAGCACTTTGGGAGGCCAAGACAGGAGAATCACAAGTTCAAAGCCAATCTCAGCAATGGCGAGGCGCTAAGCAACTCAGTGAGACTCTATCTCTACATAAAACACAAAATAGGGCTGGGGATGTGGCTCAGTGGTCAAGAACCCCTGAGTTGAATCCCTGGTACCAAAAAAAAGAACCCATTCCTGGAAAAAAAACAATGAAAGTGAATTTACATGTGAATAAAGGACAAATCTGCATTGCCTTCTTGATGATTAATTTATGCATTTACTTGGCTAGGACATAATAACCAATATTTATTGAAACACCAGTCTAGCTATTTTTGTGAAGGTAAGTTTTATGGTTTGACTATGTGGTGTTTCCCAAAAAACTCTTGAGACAATGGAGCAATGTCCAGAGATAAATACAATTAGATTATTAGAACCATAACCATTGGAATCATTGGAATCATTAGAGCCAAATCATTGGATTAATCCACTTGAAACATTAAAAATTTGAAAGGATTACTGTAGTAGGCAGAAACTGTAGGAAAGTTGGTCAAGCCTGGAGGAAGCGGGCCATTGGGGGTGATCCCTGGGAGACTACATCTTGTTCCCCTGGCTCCTCCTTTTCCCTGCTTCCTTTGCTATGAGCTGAGCATCTCTCCTCTGTCAACATCCTTCCACCATGCTGCTGTGCCTCTCAGTGTAATGAAGTAGAGGGACTATAAACTGAATCTCTGAAACCATGAGCCAAAACAAACTTTTCCTCCTCTAAGTTGTTCTTGTCAGGTATTTTGGTAATAGTGAAAAAAAAGTGATATACCCAGGATGGGTTTTTTGTTGTTGTTGTTTAAGGGCCTTTATTTTATTTATATGCAGTGCTGAGAATCGAACCCAGTGCCTCACACATGGTTCACAGGTGTTCTACCACTGAGCTACAACCCCAGCCCCAGGATGGAGTTATTGCTGTGATCATATCTGACCATGTGGTTCAGAAGTCTTTGGAGCTGGTTTGCCAGAGGAGTCTGGAAAAGTCTGGACATGCCTGCATCAAGGCAGAGACGTCTTAGACTATAGTAAGCAGAATGTAGTAAGTGACTCTGGTGGGAGCTCAGAAGACCAAAATTACAATTGAAGTACAGATAGTTAAGATTGTGCTCATGAGGTTTCAGATGGAAATGAGGGTTCTACTGGGAACTGGAATAGAGAACACTCAAGCTACATTCTGGCAATAAAGTTAGCTCACCAGGGACTGAACCTCTGAAACTGTGAGGCAAAATAAACTTTTCCTCCTCTAAACTGTTGTGGTCAGGTATTTTGGTCATAGCCACAAAAATCTGACTGACAGTAAGTTTTAGATGTGATAAACACTGAAATTAATAGAGGTAGAGTAAAGCAAACAACCCTACCCACTGTGTGAGTCTCTTCCAATTAGTTATAAAGAGACACCTGAAAAGGATCGCTGTTCCCAGAGTGCTTTTGGCCTTGAACTGCAAACATCTACTCTTCCCTTCCAACCTACTGGTCTGCCCTCAGATTTCAGACTTGCCAGCCTTCAGGAATTCTGCCTCCAAACTGCTTTAGGATTCACGTTACAACATCAGTTCTTACATGGCTCTGTACCTTCCTAGCTTGCCCTGCAGATTACAGATTCGTGAGCTCCTATAACAGTGTGAGAAAGTTCCTTAAAAAACTCTGCTCCTGGGGGCTGGGGTTGTGGCTCAGTGGTAGAGCGCTTGCCCTGCATGCATGAGGCACTGAGTTCAATCCTCAGCACCACATACAAATAAATAAAATAAAAATATAAAAAAAACAAAAAACAACAAAAACAACTCTGTTCCTCTAACTCTCTACCTACTGGCTCTGTGTCTATGCAAATTCTAATTTACCTTCTGTTTGTTAAAAAATTGAATTTATAATGAAATCATTTAACAAAGATATTCCTATGTCCATATGGTGTCATAGATGAATTATATAACACATTTAAAGAGAAAAGACTAAAAAGTTATAAAGATTTTAATTCTCACCAAATTATACTAGATTAAATGCAATGCCAATCAAATTTCCAGAGGATAAACTCAATATATGATTTATATCAAAATGCAAAATATCTTGAATATCCAAGGCAATTTTGAAAGAGATACACAAGACTAGAGAACTGATACTGTATGATTTCAAGACTTACTCTAGAGCTACACATAGTAGAACTTTTCAACCTTGGTATTATGATATTCTGGGCCAAATAATTCTTTTCTTTTCTTTTTGGTACCAGGGATTCAACTCAGGGATTCTCGACCACTGAGCCACATCCCCAGTCCTATTTTGTGTTTTATGTAGAGATAGAGTCTCACTGAGTTGCTTAGCACCTCGCCATTGCTGAGATTGGCTTTGAACTTGTGATTCTCCTGTCTTGGCCTCCCAAAGTGCTAAGATTACAGGCATGCACCACCATGCCCAGCTGGGCCAAATAATTCTTATAGAGCCTGTCCTGTGCATTACTGGATGTTTAACAATATTCCTAACCTCTTCCCACTTGATGCCAATGCAATCCCTCTCCCCAGTTATTCAGACCAAAGATGTCTCTACATTATCAAATGTCTCCTGAGAGACAAAACCATCTCCAGCTGAGAATCACTGTGATAAAGTAAATAAGACTGTGTTAAACTGGCATTAAGACAGACAAAAAAGTTAATATGGAAGCATAAAAGCCTTAAGTATGATACCTTTATAAAGCTAATGATTTTCAAAAGAAGTACCAAGGCAAATCAATGAAAAAAAAATCAGACCCTGTCTGAAAATAAAAAATAAAAACAGCTGGGAATGTGGCTCAGTGGCTAAGTGACCCTAGGTTCAATATGCAGTACCAAAACATAAAAAAAAATTAAAAAGGAACTGGAACAATTAGACCAAGTAATGGGGGAAAAATCATTCCCTACTTCATGTACATGTCAAAGAATTCATTTATGAATCACCAACCTAAATACAAGTTATGACTATAAGCTGGGCATGGTAGCATACACCTATAATCCTAATGACTTGAGAGGCTGAGACAAGAGGATTCCAAGTTCCAGAACAGCCTCAGCAACTCAGTAAAACTCTGTCTCAAAAGAAAAAAAAAGGGCTGGGGATGTGCAGGTGTAGCTCACCAGTAGTAGAGTGAGTCCCTCTGGGTTCAATCCCCAGTACCAGTAAATAAAAATAAATAAAAAAGATGTAACTATAGAACTTCTAAAAGAAAACACAGGAGAACCTTGAGGCAACCAAACATTTCTTAGAATACAATAAGCTCCAGCTAATTTTTTTCTTAAAAATAATAAATTGGGTATCACTAAAACTGAAAACTTCTGTTCATCAAAAGCCATTGATACAAAAATAAAAAGATAAACCTCAGAGTTGGGAAAAAAGTTCTCAGTACATTTTATCTGTCAGTGAAATTGTGTGCAGAACAATCTAAAGAGCTCTTTTACCGTGATAATAAAAGGCCACCAATTTAGGAAACAAACTAGCAAGAGCAAATACAAATGGCTCAAAGTACAGGAAAAAATGTGTATTTATCATCATTGAAATAAAAATAGAACCAAAGTGAGATACTCCTATACAATAAGTGGAAAGGCTAAAATTTAAAAGACTTAAACTTCAAATTCAAAGAAAACAGAACAAGCCAGGCACGGCGGCGTACAAATGCAATCCCAGCTGCTCAGTAGGCTGAGTTCAAAGCCAGCCTCAGCAACTTTGCAAGGTCTTAAGCAACTCAGAAAGACCCTGTCTCTAAATAAAATATTAAAATGGACTGGGGATGTGGATCAGTGGTTGGCACCCCTGGGTTCAATCCCCAGTACAAAAAACTTATCAATTAATCAAACAAATAAAATGGAACAAACCAAAAATGGCTGGTTTAAAATGAAAACCGACAGTTTCTTAAAAGGTTTGTACAACTACTCTGATATAGCAACTGTACTTTTATGTAATTTCTCAAGAAAAATAAAAATATATGGCCAAGTATGTTTATGACAGCTTTATTCAGAACACTAATACATTGTTAATGACCCAAATGCCCATCAACAGGTAAATGGATATATATATTGCCATACATTCATAAATTACACATCAAAATAAAAATGACCTAGTAATACAGACAACAACATAGGGTGACAGCATCTGAACTTACTTCCACGCCAAAGCAGGGATACGTGAAATTAATTACAATAATCACAGTGGCAATGGCAACTCCAGACAGAAGCAAACACAACTCCCTCTGAAAGAAAGCTTTCCTAATTTAAACTTTGTGTTTCCATACATTATAATCAAACATGTATGATTTCATAGACAAATATCATGAAGAAATAAGGAAAAAAACCCATCATTATGCATGAGAACCAGCCTAAACAACTAGGGATTTAGGTCTCCAAGGACATTATCTTTGAATTGTCAAAAACAAGACTATAGGGCTGGGGATATAGGACAGTTGGTAAAGTGCTTGCCCTGCACGCACAAGGCTATGGGTTTAATCTCCAGCGCCACAAAAAACAAAAACAAAAACAAAACAAACAAAAAAAACCCAGACTCTAAAATGGCTAGAGATAAAATTTTTTAAAGAAATAAAAGATGAAATCACAAAAATGAATAACCAAGAAACTAGCAAAAATAATTACACATTTCAAAGTATAAAAATCCAAGAGAACTATTATATTTGAAAATAATATTGTTGATATTTAAAACTTGATGGAATAATTAAAGGCATCTTAGACATAGTGAGAAGTAGGCTTAGTAAGTTGGCAAATATATCTGAGAAATTACATGGAACACAGCAGAGACAGAATACAAGGTTAAAAATATAAAAGAGTGGTTATAAACTGAGATTAGAGTGCAACTGTTTGAAGCTATCATGTACATACATTTATGTGCATGAGAATAGAAACAATGAAGGAGAAGCAATATTGCAAGAAATAGTAACAGAATTTTCTAAGATGGATTAAGCACAATATTACATATAGCAAGCACAATAAGTAAAAATACATCCACATCTACACATATCTGAAACCACAGAAACCTAAGATAAAAAGATCTTACAAACAGCTAGCAACAAAGATCATCTGTGAAGGCAAATCAATTAGACCGATGGTAGTTATCCCTTACTAACAATACAGGAGCCAGCACACTATGTTTAAATGCCGAGAAAATATCTGTTAACTAGACAGGCACACCCTGTGAAACTAGCTGCTGCTTTTTCTGGAAACAGGGTCTCTCTATGTTGTCCTAGCTCATCTTAAATGCCAGGTCTCCACTGATTCTCTCACTTTAGCCTTGCAATTGGATGGAATTACAGGCACATGCTACCACATCTGGCTGAAACTAGTGTTTAAAAATAGGAGTAAAATAAACATATATTCAGATTTTACAACTAGTTTACTACAAACAGGTGTTCCTACAGAAAAATCTGAAAGATATATACCAAGAAAAAGGAAAATGATCCTAGTAGAAAGGTTAGAGACAGGAGAGGAAGAGTAAATACAAAGTTTGTTAAGCATACAGATAAAAATAACTATAATAACAACAATAATTAAAAACAAAAATAAAAACTAAAACACAGCCAACAACTTGGGAGAAGGATTTTAGAATTTAAAATACCCTGTGTTACTGTTTGAACAGAAACAACAGTAAAAATATTTAACTATTGTTACACTATGGGTATAAAACAATCTGAATAGTCAAGAAAATAAACAGTAGGTCTATGCCAATGTATGATCACTGAGCATCAGCTTTAATTAAGTTGTTGCCTAACTTAAGACTGTTAACTTTTGTAAGCTTGATAGAATTTTAAGGGAACCACTGAAGAACGAGAAATAATATGTGAACTTGTGGACTACTGGTAGGGAAAGATGAAATAAGAAAGCAATAAAAACCTCAATCTACAATAATAGGAGAAAGAAGAACAAAACCAAAAAGAAAAGATGAGAAAAAATGCAAAGTGAATATATAAGGAAACTCTTGCAGTAAAAATGTATCAAGAATGGCAGTATATGTATATAGCCTAAATGTACTTACTCATGTATAGGTTTTCTGATAAGATTTTTAAAATACAAAAATCAACTATATGTTATTTATACGGGATATACAAAACATTTAAGGATAAAACATTTAAGGATACTGTGAGAAAATAAATCTCTTGTGAAATAAGGAATACAATGAGAAAGTGATTTTTTTCTGTCTTGCTTTATGTGTATTTTTAAGTTTAATAATGTTTATTTATTGACCCATGATAATAAAAGATAATTTTTAAAAAAATTAACAAACTGGGCTGGGGTTGTAGCTCAGTGGCAGAGCGCTTGCCTGGCACATGGGAGGCACTGGGTTTGATCCTCAGCACCACATAAAAATAAAGGTACTGTAGCTATCAACAACTAAAAAAAGTTTTTTTTAATTAACAAACTGAAAAAGTGGTCACACAATGTTATATAACATTTTCAATCAACTGTACATACATTTAAAAATCTCTACAATAAAAATTTAAGAAGCTGCCTTTTCACCTAGATGGTGCTGAAAGCTAAGAAGGAAGCTCCTGCCCCTCCCAAAGCTGAAGCCAAAGCAAAAGCCTTGAAGGCCAAGAAGGCAGTGTTGAAGGGTGGCCACAGCCATAAAAAGAAGAAGATCCACACCTATGTTCAGGCAACCCAAGACATCGTGGCTCAGAGGCAGCTCAAATATTCTCAGAAGAGCGCCCCCAGGAGAAACAAGCTTGACCACTATGCTATCATCAAATTCCCTCTGACCATTGAGTCAGCCAAAGAAGACTGAAGACAACACACTTCATTGTTGTTCATTGTGGATGTCAAGGCCAACCAACATCAGATCAAACAAGCTGTAAAGAAGCTCTATAACATCGATGTGGCCAAAGTTAACACTCTCATCAGGCCTGAGGGAGAAAAAAAAAGGCACACGTTCGACTGGCTCCTGATTATGATGCTTTGGACATTGCCAACAAAATTGGCATCATCTAAACAGAGTCCAGCTGTCTAATTCTAAATATACTCTTTTTTCATTCAACATAAAAAAAAAATTTAAAAAGCCAAGAATAATGGTTAACCACTGGGAGGATGAACACTAGGGTATGGGAGACAGATACTTCACTCCATGCCTTCTTATACATTTGATGTTTAAACCATATGAAAAGCATTATTTATCCAGAAAGTTAGATTAAAAAGTAAAATAATTAGAAAGAAGAAAGTTTAGGTGGGCATGGTGGTATGCACCTCTATTCCCAGCTGCTTGGAAGGCAGGAGAATTACTTAAGTGGAGGAGTCTGAGGCCAGCTTGAGCAATATAGTAAGATCCTGTCTCCTGGGGGAGAGAATTTTAAAATATTTGAATATCTGAATATTCAATATTTGTTTATTTTAACCAAATTTATTGTTTAAGAATAAACAATATTTACTTATTTTAACCAAATTTCAAAAATTTAAATTCCAATATAAATATAGAAGGACCACTGTACAGACTTCAACTTTGTATCAGACTACAATTTGACTTTTCATCCCTTATTAATGGAGAATAAAGGCTGCTAAGAACTTTGTGATTCTCTTGGATTGTTACTTGGGTTAGAGGCATAAGACTAGTATTTCCATAGGAGGATTTAGCAGCATAAATGTGAAAATTTTCTGTTGATTAGTCTTCAACTTAATAAGCCCTTATTCTGTTCACACAAGAACAGACTGGACATCATAGCTAGCAGACAGAAAACATGAGAATTCGTGTTTAAATTTAAGACATTTACACAAAGTTTAAAATTCAAGTGAGACTTTGAATAATCTCATAAAGTTCACTGAAAAACATACATACTTAATATTAGAGGCTAAACTGATTTCTCTTTTGAAAGATCTCAGAGTTTTGGAATTATTACCCAATTCTCACAATACACTTTTACTGAAACCATACAATAAATATTTGATCTTATTTTAACCAGGAATATAGTATAAAGTAATAAAACTAAGTTACTTCCTAAACCCATAATTTTGGCTTGCAATGTTATTAAAGATGCCTCTGGAACTTTATTTCCCCCACAGGCATAATTTTACTGCTTATTATGCTTAGAATAAAACAGCAATCAGAAAATCAACCTAAAATTCTTATTATCTGCCACTTGGCTTCTGACCATTCCCATCAGGCATCTTGAGAGACCTATGCAGCGCCAAAATGAAGCTCAACCCCACACAATGTCTGGCAGAGGGTGATGAGAACAGCACATTGTCTGCCTGGTCTGAACAGAGGTCACAGCAGGGAGAGCATCTGCTAAGATAATGCGAATGAAGGAAACAACTATAATTGCCTCATTAAGAGATCTCTGGCCAAATAATCACAAGAAGAAAGGACTTAGAAAACCACCCTAAAATTAGGTCTATAATAAGCAAAAATTGGAATAGAATTAAAAATGCAGAATTAAGGAGACTTGGGTATTCTATTGGTTTTGCTAATTTCCTTAGTCACTACATTAGATGAATGAACACTTGGATGCAACAGTTCAGTTATTCAACTCTAGCCCCTTGCAAATCATTAGTAGGAAGCTTAAAATGCAAATTCACAGCTGTCCAGGATATAAATTAATGTGAAATAAAGGGTTTGGGGGAATTTCTTAAAAGGGAACAACATATAGGAACTAAGAAGTAATACTTACGAATTTGTATGTTGAAATTGTAATGAAAAGCATAAAATTAAAAAGCATGAGGAACATTTTAAGAGATAAGATGCAAAATTTAAAAGACAAAAGTCTCAAAAAGATAAAGGAGAAAAAAGAACAAATTGTCTGCCTGATCAATTTACCTTTTTCTACTTTGTACCTCTAGCTTTAAAAAATATTTAAAAAGTCAACAGTACATTATTATAATCAAATCTTCACTGACCTCAATTATGAGGCAATATTAAGTATATATTTTTTATTCAACATTGTTGATAAATTAAAATATTTCATAGAAAAAGCTAAGAAATGTTTCCAAGTTTAAATTTAAATACCCAAATTGGATATAAGATTAAAATGTACTGATATTGTGACAAACTATTTTTGCATTTCTTGATATTTTGAGGTTAAGCTCTATGAACTTAATTTGTATTCTACAGTTCAAATTTACTGTTACATAAATAGTACCTTTAAGTGAATTATGGTTATTAATTTTTTCTGCTTCCTATGAACAGTAAAATTAGCTTGTCATACCCAGAAGCCAGGTTTAAAATAAGCAAACTATTTGATGACTTTGATGTTTTGCACCCAAAATGTGCTGGCTAATTTTTCCATTCCATTTACCATTCTGGTCTTTAAACTGCCTTAATCTCCTGCCCTCAGATGTTGACCTTGTAAGAATAGGGGTCATAGGTCAGAATAGACAGACCTCAAAGGATCTGGACTATCAATTCATGCCTGAAAGATTTCTCTGCCACAATAGGAACCTACTAAACAGCAAATTCCTAAATCTAATCACACAAGTATCAGGGTGAAACAGTTATTTATTGGAATTTGTTGATTTACATTTTCAAACATCTCTAGCACCTAAACAGAATTTTAATTTTTCTTTTGGAAACAGGTACTGGGCTATAGCAAACATGAAAAAAAATTACTGACAGAACTTGTAAAGTAAAACAGATATTCCTTAGGAATGCTATGGAGATTTCAAAATATGCACTAAATTTCCCAAGTACAAAGTTAATGGAAAACTTCAAATTATACCACTGAGATAATGAGTGGAAAAGGCTGTGCTGCTGCAAAACAGGCAGTATTACCACTGGTTAATTTTAAGCTCACTTGCTCTAAGGCAAATGAGGGCAATAAACAAATATTTTTTCATTTTAATAAACACAATACATAGCCTTTTAATAAGGACAGCCTAAGTTGATTGTTTTTAAACCCCAAAATAAAAACCTAATGACTTCCAAAACCTTCTTGCATATTTGGAGAAACTGAGCCCACAAAATTATGGCCCTGTAAAAATAAGTTTACTATCACACATCTCCACTTTCTTGCCAAAAGGCAAGTTAACTCTTCTAAGCTGAAACTAAATCTGACAACATATAATTAGTTTCTGTTTATGTTCACCCTGGTCTTTCTGACCATAAATGATCAACACATCATAATGTACCATTTTAATACTAGACTAAAAGGCATGTAAAGTTTCATAACAAATTTTAAGTATAAATAGCTTTTTAAAAAATCATAAATTAATCAGTCTTTTATGATCACATAAAAGGAATTCCCTACACTTCCACATCAAAAGCAGTTATAACAAATATCTCAACAATTAACTACCTTTCTAAACAAAGACCTTACACCACTTTAACTTGTATAGAAAATTTAAAAAGCTAATGCAGTTATGCAAATCAAATATTGTAGCAAGTAAAAGAAGAGCAGTAGAATTCCAGTATTCTTTTCTAAGTTATTATTAGAACTCTCAAGTCAATACTCTGAAAAAGAGAACTTGCATTATTATGAATAGTACTTCTTGGAGAGTGTGGTTGGGTCAAAAGATGTGGAAGGTTAAGGAGAACAAAGACAATAGTCAGTACCCCAGGGAAAAAACAGAATTAAAAAGAAGGTAAAATGAAAAGCCATTAACAACAACAACAACAAAAATCCCAAAGCTATATGTACACACTCAACATATACCTACCACATATGCATGCATCGCAAATATTCCTAGAAGTTATATATTTTATTTACTATTAAGGATGAAAATCTTTCTAATCCTTTTCTCATTAAAAATATTTGCAAACATAAACTAAAAACTTATTTCATAAAATATTTAATTCTATACTATAAGCTGATGTGATTATTTTGTATAAATACTAAAAGTCAACAGTGGCCAACAAAATAATCATTCTATCACCCTCCCCTACAATTTTACTGTTAGAATTTACTTCTTTTTCCTTACAGTAAATTGTGTTTTCTTAAAAGTTACCAAGTGTAGGATAGCTTTTTAGAAGAAACATCAATTTTTTAAATCTTTTAGTTACAACCATCTTCATTTTATATTAAAGAAAGCTCTAAGGTCATTAAATCTCCTACTTTTTAAAGTAAACTAAGAAAAACTAAACAGAATAAACCTGAAATTATTTCATTTAAAATTTTAAGAAATCTCAAATGTGGAGAATTTTAAATAAAATACAATATTTGCTATTAGTAGGAATTAGATATTAAATTCAGCAGAACCTTAAGACAGTGAAAAAACAATCCCACTTAAAAAAATAATATAGTTATAATTAAGGCACAATCCTTAATATTATATTTTTTCCACATAAAAGATGGTCCTAACATTCCACATAAATATTAGAGTGTAACAAATAAGTTCTTTTGAGTGATAGACCATATTTTGAATTAGTTAAACATAACAATTCCACGTAATAAAAACTTCAAAGTTTCTATTTTTCAGCCTGAAACAATAGAAATTAAACTTTATAATCTTAAAACACTGTAGGAGAAAGAATAGTCAACAAATGGTATTTGAGCAATTCACAGGCAAAAATCAATCTTGACCTAAGCCTCACACTTTATTACAAAAACTATCTGTAAATGGATCATAGATACAATAGGAAAATGTAAAACTATTAAAATACTAGAGAAAAAACAGAAGGAAATCTTTATGACCTGGGGTTAAGTAAAGAATTCTTACACATGACATCAAATAAACATGACATCAAATAAAAATGAAA
Organism: Xerus rutilus; assembly: GCA_028644305.1. NCBI lineage: Eukaryota > Metazoa > Chordata > Mammalia > Rodentia > Sciuridae > Xerus > Xerus rutilus. Next base: position 49,890,675 of record CM053406.1, read on the forward strand.
AAAATTATCTTCATGAAAATTAAAAACTTCTGCTCTGTAAGAAGCATTTAGTGACTGGAAAGACAAGCCACAGACTTGTCTTTGAAGAAAATATGTGCGAATTACATTTCTGGCAGTCTTGTGTCCACAATGTCTGTGAAGAGTTCTCTAAAACACACACCCACACAAAAGTGGAAAATGGGCAAAAGACCAGAACAGACATTTCACCAAAACAGATAAAAAAATGACAAGAAAATACATAAAAATATGCTCAGTATCAGTAATTAGTATGGAAATGAAAATTAAAACCATGACATCATTATATACCCCTTAGAATGGTTAATATAAAAATAATAAAAGTGACAATACCAAATGCTAGCAAAACGTGTTGCGGGTAGAACTCTCATTATACTGCTGGTGGGAAAGAAAAAATAGTACACACACTCTAGGAAAAAACTTTGCAGTTTCTCATAAAGTTAAACATATGGCCATGACCACACTATTCAGCACTTTCACTCCAAAAATGAAAACTAATGTTCACACAAACTGCACACAGATCTTTGTAGTGGCTCTGTTCATAACTGCCACAAGTGGAAAACACCCAAGTGCTCTTCAACAGATGAATAGATAAAAAGTGTTCTACCCCCATAATGGAACACCACTCAGCATTTTTAAAAATGAGTTCTTGATACACTGAATAGTGTGAATAAATTTCAAAGACATTATGCTAAATAAAAGTGCGTGATTCCATTTAGATGCCCTTCATAAAGACAAAAGTATAGTGAAAGAGAACAGGTTAGTGGTTGCCGGGGTACATGGTTGGAGGCAGGATAACTATAAAAGATAGTAAGAGGCTGGTTTTGGGGGGAGGTGATAAGACTGTTCTGAATACTGTCTATGTTGGCAAATACAGGAATATATACATGTGTTAAAATTCATAAAAATGCATACTAAGAGAAAAAGGTTGTCAGGCATGGTGACGCATACCTATAATCCCAGTAGCTCAGGAGGCTAAGGCAGGAGGATCACAGGTTCAAAGCCAACCTCAGCAAAAGTAAGGTGCTAAGCAACCCCTGAGTTCAATCCCCAGTACCAAAAAAGAAGAAAAGGTTAATTTTACTATACAACCATTCAAAATAAAAACAACATTCCAGGCAAAAGAAATATACAGAAATATAACAGTGTTTACTTCTCTGTTCATAGAAATTAACTGGATTTTATCTTTCAAGTACTTCAGCAAACCAAATCAATAATTTAATAACACTATTTTAAATATATTGTGGATTATGAGTGTGATGATATCTTATACCAGCAAGCAAGTTCTCAAAAAATGAAAGGGACCTATCTAAAGGATCCAGAAATCAGCTTAAAGGGACTATTAGTAGCCAAATGTGGGAAATTTAAACTATACAATAAATCTTGATAGTTACAGATTATAACTCATTTAAAGAAAAATCCATGGTTCTAATGTAATTAATAAATGAAACATTAAAGTATCTCCTCACAAAATGCTTACTAATTACAAAAGAAAATGAGTGATTTTAGGCTGGGGATGCAGTTGGTAGAAAGCTTGCCTTGCATGCACAAGGCCCTAGGTTCCATCCCCAGCACCACAAAAAAAAAAAAAAAGAAAAAAAAAAGAGTGACTTTAAAGTGGATAAAGAGGCCTAACTGATACCATCTCAACCATGCAAAGACAACCAACCACCATCAGCAGGAGGAAATATCAATTCTGGAATGAGAACACAGTACTATTTCCAAGACAGTTTTGCCAAACATGAACAACTTCAATTTCATAAGGGGCCATGAGACAAACTAAAACCATGATCTGGATTCACAACCCTTATAAACCAAAAGTTACATGTCAGAAGGATTTTGTTAAATTCAAGTCCAAAATTTTTAATATAGCACTACCATTACACATGCAATGTAGAATTAAGAGAAATCAGTTTAAAGTCACTGAAATAAATCCAATTCATGGTATATTCAGACAATTGTCCTAGTCTCTTCAAAAGTTAATGTCTGTTAAGTCCAGCAGCACACCTGTAATCCCAATTACCTGGGAGGCTCAGGCAGGAGGATCGCAAGTTCAAGGCCAGACTGGGTAATTCAGTGAGACTGTTACAAAATTGAAAAATATATATATATATTTTTTGAAGGGCTAGGCTTTTTGTTGTTGTTGTTTTGTTTTGATTTTTGGTACCAGGAATTGAACCCAGAGGTGTTCAATCCCTGAGACACATGCCCAGTCCTTTTTAGTTTTTATTTTGAGACAGGGTCTCAATAAGTTGCTTGGGGCCTAGCTAAAGTGTTGAGGCTAGCTTTGAACTTGGGGTCCTCCTACCTCAGGCTCCAGGCTGCTGGGATTAAAGATGATCACCACTGTGACCATCTTAGGGTTGGCCTTTTAAAAAAGAATGTAGCTCAGTGATATAAGGTTTCTTGGTTTAATCCTCAATGCCACAAAACAATTAATTAATTAAATTACAATAGGAGGGTGCTATTCTAGATTATAAGAGACTTAAGACATACAAAAAGTAATGTTCTCTTACTAGATTCTGGTTTGAAAAAAATAGCCACACATACACAAAAAAAGAGAAGTTTTTTTCCTGGAAATATTAATATGGACTGGGTATCAGATGTTATCAGATAAACTTATTTTGAAAAGGATGATTGGGGGGCTGGGACTGTGGCTCAGCGGTAGAGTGCTTGCCTTGCATGCGTGAGGCCCTAGGTTCGATCCTCAGCACCACATACAAGGCAATAAAATAAAGACATTGTGTCCATCTACAACTAAAAAATATTTTAAAAAAATTTAAAAAAAAGCAACCTATTTAAAAAAAAAAAAGAAAAGGATGATTGGGAGTTAATTTCTATGGCATCTGTAACATTTTAAAAACAGTTCCACAAAAATGGTTATAATTAAGAAAATAAAAAATGTCAGTGTATATAAGTGAGGACCATTTTTCCTACTTTAGTGGATTCTGAAAATTTTCACAATAAAAAGTAAAAATAGGCTGAGTGCAGTGGTGCTGAGGCAGGAGGATTGTTAGTTCGAAGCCAGCCTCAGCAGCTTAGTGAGGCCCTCTGCAACTCAGCAAGACCCTATCTCTAAATAAAATATTTAAAAAAGGCTGGAATGTGGCTCAGTAGTTAAATGGCCCTGGGTTCAATCCCCAGTACCAAAAGATAAAAATTTTTAAAAAGGTAAAAATAGCTCTCTGCTTCCTAGTGCATGTCTGTAGTTGCTTTCTTCTGCCATGCCCTTCCACTGTGATGTTCTTCGTCAACTGAGGCCCAGAGTAATGGAATTGGCTATGTATAGACTAAGACCTCTGAAACTGTGAGCCAAATAAACTTTTCCCCTTCTATTTATTCTGGTCAGGTCTTTTGGTTACAGAGATGAAAAAGCTGACTAAAACAAAGTAGAACTTGCCTGGGTTGGTAAATTATCTCAAGGCACACATAAAATTGTTCCAGCAGAGGGAAGAAGCAGAGAAATACACTTTGAAGGAAGAGACTGATCAGATGATAAACTTAGCATCTGCTTAAAGTTTAGCATCTGCTCTATTTTAAATTTCTACTACAGTCTCATGTGACTCTTCAGTCCCATGGATTACACATACCTGTTGAAAAATGTTCATTAAATTTTTTGTAAAAAATAAAAGGAAAGGAAAGGAAATATAAAGAATAATCAGAATGAATTAGGAAAAAACAGCATAACAAATTAACACAAGACTTTGTTCTTTGAAAACAGTAAAATGAATAATGAATATGGCAATAACTAGAGAATCCAGAATGTTTTATAAGATTTTTTAGGATACTTTACATAATTATACTAATAAACATTAAGTATGAATCAAAGTACAATTTTATTGTCATTACTAGAACTGTTTCAGGAAGTAGATATGGTTAATATCCATAGAAGAACTCAAGAAAGTTATCAAAGATCTTTGAAGCGGGCTGGGATTGTGGTAGAGTGGTTGCCTCGCATGCATGAAGCACTGGGTTCAATACTTAGCGCCAAATAAAAATAAACCAATAAAGATACTGTGTCCATCTACAACTAAAAAATATTTAAAAAAAAAAAAAAAGATCTTTGAAGCCTTGTAAAGATTCAGGGAGCAAATTGGTGCCTTGGTAACTAACTGTTCCAGCCATCAGTTGATAAAGACCCACTTCTGGCCACCACAGTGTCAAATCTTGTTTTCTCTTTATTTCAGTTTATATTCAGGAGTCTCAATGCTTATTTTAATATTTTATTGCAGATTATAAAAAGTGGCACATGGAAAACTAGAGTGACAAAGATCACGGGCATCCCAAACTTTAAACAGATAGATGAAAATCATTAAATATCAAATGCGTCAAAGCTCTAACCACAATAAGATGTGCAATTAAGGCCAGCAGTTGGCGCAGTAATTCACCTTTGACTATCACCACCTCCTGTCTTGCTAGAAAATTCCTTCTAGGATCCCAACTACAATTCTTTGAGCCCACTGCAACTGATGTCTGGGAGTTTAATACCTTGTCAATAATGTCTTCACTCCTTACCCACTTTAGCCCATATTTTCCATCATTACAATCGTTCCCTTCACCATCCAGGACCTTGTTTTTCTTCCTTTTCTTTCTTAACTAGAAAAAACTAGCTTATCTACTAACTGTAGATAATTCTGTTTTAATGCCTATTTCACAGCCATAGCCATGAAGTCAATGAAGGAGAAAACAGAATCATACCAACTGACTTGAGTTTAAACTCATGCCCACTAACTTTAAGTGGATCTTTGGTATAGTCTGGAACTCTTCCTCTTTTCCACAATGTGTTGATCATTCTTCTATTTTCCTATTTCATACCGTCTCCTTATTAAATTTCTAAATCTCCTCTTTCACACCCACTGTCAGTCAGTCACCTTGCTTCAGACTTCATTAAGCAAACAGTATAAAATGGTGAGAAATTTTACTTTGTCCCACCTTTGTATCTACCTACCTATCTGTGCCTATAGGCTGTGCTCTGCCTGAGTTTTGAAGAACGAACCAGCTATATTCACAATCGGCTCTTCCAGTTGTGCTTTAAATCTCAATCTTTTCACCCAGCATCTGTACTCTTCTCCCCTGCATGTTCGATCTTTCCTTTTTATTAGACCATTTCCCATCAACACATAAACATGCTATAATTTCTTCTCCTTGGCTATGGCTTCATTTACAGCCCACTTACCGGTAAATATCACTTACAGGCTATACTTGCTGTCTCTGCTTCCTCTCCTTTAAATCTCCGTTGAACACAATCCATGTAGGCATTAAGTCCCACTGGTTCACCAAACCTGCCAACTTCACTAACGACTTGTGTGTTACTAAGCAGTTCAGGTTTCAGTGGTTATCTTACTTGATCATAATACCACTGAATACCCCGGATAACCTCTTCTTCTTGAAACTGTTTCTTTCCTTGACTTCTACAATAAAATGCCCTCTTGGTTTTCCTCCTGCTTCTCTCCTTCATGCCCTCTGCTGTTCTTGCTACTCAATGCTTAGCATGCCCAGGACTCAGTTCTCTTTTCTATATATACTTATTCTGATGGTGGCCTCATTTAATATTATACCTGCAAGTATCATCTTTTCGCTAAATATTTTATCTCCAGCCAGGGAACTTCATATGCCTAATCCATCTGCCTAATCTACATCTCCACTTGGATGGTTATTATATATCACTAACTAAATATATCCAAAACCATTTTTTTGATTTGTTGTTCCTTCTGCAGTCTTCCCCATCTTGGTAAATGCTCCCTCCACCTTTCCTGTTGCCCAGGCCAAACAAACCTTGGAGTCATCCTGGACTCTTCTTCTCTCACAGTCCACTTCTGATCCACCAGTAAATCCTGCCGTCTCCACCTTCAAAACATATTGGAATTTTCGCTCACCACTTCTACAGCTAACATCCCAGTCCAAACCACCACCATCTCCTTCCCATAGCATTGGAAAAGCCTCCTTATAGATCTCTCAGCTTCCAATCCTACCTCTCAAATTATGCTGTAATCACAGCTGCCAGAATGATACTTTAAGGAGGTAAATCATATCATGCTACTTTTTAACCTAAAAATTTCCAATAACTTCTCATTTCCTCCAAAATCAAAGTTCTTTCAATGATTGACAAAATCCTATATGAAGGAAGGACTTGCTATCTTATGCTTTAACTCTCAGCCTCCACCATTCCTCCCCTTCCTGATTACAAATAAGAAAACATATAAAGCATTAAAAACTACACTGTTATTCAGGCAAAGTGGCTCATGCCTGTAATACCAATGACCTGGGAGGCTGAGGCAGGAGGATCACAAGTTTGAGGCTAATCTCAGGAACTTAGACCTTGCCCCTCCAACAAAATAAATAAATAAAAAGGGCTGGGGATGTAGCTCAAGTGTAAAGTGCCCCTGGGTTCAATCCCCAACATCAAAATAAATAAGTAAAGAACTATAATGTTAAATATTTAATATAAAAATTTCTTTTATTTTACTTTGCTTTACTTGTGTTTTATTATTGTCATCGTCATTATCATCTCCTCTTTGGGAGCAGAAAACCACTTCAATTAGTTAAGTGTATCATTAAACTTTCAAACATATTCATCAACTTTTTTTTGTACAAAATGAGCTCTGAAAAATGTGGAGAGAAACAATTTATTTTTCTTACTGGAGAGCTTTTCAAATCATTGATAAAATATGGACCAGGAAATAAATGCACTAATGATAACTAGCTAGCCATTTGGAAGGGAAAGAAAAGTTAGATCCTTATAGCCCTCTCTCTCTTCAAAAACAAATTGTAGTGAGAAGACAGAGAGTAATATTTAAAAGGTAAATTAACAAAAATAGTATAAGAAAATATTGATGAATATAGTAGACTTTTTTCTTTCTTTGTGTGTGTGAGTTCTGGGGATTAAATCCAGGGCCTCCCACATGCTAAAAAGGACATGTTCTACCAACGAGCTACATCCCAGCCCTATATAGGATATTTTTAACTTTGTAGTTTGGAAGGTAGATAGCACTGAAGTCAGATAGTACTACGGAGAGAGTCACAAACTTGTTTCTGTGAAAGTTTAAAACTTCATTACTATTTTTAAAAACCACTATCATTAAAACTAAAGTGTATTTCATTAGTTAAAAAATATTTCTAATTTTTTATTTGAGACTGGAGGTTCACATCTTAAATATATATAGAAATTACAGGTCAGTAATAACAAGTGATCATCAATAGATCAAAGGTCAAAGAATGAGAAATATGCAATTTATAGAATAACAAATGAAAATGAAAACTAACAAAAAAACTTTCAACTTCTAAGGTCATCAAAGGATGCAAAGTGGAATAATGAGCCACATCTCTTAAGATTAAACAAATGATATTCAGTGAGCTGTCTCACTTTTGGAGGGGCTGTATTTTGGCCTTCATGATTCTGGACTGCAGTTGAGAAATAGGCATTAAACATTTTCTAAAGTGTCAATTTTTTTAATCCAAAACTTTCTCTACTAAGTATTTCTTTTAAGGATTCAGACTTTTCAAAACTGTACACTAAGGACTTGCACAGTGCTATTATTGACAATTCAAAGTACTAAAATGATCCTAAATAACTATTAACATAGTATTCATTTTAAATTAAATTCTAGTATATCCATACGGTGGGAATTTATGCACGTATTAATGATTGACATGAAAGAGTCTGATATACTGGTAGGTGGAAAAGATTCACAAGTTTCAAAACAGCATATATTTTATGATTCCCACTTATACTTAGGATTTCAAGTGATTTTTTTCCCTTTTGTTTTTTATGATGTTTAGATTTTTCATATGTGAACTGGCTTTTAAAAACAGACAAAGCCATAAGTGTATTTTCGTCTGAAAAAAACAGGTGAAATGTTGGGAAATTTTGGATATATGAGGAGCACCTCTGTCTCCTGGGAACTTCAGCTCCCCACATGTGGTCTCAGAACAGTCTGGTGAAAATGGTGGTCAAGGGACCATGAAGTGTTTTATGCCAAATGCTCAGTTCAGCACTCTGCAGATAATTCAAATTGCAAGACTGACTATATTCTTGATATAATCTATTCAACTACACAGTGGTGGCATTTTCTTTTGGCTGAACTATATGAAGTCCAATAATAAAAATAAGGAAATGTTAGAAATATTTTCCAAATATAACAAACTCATAAAGTAGCCATGTGATGTGATTACCTGTCTCCCTTTGGTTTTCTTTTTTGTAGTGTCTTCCCTTTGGGTCTTCTTTCACTTCCTAAGCAGGGGCTCCCACCAGGTCCTGTTACCCGTATTGATTCAAGGCCTTTGGAAGATTTTTTAAATGTGAATTCCACTGGTTCACCTTCTTTCAAACTTCTAAATCCTTCCATGAATAGTTTGCTCTGTAAAGAAGGGAAAGGAACAGGGACAGCAAGATCATCATTATCTCTGATCTATAATTTCTCTCAATTTTAAAATTAACACAAGAAAGATATCCTGTTATCCTTACAAAAGTATAGGTTTTTAAAATTCAGAGACATCATTATGTGTAGCAGTACATACAAAAATGTCATGTGCATATTCTTTGACCCAGCAATTCCAAAAGAATTCTACTATAGACAACTCACATAAAGGTTCCAAAAAAAGGACATCATAGCATGGTGTTTGGTTAAAAAAAAAAAAAAAAAAATCACAACTACCCTAAAGTCCATTTAATCCCAATGATTAGATAAATTATAATAGAGCCAAATAATGTAATATTATTGTCATTAAGCTGGTTTTTTTTTTTAAGATCTAAATATATTTATGTGGGAAGATGAACATGTAACACTGTTGAGTAAAAGGTTAAGGCTAAAGAACAATACATCTACCATGACGCCATCTATGTCAATTTCTTAAAAGGTATGTGTTATTGGGGCTGGAGTTGTGGCTTGGTGGTAGAGCGCTTGCCTAGCACGTGTGAAGCACTGGGTTCGATTCTCAGCACCACATATAAATAAATGAATAAAATAAAGGTCCATCAACAACTAAAAAAATATTTAAAAAAAAAAAAAAAAAAAAAAGGTATGTGTTATTTCTGCAGAGATGGGATCTGGTACAAGACACTAAATCATAAAGAGTCATTCTCGTCAATCCTGGTCTAGGAAGGTAGAAAAGCTTTCTATATACACTTTACTGCACTTTTTAAGCTTTTTATAATTTGAAAGACAGCCGAGTTTTTGCAAAAAATAAAATAAAATTTCTCAGTCATAAAACTGTACCCCTAATGTCAAATGCTTATTGGTTCTTTCAATCCTACTATCTTCATCAAAGTCAATATGCCAATTCAAAATGTACTAAAAATAATTCAATAATTAGTTTTATTTACTTCTTCAAACCCTCCTCACGTACAATTGACAGATCTAACTTGGAATACCATGCAGTGTATAGAGACTTTTCTGCATCTGGGGGGAAAAGGCAAAAGGAAGAAACACAATATGGTAGGAGACCGTGGTTCAAATCCAGTTCTTTAAGTAAACAAGTATAGCTTTGAATGAACCATTTAATTTACTTTCCATTTTGTCTGTAAATTCAAGCTATTTGAATTCTGAGTTAACAATGAATCTGAAAAATACTCCACAGAAACAGGAATTTGTGGTAAAATTAGTTTGTGAAACCTTATATGCTGCTGCTTCTTGGGCCAATCAGATTAGCATCTTAGTCTCAGAAACATCTTCCCCTCTACCACTGCCACCATAATAAAAATCTTATTTAACGTGTTTAACTCAGCAATTTCCTGACTTAATTGATCCCAGAGCCTCTTCTTTATAGGCAGAGATCACTAGTGTACTTAGGGAAATACAGGAACAGAAAATCTTCACCTTGCCCCTGCCAAGTCCATGATTCCAAAGGCATCCATTGTGGTTGGGATGTGGTTTGTCCACTGGGGTTCCTATGTTGGAGCTTGGTCTCCTGATGGCAGCATTAGGAGAGAGTGTGGAACCATTAAGTGGGAGATCCTGAAGTCAATTAGTCACATGCCTTTTTTTTTAAACATTTTATTTATTTATTTATTCTAATTAGTTTATATGACAGCAAAATGCATTTTGATTCATTGTACCCAAATGGAGCACAACTTTTCACTTCTCTGGTTGTACACAATATAGAGTTCCACCGTATGTGCAGTCATACATGAACCTAGGGTACTGCTGTCCATTGCATTCCACCAACTTTCCTGCCCTCGTATTTCCTCCTCTCCCTTCCCTCTCCTTTGACCAAAGTTTCTCCATTCTTCTTATGTCCCCTCCCACATTATGGATCAGCATCCACTTATCAGAGAGCATTTGATTTGGATTTTTGGGATTGGCTTACTTCACTTAGCATGACTTTTTCCAACTCCATCCATTTACCTGTAAATGCCATAATTTTATTCTCTCTTAATGCTAGGTAATATTCCATTGTGTATATCTACTACAGTTTCTTTATCCATTCATCTATTGAAGGGCATCCAGGTTGCTTCCACAGTTTAGCTATTGTGAATTGTGCTGCTATTAACATTGAAGTGGCTGCATTACTATAGTATGCTGTTTTTTAGTCCTTTGGGTATAGACCAAGGAGTAGGATAGCTAAGTCAAATGGTGGTTCCATTCCAAGTTTTCTAAGGAATCTTCATACTGCTTTCCAGATTGGTTGCACCAATTTGCAGTCCCACCAGCAATGTATGAGAGTGCCTTTTCCTCCACATCCTCGCCAACACTTGTTGTTTGTAATCTTGACAAATGCCATTCTGACTGGCTTGAGATGAAATTGGATTGTGGGACTGCAGAATCTCTTGTTCTCACAGGTGTCCCTGCCATGAAGCCATCTGCTTCAGGCCTTTGCCAGAGGTCTAACCAATGCTCTCCACCCTACCTGGTGTTGGACTTTAACTTCCAAAACTGTAAACTAAATGAAACTTTTCAAATTACCTTGCCCCAAGTATTTTATTATAGTAACAGAAAGAGACTAATAAAGCAGTTCCATATAGTTGTCTGCTTTATCCATGGTTTTGCTTCCCAGAGTTTCAGCTGCCTAAGGTCAATGAAAGTCAGAAAATATGCATAGGTTTTAAACTGCACACTATTCTAAAGAGCACAATAAAATCTCTGGTCGTCCCACTCCATCCCACCCAGGACTTAAATCATCCCCCCATGTGCCTACTCTGCATACACTTCCCACACAGTAGTCATATTGGTTCAGATGAACTTGCTGTATCATAGTGCTTATGTTGAAGTAGTCCTTATTTTACTTAATAATGATCCCAAAGGGCAGGAGCAGTGTTGTTGGCAATTAAGACATGACAAAGAGAAGCTAGAAAGTGCTTCCTTTCAGTGAAAAGGTAACAGTTCTTGACTTGAAGGAAAGAAAAACAATTAATATGCTGAAGTTGCTAAGACCTATGATAAGAACAAATTGACCCATGCCATTGTAAAGAAGGAAAAAGAAATTCATACTAGTTTTGTGACTGCACCTCAAACTGCAAAAGTTATAGCCACAGTAGAGTCCAGTGCTCAGTGAAGCTGGAAAAGGCACTGTATTTGTGTAACGGGTTTAAAGGAAAATATAGTACACATAGGGATTGGTACATAGTGTTTTTCCTATGGGTTCTTGGTTTCACGCATCCGGGGGTGGGGGGGGAGTGGAGTTCATGAATGCGTGCTCTGTAGATAATAGGGCCTACTATAATTATATATAATCCAAATCATTATAAGGAATAAATAAAAATACTTCAAAATTTAACACAAAAGGCGACTGTTCATTGTGAAAAGTAGTATAATACCTGAAATCAGAGTTACTAACCTATTTCTAATGAAGATCACCTGACAGTGAAATCCTTCATGCTGAAGTCCGCAATTTGACAGCACCATTTTGCTACCTGATAGCATATAGGGCAAAAATCCACGACTCTGTACACTCTTGAAAATAACCAGGAGCTGCAGTGGTGGCTCAGTGGTAGAGCGCTTGCCTAGCAAGTGTGAGGCAGTGGGTTCGATCCTCAGCACCACATAAAAATAAGTAATTAAAATAAAGGTATTGTGTCCATATAAAACTTAAAAATAAATAAATAAATAAAATAACAAATCATCATTTTTAAAGCTATTTTAAACAATTCTAAAGCAGCACCTCATTTTTTCTCCTAAGCTTTCTCCTAATTGTAAATAGCTCTTCTGCTTTCATCTTCTTTCTTCCTTCCTACTCAAGAAAGTGTGTATTTCTTTTAAGTCAGATGAAGTGCAGCACAGTTGAACTGCTAAAATTATGAGAATGAAGGAACAGCAGTTTTAATTGTAGATACTGTATGTTCATGTTTTGCCTCAGCAACAAAAATTCTATCACTTATTTCATAGTTCTTACCACACAGGTGCATTTTTCCATCAACTTAATTTCATTTCCAAGACTTCTGATAGGCTATCATTTATAAGTGAACTACTTGCTCAAATCTAAAGCTAAATTCTGGCTATTCATCATGATATTTGGAAAGAACACTTTTTATTCCACCATATACACTCTCCTCTCCTCCCCTGTCATAATACCTGACCAAAAATAATAATCACTATCCTTATAATGGCTTTGCAATAAAAAGACAAGAACTCACAGAGAATATTCTGTCTTTGCTATTTTATCAAAGTAGCTGCCATACAGGTGGAAAGGGTTTGTTAAAAGGTCGGGAATTAGTTCATTATATTTGATCACAAAAGTGAACTTCTCCCTTTGATCTGCCAATTTTTATTAAAAGTCCCTCCATTAGGGGCTGGGGTTGTAGCTCAGTGGTAGAGCGCTTGCCTCACAAATGTGAGGCACTGGGTTCAGTCCTCAGCACCACATAAAAATAAAATAAAGGTACTGTGTCCATCTACAACTAAAAAGACATTTTAAGCCAGGCGTGGTAGTGCATGCCTGTAATCCCAGCACTTCGGGAGGCTGAGACTGAAGAATCGCAAGTTCAAAGCCAGCCTCCGCAACAGCGAGGTGTTAAGCAACTCAGTGAGACTCTGTCTCTAAATAAAATACAAAATGGGGCTGCAGATGTGGCTCAGTGGTCCAGTACCCCCTCAGTTCAATCTCTGGTACCAAAAAAAAATTTTTTAAAAGTCCTCCATTATTCTAGTCAAATGGATTCTTTCTTTTTTTTCCTTTTCTTTTTCTTTTTTTTTGGGGGGGGGTACCAGGGATTGAATTCTGGGCTACTCCGCAACTGAGCCATATTCCAGCCCTATTTTGTATTTTATGTAGAGACAGGGTCTCACTGAGTTGCTTAGTGCCTCACTGTTGCTGAGGCTCGCTTTGAACTCGAGATCCTCCTGCCTCAGCTACCACTCAATAAGTACTTAAAAGAATTTTAGAGTTAGCATGAGTAGAATCAAGGAGCATTAGTCCAATTCTCATTGGACTAATTGGAAAAAGAAAAAATGGACTTAACTCTTTTCTAAATCAGTTGCACCTACAAAAGTCAAATTTTCTTTACTTACTTCTATTTCCAATACTTAGAATTTTTTTCAATGTCATAAAAAGAATGTCACAAAAAGAATATCATAAAATTCATTTAATGTCAGAGAGACACTTTATATGGCTCATCGGAATAAAATGCACCCAGGTTCAGTGGTGCATGCCTGTAATCCCAGCATATCAGGAGGCTAAGGTAGAAGAATTGCAAGTTTGAGATCAGTCTGAGTAACTTAGTGAGACCCTGTCTCAAAATAGAAGTAGAGATGGAGCTTTTTTTACAAAAAAAAAAAAAAAAAATGCAGACGTGATTGCAATGGTTCAAGGTAGCAATGCTATCCAATGACTCCACTCAAAAGTTAAAATCAACATTTTTCCTTGCTCTTCATTCTACCCATCATCATCTACACGTGATGTGCCTCACAACTCATGAAGATGGATCTAAGAATATAGATTGATGATGTTTTTTAAAAATTTGTACATAACAAGAACTTTGACATACAGGCTTATATTTTCACCTCTACCATTTGCCTGGACAAAATAGAAAATTATTCTGTATAGAAGAGAATCATATGAATTGAATGAATGAACAAAGTAATAAATAAATCAATGAAAAACATTTAGAAGATGTATACTAAAACACAGTGTGAGAGCCAGGCACGGTGGCGCAAGCCTGTAATCCCAGCACTTAGGGAGGCTGAGATAGGAGAATTGCGAGTTCAAAGCCAGCCTCAGCAAGGGCGAGGCGCTAAGCAACTCAGTGAGACCCTGTCTCTACATAAAACACAAAATAGGGCTGGGGATGTGGCTCAGTGGTCGAGTACCCCTGAGTTCAATCCCCAGTACCAAAAAAAAAAAAAAAACCAACCAAACAAACAAACAAAAAAACCCCACAGTGTGCTCACAATGGGACAGGCCAATTTTGAATGGGTACGTTGAATAGCTAATTTGTTTCTTCTTCTTCCAACAAAGTATGGGTCCCTTTTCTCCTGTTTCCCTTTATTTTTATTCCAACTTTTAAAATGCACTCTGACACAAATGTATTATAGAATTACAAGTAGATGAGCTTTTGATTTCCTTGTACACCTGTTCCTCCTCCCAACTGTTCAAAAGAATAATAATAGGAATATGGAGTCTATTTTATTTGTTAAGTATTTCTACCCAGGTCTCCAGATAGTAATAGCATTACCTATTTCTCTTGGCACTTAATTTCTCTTCAACTTGATTGGGAAGGCGCCTAAGTGTAGCTACATGATCCTCCACAGAAATAAAAATACGATTTATTCTCTGGGACACAAGCTGGATTCCAGTTCAAGATGGCAGGCTGTACAGACACGTCTCAAGTTGGTCTTTAAAAGCCATCAAAATGACAGTAAAATAACAAAGTAAAATAAAATGGATTCACAATAAGGAAGATAATGAGAGGAGTGCCATCAACAAAAAACAGAATTCAACTGCATTGCAGCCAGGAGTGGTGGTGCACACCTGTAATTCCAGCAGCTTAGGAGGCTGAGGCAGTAGGATCACGAGTTCAAAGCCAGCCTCCACAAATTAGCAAGGCCCTGAGCAACTCAGCAAGATCCTCTCTGTAAATAAAATATTTAAAAAGGCTGGAGATGTGGCTCAGTGGTTAAGTGCCCCTGAGTTCAATCCCCAGTACCACATACACACACAATAACCAGAATTCAACAGATTTCTTCTTTTTTTTTTTTGGTACTGGGGACTGAACTCAGGGGTACTCGACCACTGAGCCACATCCCCAGCCCTATTTTGTGTTTTATGTAGAGACAAGGTCTCACCGAGTTGCTTAGCGCCTCGCCCTTGCTGAGGCTGGCTTTGAACTCTCAATTCTCCTGTCTCAGCCTCCCTAAGTGCTGGGATTACAGGCTTGCGCCACCACGCCTGGCTTCAACAGATTTCTTTAAGTTAGAATGTTCACTGAAAACTGAGCTAAAGAAACCCCACCCAAGGGCTGGAGTTGTGACTCAGTGGTAGAGCACATGCCTCACATATGTGAGGCACTGGGTTTGATTCTCAGCACCACATATAAATAAATGAATAAAATAAAGGTCCAACAACAGCTAAAAAAACAAAACAAAACCACACCCTAGAAAACAGAAAGAGCTGCACTGAAGTAGGAACCAAATACTCTTCAAAGTCCTAACAGACTGTGCTAAGATACAATGCCTATGACGAGGGCAAGAACACAGCAGGCCTGAAAACTGAAGTGTTAATACTATAAGAACTAGAAGCCCGTTTCCTTCTCCCACCGCTATACCTACCCACTCATGACATAGCCAAATACTGCCTCAAGCCAAACAATGAAAGGCACTTCTTTACAGAAACTGAAGGAAATATCAGGGAGATGCTGAAGCCTACACAGAACTAGGAGACCACTGGTGTAAGCCAACTTAAATCATTCCTATCCCTCATTCTTACTCCTCATTCATATACTTGAAGAATCCTTCAAGAATCACAAAACATGTGAGGTCAAGATAATTGAGAGAACAAAAATAAAACAAAACAAAAAACCTGATACATCATTTAATTAGCACTCCC
Organism: Xerus rutilus; assembly: GCA_028644305.1. Taxonomy (NCBI): domain Eukaryota; kingdom Metazoa; phylum Chordata; class Mammalia; order Rodentia; family Sciuridae; genus Xerus; species Xerus rutilus. The sequence goes on from CM053406.1 coordinate 49,906,665, forward strand.
AGAGATATTTAAGGCAACAGAGCATTAATAAAACAACAACAAAAACAACCAGAGAATTTTAAAACATTCTCAGAAACATGATCTTTGAGGCAGGTACAATGGTGCATGCCTGTAATCCTGGCAACCTGGGAGGCTGAGGCAGGAGGATCTCAAGTTTAATGTCAGCCTCAGCAACTCAGCAAGAACCTGAGTCAAAATAAAAAGGGCTAGAGATGTAGTTTGAGGAGCAGAGGCCCCTGGGTTCAACTCATAATGAGCATGAGGGAGGGGGCTTCAAATCAAGTGGCTTGGAAGTAAAAGATGAAAAATCTTTTAGAATATAGACAAAAACAAAGTAAGAGATGGTAGGAGGGAAGAAGGGATGGAAGGAAGACTGAGTAAAGAAAGGATGAAAAGAAGGAAGAAAGAAAGGATAAAACTAATGTGCATTCTATATAACCTTGGACAAGTGGCATATCATTGGACACGCCTCCCTCTTTTCTTTTTATAATAGGATATACATCACTACTTTTAGTTATAAGAATTTTTAAAAATCTTTATGACTTCTCCTTGTCTATGTGGACACAGATGGAAATGAATGGTGACTGTTTTTTAGTAGAAGCATAAATTTCCCTTTATGCATTCTTCGTGTGTCCCAATTCGCTAAATAAGAGCAAGATTTTAGTTCTTCTTAAATTCAAATCCCTTAAGAAAACAGAAGCTTAAAAACTTTGGTGGAAGTAAATGTTCGCAAAAAATTTTACTTAAATTGAACAAATCCAATTTAACTCCAGTCAAATTATTAAGTTTCACAAGAACAGGATCACTACTTTTCTTACATATTAAAGGAAGCCTTACATAAATCCCTCCATCTGACCTGTAGTACTTCAGAGCTGAAAAGGATGCAATAAAACTGGCAACACTACTCAAGTGGCATTAGAAAAAGCAAAAAGTGAAGGCACACAGGTGTTAACATTTAATTCAAATTTTGGATTTGAATTTTTTATTTTTTATTTTTGGGCTTCAAACCCACATGCAAGGCAAGTACTTTACTACTGAACTACATTCCCAGCCCAAATCCTGGATTTGAATGTTGAACTTCCTACTTACAAATTCAAGCTGCCTGACCACAAACTTGCTTAAAATAATTTTTTTTAAAAAAAGCTATGCTCCAATTTTCTTATCTATAAACTAATAATCTCTCTAGGAACAACAATAGTCTGCTACAGTTATTAATGGGTCCCAAATGATAAATGTAAAATATCTAAAACCGTGCTTAACCTAATGTCCAGCAGCTCAGTAAACTGTTTATATCATTTAAGTTTCCAATGTGCTCCCCACCCTGCTGGCACAGGTAGAGAGTTGAAACAAAATAAGCATGCACTGAGCATGTGTCATTAACAGTAGTGGCTGAATGCTTTCACCTGCAAGAATCATTTGATCCAACTCAGCCTTATCAGTTATCCTCACTTGGGAAATGTTTGTATATCACTGAGTTTCAATTTAAACATTACTTCTTCAAAGCCTTTATGCCAATTTCAAGAAAATACAAGTATTCCTTTTTCTGTGTCCAACTACACACCATGTGTAGCACCATTATAACACTTACCATTCCATATAAATTGTTTGTTTCTTAGAAGGTTACAAACTTCTAGAAAGGAAATATAATTTCTCATTTCCATGCTTAAAATCATCCCAGAAACATAGCAAGTACTCAATATATGTTTGAGGCAGACAGGAGAATCAAGGTGAGAAAGAGAAAGGGAGAAAATAAAAATTAGCTGTATCTTTTCCTCTTTAGGAGGAGATGAAGAGCCCTAAGTTCTTATCTGATAAATGGCAGAACCAGGACTCAAAGCTTTATCTATTGACACCAAAGGCCCCGTACGTCAATAGATACGTTATATGCCCGGTATAACATTCTCTGGAATAATTTAATCATTCCTCAATCACACATTCACAATCAATACAAAGTTTAGAATCCTGAAATTTTGGCCTCCCTACACAATCCATACTCATCCTTTGTCCCTTAATTTTCTTAGCTTTTAAATTTTTACCATAAAACTTCTTAGCTGATAAAAGGAATCATATGAAATTGATTATTTTATGGGAGAATATTTTATTTCTCCTCTTTGAAATTAAGTACTCAGTAAACTATGGCTAAGTAAACTTTTGAAGTTATCTACTTAATAGATGATAGCTAAATAAAGCAGCTTTTTAAAAACAAAATATATGATCCTATGTTTCATTAAATGGAAAAATTATATATTCCAAGTAGACTTGACTTAAAAAAATACAAATCTCTGACTTAACATGAAGTAGTAAAATATTAATCAAAATATTAAATTACACTATGTATAATTTAAGGAATAACATGCACCGCAAATTTAGAGCAGTGCTCTTACTTTTTCATTATACTCTCCCAAAAGGAGTTTCTTGTCCTATTTGCTTCCCCATGTGAAATTTTAGTACCATAAATACGCTGAATATTTGCTTATGTACTGTGGTTCTTTGAAGGACCACAAACCACTATAATATCCAGAATCTTTTTGCCCCAACAAAAACTAATTCTCACCCCTATATTGTGATATCATCCCCTTTAGAATGGATACCCTAGAGCAATCACTAAAAACAGTACAAAAAGGAATATAACTAGGAAGCTAATGTATTAATTGTAGAGGAATCTGAGAAATATATTAATACAGAAGATAGCAGAAATGGAGAAAGTTATCCCCAAAAGAGAGGTAAATATATATATATATATATCAAAGATGTACATCCAAATCCAGACATACAAACCATCATTACATTGTCAATGGACTTAACACAACTAAAATACAAGGTTGATCTATTTGCCCTCTACAAGAGAGCCACTTTATAAAGATTCAAAAAGACAAAGTAGGATAGAAAAAGACAAAACATGAAACAAAAGTAACAAGAAGGCTTTGTTATATAGCACTAAAATCTGACTTTAAGACAAAGTACAATCAGAAACAAAGAAATTTCATAATGAGGGACTGGGGTTGTGGCTCAGTAGCAGAGTGCTTGCCTAGTATGTGTGAGGCCCTAAGTTCAAACCTCAGCACCACATAAAAAAAATATAGATAGATAGATAAATAAATAAATAAATAAATAAATAAATAAATAAATAAAGGTATTGTGTCTATTTACAACTAAAAAAATTTTTTTAAAAAAATTTCATAATGAAATTTTTAAACACCAACTCATTAAGATGCCATAATAATCATAAATGTATATGTGCCTGTTAACAGAGCTCTAAGACATATAAATCAAGAATTGCAATTATAAAGAAAATTAGATAAATCCCAAAAAGAAGGATACTTGGGAGATGTTTTTTATATACTATCCTCTGTGATTAGTAGAACAATTAGAAAAAAAAAATCACTTAAGACACAGAAGACGTTTAAAAATTATCCCTTTATTTTAACCCACTTGACATTCATACAAAAAACAAAAGTTAAAACAAATAACTGCACCCAACAACTATAAAATAATTCTTTGCAATTTAACATAGCTCATAGACAGTAACAGTCGGTTATTTAAAAAAGTTTCAAGCCAGGCGTGGTGGCACATGTCTGTAATTCCAGCAGCTCAGGAGGCTGAGGCAGGAGGATCACAGAGTTCAAAGCCAGCCTCAGCAAACATGAGGCACTAAGCAATTCAGTGAGATTCTGTCTCTAAACAAAATACAAAATAGGGCTGGGGATGTGGCCCAGTAGTCAAGTGCCCTTGAGTTCAATCCCTGGTACAGCGCATCCCCCCCCAAAAAAGTTTCAGGGCTGAGGATGTAACTCCATTCTAGAAAGTGTTTTAAGTATGTGTAAGGCCCTGGGTTCAATCCCCAGCACCTAAACGGAAAATAAAGTTTCAATGTATTTCAGACCATGTCCTCTGCTGGAAACAGAATAAAAACAAAAACTGATAAGGTAATATAAATATGTGTAATTATATAATGTATATTATTAATGTGATGGATCAAAGGAGAAATCGCATAGGGAATTAATTTTTTTAATCAAATGATAATTTAAAATGTATCAAAATTTGTAGGAGGTAGCTAAAACCATCCATAGAGGAAAACTTGCACAATTAAATAGTTATAATTTTAATATAAAAAGGAAAATCATAAGCCAGTGTCATAGGGTTTTATCTTAGGAAGCTAGAAAAAAAAGGACAACGCAAACTCAAAGTTGGTAGAAGGAAGAAAGTAACAAAAACATAAATCAATAAAATAGGGGGTAAAACAACAGAGGAAAACTAAGGTGGTGAAGAGCTAGGACTGTCAACAAAATTGATAAACCCTTAGGTAGCCTGACAAGAGGAAAATAGAGAACATGAACTACTGAAATCAGGAATCAAAGTGGGTTTATCAAACCCAAGCCCCTTCATGTCCCTTATTATTATTATAAATGACTAAAATAATGTGATAGCACTTTATGCCTCAGAAACCAAAATCCCTCTCCCTCTGACCTACTCTTGCCCTTCTTTCACCTGCCCTTTTATTTTCCCCAAGGCAGGTCACAGAGACTAGAATTTATCTTCTTCAAAACAGGTCACAGAAACCAAAAATGTACCCTTATCTTTCCCTACCCTAGAGCTGCTGGCTATTAAGAAACTCTCTGACTGATCCTGGTTGATAGTAGATTAGAGGACCCCCATTTCACAAGGTGTCCTGCCCATCCCCTCAAGGTAGGAATGCTGCACAGAGGTCAAGAAGAATCTGAACAGACAGGCCTCACTGTGTTTCCCCACTCAGTTTATCAGCTTTATCAGACCTGTTTTGTCCAATCATATTTCTACATGGTTGTCCATGCTTCAATCAAGCCTGTGTAATAGTCTCCATAAATACCAGAAGGGTAAGGTTTAGAGAGCTTCTACACAGGTGAATGCATGCCAGCTAACAGGAAGGTGAACAAGAATTCATTCCCAGGGCTGGGGATGTAGCTCAGCGGTACAGCACTTGCTGAGCATGCATGGGGTCCTGGGCTTAAATCCCTAGTATTCCAACAATAATAAAAAGAACTCATCTGTGTGCTAGGAGGATGACACACTCAAACTCCCTGGGGACAGATGCTTCTTGTGCTTGGGGCCCTTCCAGACCTTGTCCTCTGTATGTCTTTATCTGGTTGTTTATTTGTATAATTAAAATACCCTTTAAAATGAACAGGTAAATGTAAGTTTAATATTTTTCTGAGTTGTGTGAGTTGCTGTAGCAAATTAATCAAACTCAAGGAGGAAGCAGTGGGAAACCCAAATTGCAGTCAGTTACTCTGAAGTTCTAGAAGGCTGGCCTTGCAACTAGGTCTGAAGTAAGGGCAGTCCTATGGGACTGAGCATTCAACCTGTGGGATCTGACACTATCTAGATAGTGTCAGAAGTGAACTGAATTAGAGTTCCAGCCCATGTCTGCTTGCTTGCTGGTGGTGGAAATCCTCAAACATTTTGTGATCACAGAAGTGAACTGTGTTGTGAGTATATAGCAGAAGAAATTGAGTCTGGGTTTCTTTTTTCTACTCACCAAAATAAGATAAAATGGAATAACTGAAAATAACAAAATGAGTAAACTAAAATATAATTCAACAAAAATCCTCAACAAACTATGGATAGCAGGAAGCATTCCCAATCTACTAAATGGCACTTCTGAAAAATCTAAAGCTAAGTCAAAGTTAACAATGAAATATTGAATGATTCCTCCTGGGAATGGAAGGCAATGCTCAGTACTAGCCATTACAATAAAATGTTAAAAGGCAGCAATACTGGGAAGGAAGAAGCAAACCTGTCTCTATTTACAGATATCATGACTATTTATGAAGAATCCCCTAAGGAATCTTCAAAGCAACCACTAGACCACCATAATAAATGAAAGGAAGCAAATCTGATACCAATATCTACTGTATATTTATGCATTAACAGTAAAAAACTGGAAAATAGAAATTAAGAGAAATTAACAAATAGATCCCTTATCAAACACAAAATAAATGAGAAGTTATTAAATGAAAGATGTGGAAGAACTTTCCAGTGAAAACTACAAAACAGAGCTAAGTAAGCCAGGCACGGTGGCACACACCTGTAATCCCAGCACTTAGGGAGGCTGAGACAAGAGAATTGTGAGTTCAAAGCCAGCCTCAGCAAGGGCCAGGCATTAAGCAAATCAGTGAGACCCTACCTCTAAATAAAACAAAATAGGGCTGGATATGTGGTTCAGTGGTCCAGTACCCCTGAGTTCAATCCCCGGCACACAAAAAAAAAAAAAACAGCTAAGTAAATGGGAGATCCACTATGCAATGAAATGAAAGATACGATGTTGTTAACTGTTCATTTTTTACAGTTTGACTGACAAATTCAACAAATTCCAATCATAAGTCCATCAGGTTTTTGGGGTACAAAATGATACATAGCTTCTAGCATCCATATAGAAACATAAAGGAGAAAGTATACAAAAGAACTGAGTATAGGACTTAGACTACTTGACTACATCACTCGGTATAAAGCTATAGTAATGATGGCAGGTTATAATATATTCCAGGATATGGGTTGATAAGTATTACTAACTGTGCAGATCTCTAAAATGGATCCTTTCCTATATGGTAATCTGACTTTTGACAAAGGTGCCAAAGCAATCCAGGAAGAGAAAAAAATTCCTTTCAATAAATTGTGCTGGGAATATCCACATTCTGAAGAATGAAACTAGATCTCAATCTCTCAGCAGTTAAAAGAATCAACTCAAAATGGAATAAGGTCTTAAATATAAGACCTGAAACTATGCAACTACTAGAAGAAAATATAGGGCAGAACATCAGAATGGGCAAGAGGTTTTTTTGGCCAATACCGGCCCCAAAAGCACAGGCAACAAAAGGACAAGTAGACAAAATTTACATCAAATTAAAATGTTTCCTCACAGTGGGGAAAAAAAAGCATCAGAGTGAAAAGACAACCTACAGAATGAAAGAAAAGGTTTGGCAACTATACATCTGACAGGGATTAATATCCAGAATATATAAGGAACTCCAAAAACTCAATAGTCAAAGGGAAAAAAATCAATTAAAAGCCAGGCATGGTGGCACACGCCTGTAATCCCAACACTTAGGCTTAGGAGGCTTAGACAGAAGAATCACGAGTTCAAAGCCAGCCTCAGCAACGGTAAGGTGCTAAGCAACTCAGTGAGACCCTGTCTCTACATAAAACACAAGATAGGGCTGGGGATGTGGCTCAGTGGTCGAGTACCCCTGAGTTCAATCCCCAGTACCAGAAGAAAAAAAAAAAAAGGCAATAGACCTAAAGAGACATTTCTCAAAAGAAGCCCAACAGGTATACAAAAAAGTGTTTAATGTCACTAATAATCAAGGAAATGCAAATTAAAACCACAATGAGACGTTACTTCATTACAGTGAGTTTTTTGTTTTTTTTTTTTTTTTTGGTTTGTTTTGTTGGGTTTTTTTGGTACTGGGGATTGAACTCAGGGGTACTCGACCACTGAGCCACATCCCCAGCCCTATTTTGTGTTTTATGAAGAGACAGGGTCTCACTGAGTTGCTGAGCACCTCACCCTTGCTGAGGCTGGCTTTGAACTGGTGATTCTCGTCTCAGCCTCCCAAAGTGCAGGGATTTCAGGCATGCGCCACCACGCCCAGCTACTTCATTACAGTTAGAATGTCTATTTTCAAAAAGACAAAAAGAGAGAGAAAGCAAATGCTGGCAAGAATGGAGTGGTGAAAAGAGAACCTTTGCACACTACACTATTGGTGGGAATGATAATTAATATAGCATTATGAAAAACAGCATGGAGGGTACCCCCAAAAATTAAAGGTAGAACCACCACATGTTCCAACAATCCTACCACTGGATGTATCTCCAAGGGAAATGAATCAGTATGTTGAAGAGACATCTGTACTCCCATATGCACTGCAGCACTATTCACAATATCCCAGAAATAAAAAGGAACCATCAACTGATGAATGGATAAAAAAATGTGGTACACAACAGAAAAACATTCAGCCATTAAAAAAGCATGAAAATTCTGTTATGTGTAGAAACACAAGTACAACTAGAAATCACCATTTTAAGTGAAGTAAGCCAGGCACAGAGAAACAAATACCATATGATCTTACTCATATGTGAAATCTAAAAATGTTGATCTCCTAGAAGTTGAGAGCAGAAAATTTTCCAGGGACTGGGGAACATATGAGGCAAAAAGGATTGGAGAAAGTTTGAGTACTAAATCAGTTGGATAGGAGTAGAAAGTTCTAGAGTGCTACTGCATAGTAAAGGGACTATAATTAATAATTATATATTGTGTATTTCAGAAAACTGGAAAAGTTTTTAAAGTTTTCAGCATAACAAATGATAAATGTCTGAGGTGATACACATGTATGCTTAACCTGATTTAAACATGACATAATGTACACACATACTGAAACATCACATAATATAGCCCATTGATTTGTGTTACTTTCAGGTTTCTTTGTGTTCATTCAAAAGAAACAATTCAAAAATTTTAAATCTTGTGAGATTATGGCATGAGCCAATAGAATGCAACATATGAAGTAGCTATTATATGGGTCTATTTATATCAAAGAATCTATCACCATTACACCTAATGAACCACTAACAAATGTTTATTACCTGTCGATGCTAGATTCAGATCTGTTAGAGATCTCACCATCTAAAAGAGGAAAGTTTCCATCAGAAATTATGACAGCATTTCCATTGAATTCTAAATTAAGATGCCTTTCTGTCTTCTGGGGCTCTTTGTGCCTCTGAAAAGGCAAAAAAGGGAAGATTTTATAGCTACAATGGTTGATCTTAACTATCAAAAGAGAAGAGTTACTGCTAAACCCAGTGGGCAGGAAGCCATGTAAATGGAAACCAAGGGATGCTTTAGACCACTTCTTATTGCTCCCATGTCCAGCAAATCCTTATAAGAAGCAGCTCAGAGAACTCAAGTCCACTAGGGATGAAGATGTAATAACATCTTCAGAAAAAGAACCTTAACTTAGACACAAACTGAAGAAGATGTAGTGGAGAGTTATAAATACAAATGATAGCCAAGTAAAGACTTAAAGAACCAAGAAATAGCATAATTAACTGCATTTTCTCCCCTAATTGTTCTATTTACATATACTTAACTCATCTCTCACTTTCCCTTTCCCTGAAATACAAGCTGCATTGCTGATAGTTTAATTTAGTCCATATATTAAAATGTTTGTGCATGAACTAGAAGGATGAAAACAACCAGAGATGTAAGCAGTGATTTGGTAAGACTCTTCTAGTAGAGAAAAGGGCAAGCCTGTCTTATATACATATTTTTAGTATTTATTTGTATCAACTGAGAAGCTTTAATATTTATTTGATACAGGGGTGCTTTACCACTGAGCCACATCCTCAGCCCTTTTTATTTTTTACTTTGAGACAGAGTCTCACTAAGCTGCTTAGGGCCTCACTAAATTGTGGAGCTGGTCTCGAACTTTCCATCCTGTTGTCTCAGCCTCCCTAGATCCTGGGATTACAGGCGTGTGCCACTGTGCCCAGCAAGCATGCCCTATATTATGCATGTATACTTGCAGTATTTAAAGCTGAGGAATGGTGCTTTGGCTACTCTGTGGTGTGAAGATTAGAAGAAGCATGCATATGAATATTGAGAGGTCAAAGGTGTGTAAAATAGACTATATTGCAAAGTGGCTCACACAATCCTGTATCAACTCAAGTAAGCTAAATATTACATTTCTCATATTGTTTTGTAAATGCCTAAGTCACTCTTAAAACGGAAAGCCAAGGTAGGGCTGTACCTCAGAGGTAGAGAACATGGTGGTACATCTGAGGCCCTGGGTTCCACCCTCAGGATAAAAAAAAAGAAAAAAGAAAAAAAAAAAAAGCCCAGAATCCCCAGGAGAGAAAGGAGTCAAAACAACAGAACAGAGACTAGATGAAACAGAAATGCCATCAGAAGTCTTTTAAAACTATAATTAATGTCCTCAGATAGATAAAAGTTTATAATGCATCTATAAAATAAGATAGGAGCTTCCCAAAATCATAACAGAGCTCTTGTAAATTGAATAATAATTAGAGGAAGTTAAAAAGACTCAACAGAAATGACAGTTGATGAAATGCTTTAAAAAGATAACAAAGACAAAAATGATGCACAAAATGAGTAAAAGATTAAAATAAAACATAGCATCCACCAGTTGGAGTTACAAAAAAAAAAAAAAAAAAAAAAGACAACTTTATTGAGCATAGCTCCACAAATAGAAGACATGAGTTTTCACAGAGAAAGGATCAGGTCATGAAAAAATTAACTTTTTAAAATCCCTAGAAATCACAGTGAAGCCTCAGAGTAACCCAGCATGGCCAGGTGGGAAGGTGCATACCTGTAACCCAGACACACAGGAGGCTGAAGCAGGAAGATGGCAAGCTAGAGGCCAGCCTGGGCAACATAGTGAGACCCTGTTTCAAAATAAAATAGCTCAGTGGCGAAGCACCCCTGGTTTCAATTCCTAGAATTAAAAAATTTTTAATTTAAATTTACTCTGTAAGTTAGAAAAAAAGAAATTATATTCCATATTAACCTACCCAAAGTCTTACAAGCAGCTAGTGGCACAGCTAGGAAAAGGTCACAAATTCCTGTCTTCTAGGTTAGTATTCTTTTCTGTTACCTACATAATTCTGTGGCCCACAAGTTACCGTCTAACATAGGAAATCTTTGTAACTAGTTAACTTGAACAAAACTGTTCTCTACAAAAAGTTACTGCCTTGCCAATTACAGTCATTGTAATGTACTATTAAAGTTATAAGAACATCTGTCCAATTTGCATAAACCCAATAGCTTCTCTTTAGTAAACTTACACTTTGTGTGTGTGTCTGTCTTAGGAAATGAGCCTAGAGACTTGTACATGCTAAACACGTACTCTACCACTGAGCCATGGAGGAGACAAAAATGATGACCTCCTCTACAGACATGCTGTACAGAAGTGCTAACAATAGAACTTTATGCAGTGATGGGTATGTTCTACATTTGCCCTGTCCAAGATGGTACCTATCAACCAGCCATGTGGCTATCAAGAACCTGAAATGCTATTAGTACAACTAAGAAACCAAGTAATTTAATTTTTAATAATTCCAATTCAAATGGCCATATGGGGCTAGTAACAACCACTGCACACAGCACAGTTCTACTGTTATATCATTAACTGAGGTCACTCCTGTTAATGTAAGAGAATTAACAAGATAGCAACTATGAGACAGCATATTATTTTGGAATGTTTTTATTTACCTGAACACCTTTGGCTTCCAATCTATACATTAGAGAGCAGGACATTATATACTTGGGAGGAAACCTTTATGGCTGTTGCAAGGCTGGATGAAGAATAAACAAATCATCCTCCTCTAAGAAAATCAGAGGATCTCTTCAAGTGCCCAGCCTGCTCCAATGATCACAGAAGGGTCACAAAGCCCCAGGGGATCTTTCCAGGCATGAAACAAGTTCCACAACTCTAATTCTTTCATGGAATAAGTCACTGGCTACACATAAAGCAATGACTCAGCTTTAACATATTCAAGTGTTTTGTTTTGTTTTTTTAAAACATAACTAAGTTACATTACTGAATTATTCTCTCCTTCAATACCTCTACTCCTGGGAAGAGAAGCTCACGATCAGCTCTGAACGCCTGGAAAGGAAAGAGAGCAAAGGCAGTGGTTGTAATCTGGTATGATGAACTGATGAACTGCATGCATTTCATGTAAGCAGACAGAAAACAAAAAGATAAAATTTTAAGCAAAGTCTTCATTAACTTATGATTGTGCTCTCTGATACACACATTGGAAGCCAAAAATATTCAGGTAAACATTTCCCATCCCGCTCCTTCTCTATTATTTGAAAAGTTGTCTTTAAAAATTATCTCCCAGTTAAGGATATGAATTTTTTTAAATCAAGAAAAACCTGAAGACAGACTCATTTTAAGGATATAACACATCTCCTTTAATTAGCTCATCACCTTTCAATAATACTACTGTTTTCATTCTCCCTCCTACCCCCGCCACTCCTCCATGCTGGGGATTGAACCAAGGGACTCTTAACCCCTGCACTACATCGCCAGCTCTTTTATTTTGACACAGGATCTCCCTAAGTTGCCAAGGCTGGCCTGAAACTTGGCATTCATCCTGCCTCAGCCTCTGGAGTCACTGGAATTACAGGTGTGTCCCACCACGCCCAGTTTACTACTTTTTAAGGTATTTTCAGTAGCACGCTTTCTCTACACTTACTTTTCCCTGTCTTGTGAATCCATTTGTCACTATACTTCACTGACCTAGTTAATAAGTCTTCCTTTCTCTTACATGTGTCCCTTTTCCCTTAGAATTCTGATCATTTGTTTTTAAGATACTCATGAAACCAAAACAGTACTTTGGAGGTACGCTATCTGGGGGGCAAAAAAAAAGTATACAAAGAGATCATTAGTCTTTGCATGCACACAGACCTCCCCCAGCTTCCTTTGCCAGGTCCACAGAGGCATAGAGAGTCACAGGTATAAGAGAATATGTGAATGGTTCAACACATTCAGTTACCTGCATAAATAAGTCAGGCATCGATACCACTGACTTGGGAAGCCTGGATTAGAATATAATACCAAAAGGAATGCCATTTTCAAGTATTAAAAACTAATCTGTATACTTTCCCAGGACTGATGATTTACACATGGCCCAAAGGCACAACATGTAGATAGACATTGTATATGTAGATATAAGTGTGGCACTTAGCTTACTTTTTAAAAATGCCATAGTGCCAGGCATGATGGAGCAAACCCGTTATCCCAGCAACTTGGGAAGCTGAGGCAGGAGGATTGCAAATTCAAGACCAGTCTCGGCAACTTAGGGAGACCCTAAGCAACTTAGTGAGACCCTGTCTCAAAATAAAAAATAAAAAGGGCTGGGGATATGTCTCAGAGGTTGAGTGCCCCTAGGTTAAATCCCCAATACCCTAAATAAATAAATAAAAATAAAAATAAAAAATATAGTAAGTCAAAGCCAGTGATATCAGACAGGATTCTAAAACATTTTCATAAGAAGAGGCTAGTTCTCATGGAATCCTGAGTGCTCCTGCCCTTATACAGTCATGAAGCCTCACCAGAGTCAAACAGATGCCAGCCTACACTTGAACCTCCAGAACTGTAAGCAAAATAAACCTTTTTTCTTTATAAAGTTACCCAGTCTCTAGTATATTGTTATAAGAACAAAAAACTGACAATGTCTGCATTCAGCCAATGCAGGTCACTGGCTTCTAACAAAGAGATTTTTAAAAGACATAAGATATAAATAATATATAAAATATGTATGTGCATGCCAATGTATTTATATATGTATTAGCATCTGCCATCTACAAATGAGCTTTAAAATTTAAGGGAATTAGCAATGTGAACCAGATTTCAATGAGATAGAACTCTCTAATTTATCAGGTAGCTCGAATCAGCAGTATTTCAGTCATATTACTTAAGCTTTCTGAATATAATAGTAACACCTTGAAAACAGATAAGTTAATACAGGACAACTGTTTAGAATAGTACCTGGATGTAGTAAATCATACACTTAGTGTTTATTATTCTAACTTAAGGAAAGATTTTCAATTTAAGTTTAATAAATATCCTCAATTTAAGACTTGCTTTTTCTTTTTTCATATTTTTTAAACTAAAATGATTTTACCTATTAAATTCAAAATCCTAGTCCAATAGAAGCTCAGTTACGAGCCAGGCGCAGTGGTGCACGCCTGTAATCCCAGTGGCGTGGGAGGCTGAGACAGGAGGATCAGGAGTTCAAAGCCAGCTTCAGCAAAAGCAAGGCACTAGGTAACTCAGTGAGACCCTATCTCTAAATAAAATGCAAAACAGGGCTGGGATGTGGCTCAGTGGCTGAGTGCCCCTGAGTTCAATCCCCTACCCTCCAACAAAACAAAACAAAACAAAACAAGAAACTCAGTTACAACAGCATCTTATTATACAGATAAAGGTCTCCTGAACAGTTACCCTAAGGCAAAGTTAGTTCTGACCAAATCAGGATGAGGATAAAAAGGGAACTTTGCATGTGAATGTGTAAATACATTTAAAGTATTTATAAAATGACAGCAATGCTTTTTTTCCCCTCATCACAGTGTTTGTTCATGTTAGAAAATACAGATAATGCCAGGCATGGTGGTGCATGCCTATAATCCCAGCTACTCAAGGAAAGGACTGAGGATGTAGCTAAGTGGTAGAATGCTTCTCCAGCATATGCACGGCCCTGGGTTCAACACCTAGTACTGAAAAAAAAAAAAAAAAGCAAAACACACTAAAAATCACAATACCATTATCATTTTTTTAACCTTTTCGCTACCATTACTATGATAAACTTCCTTTTATTCACACACACAGATGGATAAAAATGTAACTTTCTTTTATACACTAGGTTCCTACTATACCCAATGATTTACACTGTACTTTCTTAAATTTTGTTTTAATTTAGGGAAGTAATACAAATTTCTTTCCACTGCACTGAACATTATAGGTCTTGGTTTTAGCAGCTAAATGTGCCCCTTCTCCTGTCCTTTTTCCAGAAAAAAATCTTATTTAAAACTCTTATATTAAAAAAACCAAAGAAGCCTGTAATCCCAGCACTTAGGGAGGCTGAGACAGGAGAATCGCAAGTTCAAAGCCAACCTCAGCAATGGCGAGGCGATAAGCAACTCAGTGAGACTTTCTCTACATAAAACACAAAATAGGTCTGAGGATATGGCTCAGTGGCTGAGTGCCTCTGAGTTCAATCTCCAGTACCAAACAACAACAACAACAACAACAACAAAAAGAAGCCGGGCGCGGTGGCTCAAGCCTGTAATCCCAGCACTTAGGGAGGCTGAGACAGGAGAATCGCGAGTTCAAAGCCAGCCTCAGCAATGGCAAGGCGCTAAGCAACTCAGTGAGACCCTGTCTCTACATAAAACACAAAATAGGGCGGTCAAGTGCCCCTGAGTTCAATCCCCAGTACCAAAAACAAAAAACAAAAAAACAAAGAGACAGAAGACAGGAGTATAGTTCAGTGATAAAGCACTTGAGGCTCTGAATTTGATTCCCAGCAACACACACACACACACACACACACACACACACAAAGCTGTTGTGATTGATGCAGAAGAGAGATGTGCTCAGCCTCCCCTCTCCCAGGGGTACTCAAAATAATGCCAAGGAAATCAAAAAACTGATGAACACAGTTTAACAATCCAAGTTTTAGGATTTTATTTTTTTAAATGGCTATACAATGAATGTTCCCTTACACTGATGTTCATAATATAAGTAATCACCAGACGATGAGCATTTAGTTTTTCCAATTCTTCATTATTACAGAAACTACTATAATAAATATCTTTGTGTATATCTATCCTATTTTACACACTTTTGACAAAGATTGCCAAACTATATTCTAGGAAAGTGTATCAGTATATATGTCCATCAGAGGTACATAAGACTGTTTCTCTGCAACCTTGCCAACTTCAGGTATTATCAATAAAAATTAACAGCTTTACCAAAAGTTCATTTACTAAATGCTACTTTAGACTTACATTTCCTTAATTTCTGTATTTATACTTTTGTGAATTTCCATGTTCTTCTCCTCTGCCCATTTTCTATAAAGATCTTTTTTTCTTTATAATTTCCAAGAGTTCTTTATACTAGAAATATGTTAACCTTGTAACGTCTCTCTTATAATTTCCTTACTTTTCAATTTGCCTTTCAATTTCCTTATAAGTTTCTACCAGCTATTTAAGTCTAATCAATAACAAAAAAAATAATTAAAATGACAAAGATTCAGTCATGCATAATATCAAAAAATTTACCTGGTCTACCTTACTCTCCGAATGTGTTGATAGTTAATTTATACACAATTTATTCACTTAATAAATTTATTCACTTTTATTCCAATGCATAAGTAAATTTTATAAAATTAAAATAAATATTTTCTAACTAAATAAGCAATTACCTTTAATAAATAGAGGTCATCTAAATATAAAATTGACTTTAAGTGTCAATATCAGTGAATGATTAATGATATTGGAGTCTAAGAGGAAATGAATGGACATGAAGAAATTAATTTTTTATACATGTAGTTGTAACATGACACAGCTGGCAAGTCTAAAGAGGAAAAAGCAGTTAAATATGACTGGTGACTGTCAACAAACTTTATAGACACAAATAATAATTTAAGTATTAAAATCTATATTTTAACAATAAATTAAACCTATACTAACAGTTTAACGCCAAAAAATTAAATGAGTCAATAATCAAAATTTAAATTTTACACTGCTCTTTAAATTGAATTGTATGCTTTATGAATGAAAGGTCATCTCAGAACTTCAATTACATGATAGGTTAAATTCTACCACCATGAACTTCAGTTATTTCCAGCTTTCTTTCCTTATGGAGTTAATAACATAAAAGTTTTAAAACTATAGGTATGAATTAGATATATTTATTTTAATATTCTATTATAGTATGGTTTGAGTTCTATTATATATTCTCTCTAAAATTACTCTGATTATGATTAAAACAAATTAGACTGATTTACAAAAGTACTTAAAATTTTATAGCACAAAAGAGACTTAAAACAATTTGTCAACAGACTTCTCCAATAATGTGTGTAAATAAGACTTCCTGTGTATAAATAAGACTTTTTTTTCAAAAGCATCTCAAGGAAGACAATCTCATCAAAAAGCACAAGGGAGGAAGGATGCTCCTTCCGCTGAGTACTACCAACACCAATGGGGATGATGCTGGGCATAGGAACCTAGAGGTGTCAGCCTCCGCTAATGTGCTCAGATTAATTTTTATGGGATATGAACCCAGCCACATGGAAATTATAAATTCTGATTTCAGCATGAGCATATACATCTTACCATTAGAAATTCTACCCTTATTATCCTCTACTGTTGTCACCGAATGTCAAACATTTCAACCTTGAAAACATTTTATCATTTCAGCAGTTGAGTCTGTTATTTCCCTTAGAAACAACTCTTGTTGGGTGTTATATACTTTTGTTGACACTGTATTATAATTCTCCATCCAATTAAAAAAACTATGCATATGAGATAATGGTTCAATATTGCCACTATCGAGGTCAAACTTTTCTTATTCTTTTTGACTGTATTCTATATTTTAAAAACAGAATATAAAATTATAATTACAATCATGTCAAAATGAAGATGAACAAACATTTTAAAGAAAAATAAAGTTACCTGAAATAAAGTAACAGGCAAGACAATGTTCATTAAAATCACTTTTAGAAGACAGCATGGTTCATAAACACTAGTTTCATCATAGGAATCTACCTAAATTACATTCCAAGTTTATCAATTAAAACCATGTATCAGCTGGCTAGGTGGCACACCCTGTAATCCCAGCACTCAGGGAGGCTGAGACAGTAGAATCGCGAGTTCAAAGCCAGCCTCAGCAATGGCAAAGCGCTAAGCAACTCAGTGAGACCCTGTCTCTACATAAAACACAAAAACAGGGTTGGGGATGTGGCTGAGTTCAATCTCCAGTACCAAAAAAAAAAAAAAACATGTATCAACTGGCCTTTCCTTACCTGCTCCCCATACCTCCCTTAATTATTGTTTCTATTGCATTCCCAACTACAGGTTTACTAGAGAAGTTCTTAACACCCAGAGTTTATGTCCAAGCCTTTCAAATTCTCCTCTTCCCTTATCACTGTTAGATACTGAGAAAGACAAGAAGAAGCCCCGTCAACAGGGAGCTGGCCTGGCACTATCAGTTGGGCCTGGTGTTCTCCTGTTTACCATAAACAATTCAGAGAACACCCACATCAGACAAGGCCATTAGGTAACCTTATCTGAACAAAGGCAAAAATAAGAACACTGTTCAACTGAAAAAAAACGATCAAACATTCCTCTTTCCTGGTTAGTATGGTTTGCTCCCTTACCAACTCCAGTTTTAGCTTTACTACACTCCTCTTGCTTCCTAGATAACATCGATACCCAATCACAGAATTACTCCTGCTTTCTGACAGTACTCAACTCAGAGCTAACTCCTGCTTCTTTGACCCTCTCCCCAAATTGCCTAATATATAAATTTTGAATCCTAGTTAAGTCCTAACACCCTCTTAACTAAGATGCTCAAGATGCCACACTAAGTGCTCTGTCCCTCACTGCTCCAAGTTTATTACCCCAATTTTGTTGGATTCAAGTGTGTTTCTAGTGGTGTATTTGTGTGTGCTAATAATTATATAATAGATAATACCTTTTTTATTTTTACTTCATTCAAAATACATTAACTAATAAGCCTCCCTTTATTACTCAGCAAAAGCTATTTTTAATTGGTTTAGCTTTTTATTTTCAGTTTAGTTTATGGTTAGTTCATATGCTTTTATAGTTAATACTACAGTTCATGCATTTAGTTCTATGTTAAGTAAAAAATTTTTCATTACAAGTGTATGTGCACACACAACGTATCCTCAACTTCGGTAAGTTTTTTACAGTCCAAACACAGTTTTACATCATTATAAAGAGGGCCACAGATATGTCACTAATCCTTCTTACTTCCTGGTACTTTATAAAGTTTTGCTCCAAGATCCTTTCCCCGCCCCCACTCTATAATTTCTTTTTTTCTTTTAAATATTTCTTAGATGTTGATGGACCTTTATTCATTTATTTATATGCAATGCTAAGAATCGAACCCAGTGCCTCACACATGCTAGGCAAGCGCTCTACCACTGAGCCACAACCCCAGCCCCTAATTCCTTCTTTTTGTTGTTATCCACCTCAATTTCACCAATACCTAAATCTGACTAGTTCCCAATCTATAATTAAAACCCAATTTCTCTTCTAAGACCCACGTAAGATATATTCACCTAGGGGGTCACAGGGTCTTCATGCTCACATTTCTGAAACAGAACTTAATATTCAGCCCCCTAAATCTGTTCTTCCTTCTCGTTCACCTAGAATTCTCATCCTTGTATCTCTTCTATCCACTCAATATCCAAGTTACAAACCTAACAGCTATCCATATATTTTCTCTTCAACTACTCTCCAAGATACTTTACATCAAACCCTGAGCATAAGCTTTGTATTCCTCATCTTCCTGTCTCTAGTGTTAGTGCCTTCATTAAGGTCTTCAGCACCCTTTTCTTAGAATTATAGTTCTCTTACCTCCTTCAAATCCCAATATATAATGGCAGGAACCAACTAGAGTAAAAAATCTGTTCCAATTAGTTCTTTGTTTAAAATCCTCCAGTGGCTCCAAATTTGTCTCCAATGCCAAAATTATCAGCAAGTTAAAGGCCAAATCCCTACCCTTCCCACCTCTTCAACTGGCTCCCTCATCATTCTAGCACATTCAACTATTGGAATTGTCCTAAAACTGTCTTGCTCTGGTTATAATGCTCTCTCTACTGAGAATTACTTCCCCTAGATGCCTGCATAACAAAGACTCTCTTCTTATGATGGGAAACTTAATAATCACCTCTTACAAGAAGTATTTTCTGCACCTGGACAAATCAAGCATAATTTCTTTGGAATTCCACTATACAAATTTCCCCTAAACATCTGTTACTTTAATGCACCTTTTTGTCTATAGTTTTCTCTTCTGAATCACAAGGTCTTCCAACAGAGCTGATGATATAAATTGCTTTTGTATCCTCAATATCTTCCCCTTCCTAATTCCCCTGTCTCAGTGCTAGGGAATGAAACCAGGATCTAATGTGTGCTAAGCAAGTGCTCTGCCACTGAATTCCATCCCTAATTCTGTATCTTAAGTATCTAACATGATATCTAACACAAAATAGAACTAAATACAGATGTTAAGTAGTTGATTTGCTAACTCTTGGTTAAAAAAAATTAAATTTGCCATGAATCTTGCTCACTAAAGTGTAAGCTTCAAAATGTTTCTATCATATATTGGTATAGTTTAATGACATCTTTAGGGATAAACAGCTTCTTTGCACAAGTTACAGGAGTTACTTCACAGTATGATCGATTTGTTGTTTTTGGAACTGCTTAACTATACTGATGCTCACAAGCCATAAATTAGATTTAGGCTCTTGATTTTTAAATCCTGAGATGAACAAATTAAACAATGGATATTTATTAAACAGTAGTCTTAATAATGCTAACATAAACACATAAATTCAAAGACCTTTAATGTGAAAGAAAATATTTTAAAGCTTTGAGAAAAAAATGAAGGAAAACATACAGCTTTATAATCTCAGGATATAAAGCTAATATAAATAATTCTAAGACAAAATATGCAAGGGATAAATTGTAAGTACAAAGGCTGATAAACCCAATTACATTAAAAGAAACAACTTCTCAAAAGATACCATAAAATTCTTTTGGAGAGTAGAAAAGTAACAAAAGTGCTCTAAAATAAATTAAGGATACATGCTATAACCTCTAGTGTAATAACTAAAACAATAATTTGAAGAATAAAAATGAAAATCTAATAGAGAACAAAAAAAAATTCCAAGATGGCAAAGCTAAATAAAATTATATGAGGATATAAATGAATTAAAGACTCTAATTAAAACATCAAAAATTTTGAACTAAATAAAAACAATGTTTACAAAAAGCACACTAAATGTAAGATCACCAAGAAGCTGAATGCAAAGGGGTCAAAAAGACATATAATGCAAAACACCAAGCAAAAGAAAGCCAGTACCCTATTCAATATCAGAAGAAATTGATTTTAAAGCAAAAAAGTTATAAGAAATGCAGGACAGTTCAGACTGAGGCCCTGAGTTCAATCCCCACTAACATAAAAACAAACAAAAAAGAAATGTAGGATATTTCCTAAGTGTTAATTTAACAGGAAAATGTAACAATCTTAATGTGTATGCATCTAGTAACATGGCTTAAAAGCATATAAAAAGAAATTAATGGAATCTAAAAAGCAATAGATAATTCTCAATCATCGGTTTCTACGGATGATTTAATAATTTTTCTTAGTAACAAGTAGAAAAAGCAAACAAAAAAATGAGGAAGAAGATTTGAATTACATGACTGACCAGCTTACCCTCCCCCCTCCATACTGCAGAACACGTACTCCTTTCAACTGCATATAAAACAGATCACATTCTGTGGTATGTGATTCAGGAAATTGGAAAGGATTGAAATCAAACAAAATGTATTCTCTAATCATTATGGAATTAAATGTAAGTCGATAACAGAAAAATAACTTCAATATTATCAAATACTTAGAAATTTAGCAACATCCAAATAACCATTGGTCAAAAAAATATATGTGGAACTAATGGTAATGAAAATATGACACAGCAGAACATGCTAAATGGAATCAAAGTAGCCTCAGAGAGAAATACACAGCTTTATGTGCATTTATAGAAAAGAAGAAAGGTTTAAAAATCAGTAATCTAAAATTTCATTTTAAAAAAGAAATAACAAGTTAGCTTTAGAAAATTGGAAAGAAAATAATCAAGAGCAGAAATCAATATAATACAAAGAAGATACAAAATACTTTTTAAAAAAAAATCAACAAATCCATAGGTAATATTGATAGACCCCTTGCAAGACAAAGAGAAACTGAGGATATAGCTTAGTGGTATAGCATTTGGCTAAGTGTGAGGTCCTAGGTTTGATCCCCAGTATAATGGTAGTGGGTTAGGGGGAATAAAAGAAAAGAAAGATAAAGAGAAACAGCACAGATTTCTAATATAAAGAATAAAAGTAGAAATATCAGTGTAGGTTATACAGAAAAGAAAATAAGAAACCATTATGGTCTACTTTAGGCAATAAATATGAAAATTAATATGAAATACATAAATTCCTTGAAAATCATAACTCACGAATAGTTGAAATTTTAGAATAAAAATTTTCAACAAAAGGGCTGAGATTGTGGCTCAGGGGCAGAGAGCTTGCCTTGCACATGTGAAGCACTGGGTTCGATCCTCAGCACCACATAAAAAATAAACAAAATAGAGAGACTGTGTCCATGATTAACTAAAAAATATTTTAAAAAAACAAAAACAAAAAAAACTTCAACAAAAAACCCTCCAGGCCATATGGCTGCACAGGTAAGCCCTTCCAAATATTTAAAGACAAAATAATATAACTTAGTCGGTGTGGTGGTGGACACTTGTAATCCCAGTGACTTGGGTGGCAGAGGAAGGATGATTACAAATTCAACACCAGCCTTAGCAACTTAGTGAGATCCTGTCTCAAAATAAAAAATAAAAAGGGCTGGGGATGTAGCTCAGTGGTAAAGTGTCCCTGGGTTCAATTCCCAGTACCGACGTAATAATAACAACAATAATAAGGGGTTAGGGTTGTGGCTCAGTGGGAGAGTACTTGCCTATAGTACATGTGAGGCACTGGGCTCAATCCTCAGCACAAAATAAGTAAATAAAATAAAGGTATTGGGTTCATCTACAACTAAAAAAAATATTTTAAAAATAATAATAATAATATAACATTTAAACAAACCACTTTCGATGGACTGGGGATGTAACTCAGTGGTAGACCACCTGCCTAGCATGTATGAAGCCCTGGGTTCAATTTCCAATACTGGGAGGGAGGGAAGGAGGGGAGGAAAAAAGGGAAGAAGGAAGAGAAGAAGGGAGAAGGGAGGGAGGGAGGGAAGGAGGAAAGAGAAATTTACCAAGGTTATAAGATGAAAAGATTATACTAAATATTGTTTTTCTGTAAATAGCAAAAAACAGGAAATAAAAATTTTAAATACTACTTAGCAAGATCAACTAAAAACTAAAACACATAGGAATAAATCAAAGAAATATCCGTTAAGACTTTTGTGCTAAAAAATCAAAAACATCCCTGAGAAAAATTAATGAAGATCCTAATTAGAATAAGATATATTCCATGGTTGTACAGATATAATCAAAATGGATTCTACTGTCATGTATAACTAAAAAGAACCAATAAAAAATACATAGAAAAGAAGGAAAAATTAATGAAGCTCTAAATAGAAGCATAAACATGTTCATGGACTCAACAATGCAATATTATTTAGGATGTCATCTCTCTCCTAAAGTGATCCATAGGTGCAAAACAATCACAGTCAGAACCCTAATAGAAATGTTTTTGTTCCAGCAGAAAATAACAAGCTCATTCTCTATGGAAAGAAAGGACCTAAAATAATGAGACAAGTATTGAAGAAAAATGAGTTTGGCGAACTTAAACTACCAGACACTACCTCACTATATTTACACTAACTGGTAGTGTTATTAATGTTGGTCTAAGGACAGACAAATAGGCCAAGAATTAGTAGATCCACATATGTACAGTCACCTGATTATGACAAAGGTTCTATTGTAACTCATTGGAAAAAGGATGATTTTTTAAAAGTACTAACGCTGGCTTAACTAAATACCCAAAACCCCAAATAAAATGAAACTTAACATCTACTGGATTCAACTATTCAAAAGATAACTTGAAGGACAAGGATAGAGTTTAGTGGCAGAATGCATGTTTGTCAGGCACAAAGCTCTGGGTTTGATCTCCAGCACCCGCCCCCTCCAAATTATCTTGATATGAGTCATAGACATAAATATAAAGTTAAATATAAAGTTAAACAGTATGTCTGAAAGAAAACAAAGGGAATATTTTCATATTCTTGGGGTATACAGGGATGTCTTCAATAGGACACATAACACTGTCTTTTACAAAAAAAATAAAACTGGATATTATAAAATATTAAAAACTGTGCATCTACCATTAAGAAAGTTAAAAACGGCTTTGTACGGTGGCACACACCTATAATCCTAAAGACTTCGGTGGCTGAAACAGGATTACAAATTCAAAGCCAGCCTCAGCAACTTAGTGAGGCCCTAAGCAACTTAGTGAGACACTGTCTCAAATTAAAAAATAAAAAGGGGTAGGAATGTGGCTCAGTGGTAAAGTGCCCCTGGGTTCAGTCCCTAGCACCAAAAAAGAAAATTAAAAAGGCAAGCCACAGATTAGGAGATACTTGCAGAACATGTGTATGATGAAAAATTCCTATCAAGAAATGTACTAATGGACTTAGGATGTAGCTCAATGGTAGAGCACATGTCTAGCATGAATAAGGCCCTGGGTTAAATCCCCAGCACAGGTTTAAGAAAAAAAAAAGTGTACTATTAAGACTATATAAAGTACTCCTACACATCAATAAAAGATAATCAACTAAAATACAGAGAAATGATTTGAACAGGAATCAAAACAGGCCTTGCTTAGTTTCCCTAGTTTACTACACTTAGCTTATACCCTTTTTTGTCTTATCATGATTTTCCACTCTTCATTCAAACTTAGTATAAAACACTCAGACTTAATCATTTCTTCAAGTCTATTTCCTTACAGAGGCCCCTGTATCAAATTTAAAACTTATATTTAAATAAATGTGTATATTTTTCTCTTGTTAGCCTGTCTTTTGTTAGTCTACTTTACAGGGTCCAGGAAAGGAAAAGAAAAAGATTTATTTTTTCCTCTCCTACAATTTGTCATTGTGCATTTTTCCTCCAAATCTACATGACGCCACAATGATAGCTTGAAATTGGCTATGGTAGAAGTATTAATAGCATGAAAATTGGCATATGCTACCAATCATGGCTTGATTTATTGTTCTGTTGATTGTCTAGACACTTAGGAAAATGAAGAAAATGTTAGTGATGCAGATTAAATTTAACAATGTATCGTGTGTATAGCCATTACACTGTAATTACAGAAAAACTTAGGGAATGATTTTACAATATTCAAAACCTGTTAACCATTTCCACAAAGAATATTGCTCACAACATTCTAAAATAAAATTCTGATATATATCATTATGTTTATAGTTTTATTTTTGTTATTCATTAGTATAAAAATATCACTTAATGGGCTGGGGTTGTGGCTTGGTGGTAGATTGCTTGCCTCACATCCATGAGGCACTGGGTTTGATCCTCAGCACCACATATAAATAAATAAATAAAGATATTGTATCCATCTACAACTGGAAAAATATTTTAAAAAATAAATAAATAAAAAATATCATTTAATGTCATGTAGAACTAAAAAATAAACAAATCAAAACATTTTTAAAAATACCACTTAACATTCATGTAAGAACTCCAATTGTTCATCTGTTGCAAGCAAGTTTCACAAGAGATGAGTGTTCAGAAAAAAAATTGATTTGGTGAAAATCCATTCACCACATGAAATTTGTAACAGAGTCTTGTACAATTATTATTTCTTACAAACTGTGTGCTGTATCCTTTGTATCAGTAAAATTCATAGCATATACGCAATTATTTTTGGAAAGTCAGTTATGAAACATTTACTAAATCACTAGTTTTGTTTTGTTTTTTAATGTTTATTGGCCTGCAAATTACCAAAATCACATTCGGAATTGTTCATACTTTTAAAATACCTTTTCCCTGCCTGTAGTCCTCAATAGGAAAAATTTTAGGCAGTCATTAAATTCAGTTTAGGAGCTGGTCAGAAGTGATACCATAATACAGTGCTAGTGTGCTCCAAGGCTCAGTGCTAGTCAATAGTTCACCATTGGACCAAGATAAGTACATAAACTAAGAGTAAGCATTTGTACAAGTATTTGATCTGTACCAAATCAGAAAACTTTTTATAAAAAGACAGGATCAGTGCTTCGGCACACAAAAATTTGCCCTATGAATAAACCTAACACTATCCTATTAGAGTAGCTGCTTTCAAGAAAAGGAAGCCAGATGCTCTTGGCCAGAGTCATTCCCAGAATCTGCTAGTGAAATAGGAAAGTATTATTAAGTATTATTAGCATTATTAATCTTCTTCTTTTTTTTAACCCTGGCTAAATTTCAGTTTTACTTACCTCAACTAATCTTGGGCTATCCTCACTCTCCTTTTAAGATGTCCAAAGTAGATGTTTTCTAAATACCTAATTTTAGCCCATCTATTATGTTACTGTTATATGATAGACACCCCCCCACACACACACACACAGTTTTTCTGGATGCCTTGAACATCATTTATTTCTCTGGTTTATAAAATAAAAATATATCATTAAAAATGCTTAGAAGAGGCTGGAGATATAGCTCAATGATAGTGTTTGCCTAGCATTCATGAGGCCCTGGGTTCGATCCCCAGTACTACAAAACACACATATACATACACACACACACCAAAAAAAAAAAGAAAGGCATAGAAGATGTTTACAAGAACTTTAAAGCATTTGAAGTTAATGCTTATGAGCTACATAGTAAAGATGTTAATACTGATTTATTACTGGGCATTAGTCAAGCACTTCCCCAGTGCTTGCCCCCTAGAACCACATCCTAAGAGATGATTTTTTAAAAAGGAGGGTGGGGGAACATAAGGGACCAATATTCAGTAAGTATGAAATATACTATATCTTATGTCCTTGTCTTTGGAAATTGATACCATACTACACACGGTACGATAATACATTCAGAAGTTACATAGTAAATGAAGAAACAGGTCGAATTTTGTATAACCAAGAAGTTCTCCAACTTATTAAATAAGGAATACTTTTTTCTTTCAGATAACACTAATATACCACAAAACTACTTGTTTACAAAACATGCTTTGGGCATTAGTTACCACTCAATCTCACCACTGAGCTGAAGGACATTCAAATTAATTCATTTTTACTATGATAATACTGTCTATGTCTATAACACTGTGTACACACATTTATGTAATGCCTAAAGGATATCAAAAATACATTCTGGCCATTTTGTGAATATTCTCCCAATTCCTATAACCTTATTTTCTGGCTAACTCAGCAGCTCAAATTTATCCAGGACCTTCAGATAAATTCTTTTAATTCTGTAAATATAATAGCACTTGACATATTTTAAAGAAATATCCCTTTAAAAGGGACAAAAAAGAACTCGCTCTTATTTTTCTGGGTATCCTTTCAATAGTTTGCATGACAGCATGATTCCCTTTCAAGCATGCTGGAGTTGCTTTCCCTTGGTTATTGCTGGAAAAGTCAACAAAAGTTAAAAAAAAGAATCCTCAGTTTGATTTGCAGTCATTGTCTTTGAATAGAAAACCACTTTATAAACTGAATTAAGCAAGTATTTAAATTATCTGGAATCACTGAGGATACATGAATGACAATGAATTCACTCTTCACTTGCCAGTACAAAGGAGATAACTGAAGGCTAAGAATTAAAAGTTTGTAATAAAAGAGTAAAGTGAGAGGACCAGAAGAAGATAGAAGTTAAGCAGCAAATGGGCAAATGATAGAAATTTCAGTTTAGTTTTTTTTGTTAGGAGCAGCTTCTCCAGTAAAGAAAAATTGATTAATCAGAGAAACAGACAAGGATCACAGGAACCTGGTCAATTTCTCTCAGCAGCCAGCTCCATGTGTTAAAAGACTTTGAAGCAGAAAGACACGAATTATCAATTTTCTGCAGAAGCTCTTTACGCCAGGAAGACAGAGTAGAGATGAGGAATTGAGAAACTGGTGCTGTACAATAACGAGGAGCAAAAGTAAGTGACATTTTAAAACAGCAGTGTTTTAGAAAAGACAGGAAATGATAACACTAACAATAAGGCTAAGGTGAATTTAATGTGGAAGGCTATCCTACATGCTTTGTAATGTGGTATGAAACATAATAGAAAATGATACATTCGACACACATTTTAATATGCAGTGGGAATAATATTAGTAACAATAGGTCAGGGATAGGCTATTGCTAATGGCTGTATTGAGAAAACTACAATTTAAGTGGACATGGTATGAAAACGTTAATTCAGTTTGTGTGCAAAAGGAGAATGTTAGTTCAGAGAGGAGATACAGCAATGAAAACCAGTGAATATGTGGATAAGCATATGATGAATCAATCACTGTAGTGAAAGGAACATTTAAAAACAGTGTAAAAGCTGTTGTTTCCTTTAATATTAAATGAAAACTCTTCTTTTAAAACCGGGTTTTAATTTCTGCAAGGCAGGACAGAACCTTAAGTACATTCACTACTTAAATTTCCATCAACATACGTCCTAAAAGAATATACATATTTGGCTGGGCGCGGTGGCACAAGCCTGTAATCCCAGCACTTTGGGAGGCTGAGACAGGAGAATTGCGAGTTCAAAGCCAGCCTCAGCAATGGCAAGGCGCTAGCAACTCAGTGAGACCCTGTCTCTACATAAAACACAAAATAGGGCTGGGGATGTGGCTCAGTGGTCGAGTGCCCCTGAGTTCAATCTCTAGTACCAAAAAAAAAAAAGGATATACATATTTGTTTATCTCTGAAACCAAACTCATGTCACATAAAGTTTTCAACCTTTTAACACCATTTCCCCCACCTAGAATGCTTTACCATCCTTGCTCGTCAGCCAAAACATCTTCCTTTCTCAAATAAAAATTCACCTTCTCTCAATTACCTTGGTTATATATATATATAGATTTATCAAAATGCAGGCAAACCTACAAATTTTAATAACGATTATTCATAGTATTTTATTAAAGAACTATATTACAGAATTTTAAACCTATTTTAGAAGTGAAAACGATCTCTAGACATAGTTAGCAAAATTGAATTTCATATTATCTACAAAAATTAATTAACTTGCCTATAAAACTTAAAAAACTACCTGACAACTTAAGGATGACCTAAGTTTTTGTACAAAATAAACACACATACCAAATGCTTCTACATTTTTCATGTGAAAATAAGGACACAGGGGCTGGAGGTGCAACTCAGTGGTAGGGTGCATCTCAGCATGCTTGAGGCTCTGGCAGGAAGGAAGGAAGGAAGGAAGGAAGGAAGGAAGGAAGGAAGGAAGGAAGGAAGGAAGGAAGGAAGTGAGTGAGTAAGGCAGACAGAGGGAAGAGATTAATTTTGTTGCTTTTTCTTGAGTCAGATAGCAAAATTCCCCAAGGACTTCAATTTTTTTAAAAAATGGCTCACGGGGGTTGGGGTTATGGCTCAGTGTAGTGTGCTCGTCTAGCATGCCTGAGGCACTGGGTTCGATCCTCAGCACCACATAAAAATAAAATAAAGATATTCTGTCCACCTACAACTAAAAAATAAATATTAAAAAAAATGGCTCACATATTCAGACTACTAGAATTACAAGTGAATTAAATAAGAAATATTATGTTAGGTTAATCTTATTTAAAGAAATGTACACTTCATCAACAAATGATTTAGAATATGGCACTGAAATGTGTAATGCTTTCTTATATTTTTTTCAACTTCCAAATTAATTTATATACCTACATATTTTCTTAGTAATTTCATTTTCAACTCCTCTAATTTATAATAGATGATAATTATGATGAAGGAAATTAGAAGTTTTTCCTCATCTGTGTAAATATAGTTTTAAGCAAATAACAAATTATTCAGAAATAGCTTTTATTTTTTAATTAATAGAGAAAGAAAATAAAATACACTAAAAGGTATATAGTAGTTACCTCTGGGTGGTAGAATAATGAGAGATTTTGAAGTTGACTTCATGCTCTCCTTTGCCTCTAAATTTCCATCAATATGTGCTACATTTACAATCAGAAAAGTATAATAAATATATAACCTTTTCAAACTAAAAATATTAAAATATTTAGCATATTTGGCATTCAGTCCACATTGTTACTTAAATTTTAAATAACTCAGTAGTATTTAGCCCTCTAAAAATATTTGTTCCTATATTTGTGTCTAAATAAAAGATATAGATATTAATTAAAGTATCATATATTTTTGTTTAAAATACTTATCAAATTCACTAAATCAGACTTGCTCACAAGGAGGTAATTCTGCCCTCCAGGGTATATTTAGGGATGTTTGGAGATATTTTTAGTTGTCACCATGAGAAGGTGTGCTATGCCACCTGGTGAGTAGAGGTCAAGGATACTGCTAAACAGCAGGTGAAGAACAGTACAGTCCCTTGCAAGACAGAATTATTTGGCACAAAAGGTCCACTCTGACCCAAAGTACCCAGGTTGAGAAATTCTGCTGCAGATTATTAACCGCAATTTTTCTTTACTAACAATGCAACTATATTCAACTCAAAGTATAGTTTAGAATGCTCTAGAATTTAGATTTACCATATTATTTTATCTTCCCTTTTCCATAAAATAAAACAGATTCACAAAATGATTTCTAGGGTTCAAATGTTAATGAAATTTATGTTTAATTAAAGATGCTGCACTTTACTAAAGATTATTATTCTATTTTTCTATTTTTCACATTGGAGATAGAAATACAAAAGAAATGAATGAGACGTGGAAGTTGGTGTATGAGGGTAGGTATTTTCATTTATTTTATTTGGCTTCTTGCTATATCTCACATAATAGCTGTCTAATAATTATTTGTTGAATAAACAAACTGATGGAGCTAAGTCTTGATAGCGGCTGTTTGCCCCAGGTTCCCTGTGAAAAGTGACCCACCTGCTCACCAAGACACTGCCTTCAAGTCACAACATATACCTGCCTTTAATTGTAATGCTCCTTTATCTAATTTGCCTAAATTCCAGGTACTAGTTTGTCAGGTATGGACCCAACAGCGGCGAGTCAAGATTCAGCTCTGATCATTAAGATCTCAAGTAAAGATGATATAAAGTTGGGTGGCATTTTGAGATTAAAAAAAAAAAAAGGAAGCCAGGCATGGTGGCACATGCCTGTAATCCCAGCACTTCGAGAGGCTGAGACAGGAGAATCATGAGTTCAAGGCTAGCCTCAGCAACGGCAAAGTGCTAAGCAATTAAGTGAGACCCTTTCTCTACATAGAACACAAAATAGGGCTGGGGATGTAACTCAGTGGTTGAGTACCTCTGAGTTAAATCCCTGGTGCCAAAAAAAAAAACAAAAAACTTGATTATTGATTGGATATGAGTCATAAGCAAGAAACAACACTAAGTTTTCACATCTGAATAACCAAAAATGTTGGAAAGGCTGAGATGCGGAAGGGTGAGAGGCATGGTGCCCTGACTGGGAATCAGTACACACAAGAGGAATCATAAACAATGAAAGTTCTACCCAGAGAAACAGAATAAAAGCAGAGAAAAGCTATAAGTCATGGAAATAGACAGTGATTCTGTTAGCAGTATAACATAAATAACTGCTTTCCTCAGATTGAACAGGCAAACTGAAGCTTCATTCTAGCTTCTGGATTTATAACAGTTGCTAGGAGAATGTCATGTGCTTATACTGATAAGGAACTACTCCTTGTACTGGGGATAGAGTCACTGCTCCCAGGGGCATATGGCAAATAGAGGTAGATCCATGAATAAAAGAACTGGGATTCTGATCAGAAGAGAAGAAAAGGATGCTGGATATGTAACCAACAGTGTCTACTACAAGAACTGTAGATCTTTTTCACACAATCCAATATCTTTACAGACTAGCCCCATACTATCCATGTGGAAATGACTTCCATCAATTATGCTCTTGTGTTATTAACTAAGATGCCAATTTCTTAATAGGTTTTCCCCTCCGCGCTGAGGACTGAACCCAGGGCCTCATACATACTAGGCAAGCATACCACCACCGAGCTATAGTCTCAGCCCAAGATGCGCATTTCTATATTTTCGCCATTAAATACTATATTGTGTAAATTGCATCTGTCTGCTACACTTAATCTTGGCCCTGTCATCCCTTATACCAGATACACCTCTGCATTATATCAATTGTAGCAATATACATTTTTTTCAAAATTAAAATGTGGACGGTAAGGATACTCTTTATTTCCCTTTCAAGGCACTGGACTAGATGTTTAAAAATATATTAACTCTGGGAGCCAGGCGTGGTGGCACAAACCTGTAATCTCAGCACTTAGGAAGGCTGAGACAGGAGAATCGCAGAGTTCAAAGCCACCCTCAGCAATGGTGAGGTGCTAAGCAACTCAGTGAGACCCTGTCTCTACATAAAACACAAACTAGGGCTGGGGGTGTGGCTCAGTGGTTGAGTGCCCCTGGGTTCAATCTCCAGTACCCCCCCCCAAAATATATATATATATATATATAAACTCTGGGGCTGGGGTTATGGCGCAGTGGTAGCGTGCTAACTCTGGGGCTGTGGTTATGGCGCAGTGGTAGCGTGCTCGCCTAGCACCCGTGAGGCACTGGGTTCAATCCTCAGCACCACATAAAAATAAAATAATCTGTCCACCTACAACTAAAAAATAAATATAAAAAAAATAGTAACTCTGATCCTCATAATCCTATAAAATCAGTATTGGTAACTAATTTCTATAGATATGAAATGTGAGATAAGGTAATCTGGCAAAATTCAAGCACCGAGTAAACACTACAGCCAGGATTCAAACCCAGATATCTCCCACTCCAAGATCTCTATGGTTTACGTTTACTATTATATCTCATCTTTCCAATGATACTGTCACTTAAAAATATCTACTGGACATCAGTTCAATGTTTTCTAGACTTAAAAAGAATTAGATATGTAGGTCCTTCTCCATCAATAAACTGCAGATACATTTTAAAAAATATTTTTTAGTTGTCAATGGACCTTTATTTTACTTATTTATTTATATGTGGTGCTGAGAATCAAACTCAGGGCCTCACACATAGTAGGCAAGTGCTCTACCACTGAGCCACAACCCCAGCCCCAGATACTTTTTTTTTAAATTAGTTTATTTAGTTGTATTTCAAGTCATAGTACATATATAGAGCTATACTTTTGACTTAGCAGCAATGATAATAAATATAACAGAAAAGCCACCATTTTTTCCTGTTAAATAAAAAGTCAGAAAATCAAAATTGCCCTGGACCTCCAAATGCAGCTTATCATATCACTCATTGTATGATAAATACCTAAGGATTATGCTAAAGGGAGTTAAACACTAGATTTTCTTAAATAAGAAGAGTTCACACATGTTCTATTACACAATATGAATCCAGTCAGTTTCCTATAATCCATACTATTTTATCTAGTAAAAGACAGTAAATAATGGTACTAATTTATTATAGTTTTTTTCTTTTTCAAGCAATGTTTGGGGCTGGGTACAATGCCACATGCTTGTAATCCCAGTAGCTGGGGAGGCTGAGGCAAGAGGATTACAAATTCAAATAGCCTCAGCAACTTAGTGAGTCCTTAGGCAACTTAGCAAGACCCTGTGTCAAAATAAAACATTAAAAGGGTAGGGAGAGCCGGGCACAGTGGCACACGCCTATAATCCTAGCACTTTGGGAGACTGAGACAAGAGTATCGCGAGTTCAAAGCCAGCCTCAGCAATGGCGAGGCGCTAAGCAACTCAGTGAGACCCTATCTATAAATAAAACACAAAATAGGGCTGGGGATGTGGCTCAGTGGTCGAGTACCCCTGAGTTGAATCCTTGGTACCAAACAAAACAAAAAAGGGAGAGGGGCTAAGATGTGGCCCCATAGTCAATCAGTTTAATCCCCAGAATAAAAAAAAAGAAATTTTAGGCAAGAAATGATAAGAAAAACACCTATTTATTGTAGGAATAAAAAATTTGGTGAAATAGTGTCCACTTGAGTATATAATTCAGTATGTAAAACAAGAAGACAGTCTATATTTACAAAGCACTTTGGAATTTATAAGTAAGCAATTCTAGCTAGATTGATGAGGAAAGTTGTGAGAAAGGACCCGATCCTGGTACTGGTTCTAAAGGATGGCAATGACTTTGAAAAGTGAATGTAGGAAAATAATTTTGAGAAAAGGCAGTACCGTTCATGTAAAGAGAAGAGACAAAAGAGTGTAGGCTGTGTTCACAAAGTAGAAAGCAATTTATATAGGAACTATGAGAAGAAAAGCAAAGAAAGATTTAATCAAATCAGAAAGAACTTGGTTATCTGCCTAAGTCTAAATTTTATTCAGAAACAAACAGTCAATGAACCTTTTGTGGGAGTGAATTCTTCAAAGGAATTCACAAATAGCAATGCTCAGGGTCAGCACCAGGAAGAAGGATAAACATGCCATTCACGAAGTGGTCTTCCCTGGCTTGAACTTCATTTTTCACCATCCCTCTACCACTCCTGTCCCTCCCTCCACCCACCCAGCCCCGCTGCCCTGGACACACACTATTCTTTCCAGGAGCGATTTCACTTCTCCACACTCTTGTACATTTTCAATATGGAATGCGCTTGCAGGCTAAGTTCCTAGATATTTCCAAGGCTCATTTCAAAAGTTCTCTTCTGGGTTCAGTGGTAGGATGTTCGCCTAACACACTGGAGACCCTGGGTTCCATCAGCACCAAAAAAAAAAAAAACAACAAATCAACAACAACAACAACAAATTATTTCCCTTTATAAAGCTTTCCCTGGATAATTCCTACCATAATATTCCTATCCTACTAGTTAGCATTCTGTTGGAACTGCTTTTAGAGACAGAGACTGAATATTACTGGTCTTTGTAGTCTCAATACTTTGTAAAGCTAATGCTCAGTGACGTTCTGTTTTCCCTCCTGCCACAAAGCTTCCACACCACCTCTTCCTGTTACAATGCCCTTTTACTTACTTTTCCTTGTTCTTTTTTCTTTTGTCTACTCATTCTACATCACAAATCTTCTGACCCAAAGAAGTCTTCCTCAACTGGAGACTAGATTAGGTCCCTCACCATCACACACTCACAGCAAGGTACACTTTTTCTTCATTGACCTACAGCAGTTCTAATTTTACTTTGATATGTGTGATTAGATTATATGTCTCCCTGACTGTTCTCTAAATTCCCTGGGGTCAGAATCTCTCTCTGCCTTTTGTTCGCAACTGAAGCTCTAGCACCTAGCACAAAGTAAGCACACTGATATGAAATTAAAATAGCTAAGTGCGGTTAGAACACGGAGATCTAAGAGCACTGCTCTTAGGAAAGCAGCAACCCTATGATCATTTTCTTCATTAGTGAAACTGGAACAATAATTATACCTATCCTTCAGAGTTGAGAAAAATCTAATGAATATAAAATGCACGGTACAGCCGGGCGTGGTGGTTCATGCTTGTAATCCCAGCACTTTGGGAGGCTGAGACAGGAGGATCGCGAGTTCAAAGCCAGCCTCAGCAACAGTGGGGTGCTAAGTAACTCAGTGAGACCCTGTCTCTACATAAAACACAAAAAACAGGGCTGAGGATTTGGCTCAGTGGTTGAGTGACCCTGAGTTCAATCCCCGGTACCAAAAAAAAAAAAAAAAAATGCATGGTACCTGGCACATGCAAGTATTTTTTAAGTTAACACAATGCCATTATCATTTTGTGTTGCATTACCAATATCATGATTATTATCATTACTATAATACCAACTGGTGTAGCTGAAAGGTTCTCTTGTACTAGCAGAACAAAAGCCTTGAGAGGTGTGATACCAGTAGCTTTGGATGATCAGTTAGGACCACTGGCCATTTGGTGGCAAAACGGGGTCTATTCCTAGGGATTGGGAATTTAGTGTTGCAACCAACTAACACACCCACTCACACACACAAATGTTAATCTGGAAGGGGTTTTTGACCAAAAGGGAGGAACACAAGATTACAAGCTAACTCTATTTTATACTGTTAAAAGATTGCTTATACACTCTTAACCTTAAATCTATTTAGATGTTATATTTTTGTATTTTCCCTTTAAACCATTAATATTTTAAAATTTCAAAATATAAGC
This sequence comes from Xerus rutilus, assembly GCA_028644305.1. Lineage (NCBI taxonomy): Eukaryota > Metazoa > Chordata > Mammalia > Rodentia > Sciuridae > Xerus > Xerus rutilus. The sequence continues at coordinate 49,942,187 of CM053406.1, forward strand.
ATAATGTAATAATAATTTTTATTATCTCTTAGATACAAATTATGACTTATAAAGTCCTGTTTAAGCTTAATTGTAAAATTCCATGACCATACTTGCTTAAGTTTTTCAAACTAGGGTTTGAAATAAAAAATTTAATCAAATGCATGTGGATCTGAGTAAAGATATTACTCCTTATGATGAAGAAACACTAGCAGAAATATCTATACTATAATGGAAAGAAACTTTGGCCCTTCAGCATATGGTTCATAGTGTTTAAACTTTATGTCACTGAATCTGCATTTCCTACTCATCCTGGAGAGGGGGTTACTGATGTCATAAACAGTCTCTCTAAGGAAGTAAGCACTTAGGACACTTCTCTATCTATCAATACTTGTTTATTTTCATTGTCAGAGTATTTTGTGAGTCAGTTTGTGGTTTCAGAATCCTTCCTAGTAAAAACGTGCTAGATACACAAATGATGTAGACTAAAACATTCACATATACTTTCTTTGGGAATATTGGAAATAGCAGTAAGTGTGTAGAAATTTTTTAAATTACCTAACCATCCAAAGCATTTGTTAAAAACTCACTCTCCTCCTTAATGTCAGAGAGATCACTGGCAAAAGCCTTTAGAAAAGGTGCAAAAGATTTAACCAAACATGAGAGAATGTGGTAAAGGACTGAATTTGACTTTATTAATGCCTAAACATACAATGTAGACTCCTTTATTCATAATGATAGTAATACTCAGCAGTATCAAAAATAACTTCTCAATGAATTTAGAATAAAATCTGAAACTCTATGTTGTTAACCTCTTCTCAACTCACACTCTTCTCCAAGGAAACTTCTAAAGCTAGACACTTTGTGCTGAGCAATTGCTTTTTCCTGGTATCTCTAGAATTAGGGCCCCAGGCTTCCTTCCGGAAGAGGAAGTGGGGAGGGGGGAAAGGAGACTAAAGAAAGAGACCACTTAGGGATGTAATAATTCCTGGTCCCTGATCAGATTATAATATTAGGGCAAAAAATAATCTGCAAAGAGCAAAATGCAATAATAATTTGGTAATTTCTTTTTTCAATTTATAGCTGAAAATTCAAAAATATAAATCAAAACAATGAATTCTTTTCCATTAAAAATTCACTCTAAAAATATTTCATGTTTTATGAGTTTTTTTTAATATATTGAACACTTGATGTCATAGGAAATTCTGAATTACCTCAGGAATAGTTACGGTTTGCAAGTAACCAAATACCTTGAAACTAAAAGCTAAGAAGATGGAAAAGCGATCATCACTTAAAAAGACAATCTCCCAAACATCCATTTAAGATTCTTTAATATCAGACTATCTTTGAAAAGTAAATACCCAATCCTAAAGAATGTTGGTATAATATGAATATATGGCCCCATTTACTTGGCTCTTCATGTATTTCAACTACTTGAAAAAATATTTTCTAATTGTTACTAAATTTCTTTTAAGAGAAAAAATAAATGAAACTAAAGGACTCATCAATTTTATATTTACAATAACTCATATGAAAATATGTAGCAATACGTCAAATCGTGTCACCTTCATCCCCTACCCCTAAATAAGCCCTGTACATCTGACACGACCTGAAGACAAAATCAGAAAATTCTTTCATTCTAGAAACTACTTTTCTCTACATAGGTTAAAGTCAAATTCTGCAGGAAGAAAAATTGGTTATAAAAGGAGAAATGTTCAACTCTTCTCCTTTTAATATCAAACTTTATTATTAATTAACATCAAATTTGGAAGGTTAAAAAAATAAATGTACCACACAAAAGACCCTGGCAGCAATTTTTTAAAGTAAGCTTTGTTTATCTTTTCATAACTTACTGTGACAGATACCAGATGGATTATTTCAACATAGTCAGTACTAGATGGATTCATATTAAAATGTTTAATAATAGTTGTATTTCATGATTATCAAGCTATCCAAATAATAAATGAAGGCAGATCATGGATTTGAAAGATACAGAACCCTAAACTTTTCCAAAAGCAAAATTCTGGTGACAATTTTAAAAATCACTACATTTTAAAAATGTAATTAAATAAATAGAAATTGAGACATTCAATTATAAAGGACACACAAAAATAATTTGCTGTAAATTTTAATGTTAGCAAAAGCATGAACCAACACATTAATTATAGATCTCACATCAGATCCTAGTTTTTGAAAAGTTGACAACCCACAGTTATTAACAGCAACTGTAGCTGCCTTTCTATGTACTCAACAGACTTTAACTTTTAAGGTTTTCCGAAAACTCATCACAACACACATTGCTAAAATTTAAGTGATTTTTAGTTTTTTCATATTCATCCTGAAGAGTAGCAAAATCATTTTTACAAATCCAGTTAGCTATCTTGGATTGATAGCAAAATTATATTATTAAATTTCATTGTCTTTTAAGATCTACAAGGCTATGAAAATGCAAAGAACAATCTTTTTTTTATATAACAATGCTCTGAAACATTTTATTGATACAAAATATTTAAATTAAAATGCATATTAGACTTTAAAATAACATTCTTCCTAGTCTTGAAAAATACCTACTTGCATGGAAATACCATGTGCCAAAGAACAATATATTTTTAAACATCAATGAAAGAGATGACACTTTTTAGGAAACTACTGTTGTTTCATATAATCTATTTACTATTTGGAGACAGCTACACTGTTAACTAAAATATAATTCAAACACTTGATATGTAACTTAAGAACAAACTGAAATAACGATAAAGATTAAATACTTAATGGTTCACAGTCGCATGATTAAATCACCATATTAGGACTAAGCAGCCAACATTTATCCTCAATTCAATTTCAAAATGAAATACTAATAGTTGGACAGCATTTTCTCCCAAACACCAGCTACACTATGCTTAGAAGTGAGAGAGGAAAATATATATCTAATCAATTCTTTTTTATATTTATATGCAGTTCTAAAACATGTTTCTTTTTTTTTCCCCTCTACCAGGAATTTTTCCTTCCTAAAGCCATCCCAACCACCACCTCTACTTTGTTTACACTTTAAGTTCTGAGAAATAAGCCACAGTTTAAAAACCTCATGTGATGCTAAAAGATAACTGGTAAAAAAAATGAGTACACCGAGATAAGAAGGTATTTTTTTTTAAATCTATTTTAGGATAGAACCTAGCAGTTTTATTTAGATTTACATTAAGGTATAAAAATCTGTTTAGTAATAAGTTTCTTTGGACTCCTAAAAAAGAACAGCATGGATATAAAACAAGGTAGTCATTCAAAACTTGTTAATGTATAAAATAAATGAATAAGCACATTCCAGTAAGAATTTCCTATAAATGTAAAACTTTGTCATCTTATTCATTCTAAGATTCACTTCAGCCCTATCTGCGACTAACTAAAAGGGAAGTCACATGACTTAAGCAATGAAAGAGAGAGAAAAGTTTTCTTTCTACAGGAAGAAACAAAAGCTTGGTATTAGCTATCCAAGGCCAATGGGTGGGGCCTGCAAGCCAAAAAGCTGTAATGAATTGAGGTTAATCTTAACAGGGGCCCACTTTAACCTTCTCAAAGCATTAAAAACGTGAATACAACCAGTACTTACATAAAATAACAAACCTGTAAAATAAATTAGGTTTCACAACTACAAAATTCTGCAGGGATATAATTCAGTTTACAAACAAGGTTGCTGCTTTGTTGGGGTAAAATCACCTTAACTGTGATTCCCTGCACGGATACACAGCCCATCCCCCACTGTTACACAGATACTTCACAAGCCTCTTGAATAAATAGGAGTATCCAATGTCCAGGGTGATGGGTGGTCCTGAGGTCCTGAACCAGAGCTGTATACTTTTAAGGGATGCTGAGATAAGAACAAAGTGTTTTGTGTTTGTTTAAACATGGGTCTAGATGTAAAGTCTTTACACCATTATGGTACAGCTCATAAACTTGTGCTATTATTGATTTAGGCAAGTTTTAAGTGTCAGCATAAATTAAGCACATCAAAATAAAATACTTTGGGGCTTTTTCTAAGTTTGATTCAAATTAACTAAAGCAGTTTTCTTAAAAATAATCAATACATTTCAAAGATATAAACTCTCAAACTAAGAGAGAACATCGTATCAATAAACAGGATTTCATTCAACTTTTATAATAATATAAAATAACATGTACTTAAATAAAATTATATACACCAAATAAGCTGTGATGCAATGAAAAACTTCTCAAGAAAATGAAATTAACCCATGTGGAGTCACAATCAAGTATCAACTATTATGTTCACTTTTATGCTCTGGGTTTTGTAAGTCCAATATAAATAGGGGGTTTTGTTTGTTTGTGGGTTTGCTTTGTTTTGTAGTTCCAGAACAGAAAGCAGGATTTACAAGGAACTCAAGGAAAAGATAAGCAATGAATAGTCCTGACCCTGGCTTCTCTGGCTTGATCAAGTGGGCCTGCAACCTGAGCCAAAGGGCGCAAATTCCTCACCATTCAAAATTCTTCAATGGCATGAGGGAGAAAACAGGGAAAGGGGCAAACATGCAAATCCAACAGCCCCTAGATTTAGTATTCAACTAAAAATTTCAGACAGTTTAAAAAGATGAAGCCATACCATGGTTAAATTTCTGATGCAGTCTTAACCAATCCTAAGAAGGAAAGCTTCGTTTTTCCTTGTTAAAATTGAAAAAGATTCATTCACCTTTTAAAATTTATGGCTTACACTGAGCTATGCTAGGTATGTGTCTCTAATATTATTTTATATACTTAAAGGAGTTGCTGAAAAACAATTAATTTGCAAGCACCAATGTTTCTGTATTGTAAGCAAAATCATTTACTATTAAAATCATATTTAAGAAAAAAGTTTATATAATTCATTCCAAACTTTACAATATATCATTGACTTATTTAAAGTGATACAAATAAGTTCTGTGGTCAGACTTTTGTTATAGACTGAAGACAAAGATAATTCATTTAAATTAAAAAAATGTTACATAAGATAAAAGAATTTAGACATTATATGATCTGGGAGCATTCTAGTCACTATTGCTAAAGGCCTACAGAAATTACGTAACAAAGGAGAGAAATGGTCATGAACAAGTTCTGGCCAAAGTAATCTGAAATTTATGCCATACAGCATAAACCATAAAACTAGACAAAAATCTTAGATTGACAAGCAAATTTAACTTACAACACTTTAAAAGAGAATCCAACTTTGTGATTAACCAAAGTAATAAATTTAAGTGGACTCTGATTTTTAAAAGTAGACTTAGAATAAAGACTTAAAGCAACTGGTAAAAATTAAGTGTACTATTAGTAGTACAATAAATTAATATGATTTTGAGCATTGGCAAAAATAGTTTCTCTACATATCTGAAAACCATATATTTTAAGACTTGAAAAACCACTGTATTTTAAATAGTTCAAAATTTTAAAACTAACTTTTTTTAATCATTTATTTTTATCATATTTATCCTCAAATAAAGTCAGTAAAGATGATACAATTTTACTTTGTAAAAAAGCGAATACCAGTAGTATATAGGAAACAATGATACTTTGCTTTTATGCCTTTTATGAAAAGAAAAAGAACCAAGTGGAAAAATTTAATTAAAATGTATGCCATCGCTTAAAAACTAAAAGATACATAGAGAACACAGAATCCTTGAAAATATCATCCACCAATGCTTTATACTTAGTCATTGATCAATAAAAATTAGTTGACTAGAAAAAATTAACAATTTTTCTAGAGTAACCTTTTTCTTAAAATTTATTACTTCTCAATGACAATGAGCCACCATCTTGTGGATTTATACCTCTAAGGATATTTATAGAAAAAACCCAGTTGAGACAGAAATTCTATAAATTTCTGACAAGAAATAGAAATATCAATAATACTAATTATCCCTTTAGGCAAGCAGTGAGTTTACAGTGTATGAAAAAGTGCCATAAAGATAAATGAAATTAAGATTGAAGATTAAAGCCAGGCATAGTGATACATGCCTGTAATTCCAGCTACTTGGGATACTGAGGCAGGAGGATCACAGGCTTGAGGCTGGCCTGGGTTATTTGCCAGACTCCGTCTCAAAATAAAAATAAAAAGAGTTGGATTTGTAGTTCGGTGATAAAGTACCCTTGGGTTCAATCCTCAGTAACAACAACAACAAAAAGACTAAAGATTAGTAAAATGCTTATGAATTAATTTCTAGTTCAGAAGCATAGCAACTGCTAGTGTAAAAGAAATTTCCAGGAAAAAATAACTAAGGAAAAACAAACTGAGGGGAAAAAAATGGAAATAAGCACAGATCTTCTTTGATAAAGGATTTGGGACTGTAACCTGTACTCAAACCAGGTCAAGCGCGGCACAGTGGTGCACACCTGAAATCCCAGGAACTCTGGAGGATATGGGAGGAGGATATCAAGTTTGAGATCATCCTGAATAACTCAGCTAGGCCCTAAGCAATTCAGACTGTGTCTCAAAATAAAAAGTAAAAAGGGCCAGAGATATATCCCAATGCTAAAGCATCCCTGGATTCGATCCCCAGTACCTAAATAAATAGAGGAATCTAAATGTAACAATTATTATACAGGTCAACTAGGTCTACTGAGCCTCTTCAAGAATGACTACTCCCAGCACTTTGGGAGGCTGAGACAGGAGGATTGCGAGATGCTAAGCAACTCAGTGAGACCCTGTCTCTAAATAAAACACAAAATAGCGCTGAGGATGTGGCTTAGTGGTGGAATACCCCTGAGTTCAATCCCCAGTACCAAAAAAAGAATGACTACAAATGGCATAAGAAAACTTTCTGAAGTGATAAAATGTTCCATGTCATAATAGGAATGTAGTTATAATTTGGGTTCAATCCTCAGTAATAAGTAATCTAAATATACACTTATTTGGTGAATTTGAATATAAATTAAACCTTAATAAAGCTGAGAAAGCAAAAAATAATAATAAAAGTAATGACATAAACAGTATCTTTTATATGTTCTAGCAAACATTTTTATGGTAAAATTACTAATAAAAATACAGTGCTCAAATAAAGATTAAAACTACAATCTGAGATTGCTATAATCTTGGAATTATTTTCATGTACATTTTTTCCATTGACTGTTACCTTACTCTTATAAAATAAGAAGGAAACATTACTAACCACATTTTGATCATATGAACACTGAAACTACCAGAAAGTGACTGGCCAAAAGCCAGAAACCCACCAAGTAGCATAGCCAAATTAAAAACCTTTATTCCCAATGTTTTTTCCACCATGATACCACACTACTTCTCCTTTGTAATAGTAACTGTGTGACAAACTTGGAGTCCTCACCACCTGCCAAGTCCACGTTAAGTGCTTTACATATGTAATAATATTTAACCCTCATAACCACTCTAGTATTTTATTTTTGTCTCTCCTCATTTAGACAATAATAAAGTAACTTACTTTCCCCCAAAACATCTAATAAAACAAACTGGGATTTGAATTCTGATCTATTGGACCAGAGTCTATACCATGTTATACCATACATTTCAGTTTCACAAGGATTAATTAACAGAGCAGTAGGAATTAAATTATCACAACAGGCCTAATTAAAACAATAATTTAGCTGGTTGTGGTGGTACACGCTGGTAATCCCAGCAACTCTGGAGGCTGAGGTAGGAGGGTCCCAAGTTCAAAAACAACCTCAGCAATTTAGTGAGACCTGAAGCAACTTAGTCATAACTTGTCTCAGAATAAAAAATAAAAAGACCTGGGGATGTAGCTCAGCAGTTAAGCACCTTGGGTTTAATCCCCAGTAAACACATACGCACACACACAGAAAAGGTTTTTTTCCTTCGCTTATACTGAAGAACATACCAGCTCATTATGTATACCTGAAAACACAGGTAAAAAAATTTCATGATACAACAAACTATCAAAACAAAAATACCTTATAACGAAATTATTTCCAAGCCTCAGTTTATACTCTCATATTTTAAACAATGTTTTTTTAAAATATTTTTTAGTTCTAGATGGACACAATACCTTTTATTTATTCATTTATTTTATGTGGTGCTAAAGATCAAACCCAGTCCCTCATGTGTGCTAAGCAAGCACTCTACCACTGAGCCACAACCCCAGCCCTAAACAGTGTTTTTTGAAATGGGGTCTTGCTATATTGTCTAGGCTAACCTGGAACTTAGCTCAAGTGACACTATTGCCTTAGCAATCCAAGTGCCTGGGACGATAGGCCTGTCAAACAATATTAAACAATACTCTATGCCAGAAAAATATAATAAAAAGTCTTAGAGTTCACTGCAAAAAAAATCAAAGCATTGCTGAGGATGCAGCTCAGTGGTAGAGTATTTCTGCCTACCATGCACAAGGCTCTGGGTTCAAAGCCCTGTACACATAAATAAATAAGCCAACAAACATACATTAAACTAGCAATACTATCTAACACATTTTATCCAATTGTAAAGAAAGCTCATAAATCAATTTACTTTTCAAGAGTATACGAGTATAAAAATATTTGTTGAATATAAATTATGAATAATTTAACAAATAAGTTATTTTCACAAAGACCAGTTTGTTTATTTATTCAACACATACTTACTCAGCAGTTTATATAATATTACCTCTACTCTTCACAACAATCTAAAAAGTTAGGTGTTATTCATCCAGTTTTTAGTTGATGATAAAAATATAAGTTATTTCTAAGCCGGGCGCAGTGGCACACGCCTGTAATCCCAGCACTTTGGGAGGCTGAGAGAAGAGAATTGCGAGTTCAAAGCCAGCCTCAGCAACAGCGAGGCGCTAACCAACTCAGTGAGACCCTGTCTCTAAATAAAATACAAAATAGGGTCAGGGATGTGGCTCAGTGGTCGAGTACCCCTGAGTTCAATCCCTAGTACCAAAAAACAAAAAACAAAAAAAAAAACCAATGAATCAAAGTGGTGCCCCCTGTAATCCCAGAGACACAGGAGGCTAGCAAGCCTCAGCAGCTTAAAGAGTCCCCCGGTAACTTAGTAAATAAACCCTCAAAAAACAAAATAGGGCTATGGATATAGCTTAGTGGTAAAGCACCCCTGAGTTCAATACCCAGTACCAAAAAAACGAAACAAAAAGAAGCAAAAATTAGTAACGAGTATAGGATACCAAGAGCTAACTCTAATGTCAAGTATAGACTTCGGATGACTATGATGAGTCAAAGGTAGGTTTATCAACTTTTACAAATATACTATTCTGGTGTAGTCTGTTAATAATGGGGGAGACTACGTACATATAAGCAGGAGGCATATATGTATGAAAAAAAATCTCTGTACCTTCCCCCTAATTTTGCTGTGACCCTGAAACTACTCTTGAAAAAAGAAGTCTTTAAAGAAAAAAAAAGTGAAAGGGTTAAGGATGTGGTTCAGTTGCAGAACAGATGCTTAGGATCTGGGTTCATTCCCAGTACCAAAAAAACAGTGAGAGAAAATACTTACAACATAAAGCAATAACTATGTCTTAAAAACTTAAATTCATCTGTAATCCCAGCAGCTCGGGACACTGAGACAGGAGGATAGTGAGTTCAAGGCCAGTCTCAGCAAAAGCAAGGTGCTAAGCAACTCAGTGAGACTCTGTCTCTAAATAAAAATACAAAATAGGGCTGGGGAGGTGGCTCAGTAGTCCAGTGCCCCTGAGTTCAATCCTCGGTATCCCCTCCAAAAAAACTTAAATTCACACTTCAAGATTAAATTAAATAGGAGCATCTTTTTAAATACAAATACACAAAAAGAAACTGGAAAATGGCCGGGCATGGTGGCACATACCTGTAATCCCAGTGGTTTGGGAGGGTGAGGCAGGAGGATGGCAAGTTCAAAGCCAGGGTCAGGAAAAAGAAAGGTGCTAAGCAACTCAGTTAGATTCTGTCTCTAAATGAAATACAAAAAAGGGCAGGGGATGTGAGTCAGTGAGTTGAGTGCCCCTGAGTTCAATCCCAGTACCCACCTCAAAAGAAAAGGGGAAAAAAAAAAGAATCCGGAAAATGAATCCTCACTTTAAAATCAAAAGGAAAGTGTTACCAAAAAAAGAGAAAAGTCCTTCAAATGTTAATATAAAGAGATGTTATAGTTAAACAGCTGTGAAGGATTTTGTCTAAGATTTTTCTGAAATGATCAAATAGGAAAATCATCTTAAAATTTTTTATAGATAGAGACCATATTCAGAATATTAAAATACATAACTAGTTATAAAAATGAGCTTTGAGCCTGGCACGGTGGCACACACCTGAATCCCAGCACTTTGGGAGGCTGAGACAGGAGAATCGCAAGTTCAAAGCCAGCCTCAGCAACAGCAAGGCACTAAGCAATTCAGTGAGACCCTGTCTCTACATAAAACACAAAAATAGGGTTGGACATGTGATTCAGTGGTCAAGTACCCCTGAGTTCAATCCCCGGTACAAAAAAAAAAAAAAAAAAAGAGCTATGAATGTTTATGATCATTCTTAACTTTTCAAGATTTGTGTTTGTATAAATATATTTTAAATTGGCATTTGGTTCTGGGGATACAGTTTTGTGGTGATATTTGCTTAACATGCCTAAGGACCCAAATTCAATTAGCAGCCCAGCAAGGGGGAAAAAAGACAAAATTGCCATTTTAAATAGTCCTGAGTGTAACAGTCATATATTCTGTATATAAAAAGTTATCATGCTAAACTATCACAAAAGTACTTGTGGGGAAGGGGTTGTAGTTCAGTAGTACAGCACTTGCCTAGCACCTGTAAGTCACTGGGTTCAATCCTCAGTACCACATAAAAATAAATAAATAAAATAAAGGTATTATGTCAATATACAACAAAAATTTTTTTTAATAAAATAGTAAATGTGACTGATTAGCAATGAAATATTATAAAAACCTTGAAACATGAACATATTGGACTGAATTATCTTCACAAACTATATAATTAATATTATAAATATTATAGACATGAAGCTGGGCACAGAGACACATGCTTATAATCTAAACTACTAGGGAGCCTGAGGCAGGAGGATCACAAGTTTGAAGCCAGCTTGGGCTAAATTTGGCCAGATGCTGTCTCAAAAAAAAAAAAAACCAAATACATACATAAACATAAAAAGGGCTGGGATGTAGCTCAGTAGTAGAGTACCCCTGGGTTCGCAAAAAAAAAAAAAAAAACCAGCAAGAAAATACACAAACATAAACTCTATACTAAATCAATTGGTTGAACCGTGTTGCAACACTTAAAATTTTCATATATTTATATTACTCACCTCTAAATATTTGCATATCTGATACTATTCATAATGCTTTAAACTTACTACATTTTGATTTCTTCTATGCATTACTCCTAGAGGTGCTTTCTAAGCCAAGTAATAACAGGAACATAAAACATACAAAATCTTTTTAAGATGAGCATTTTTTAAAATATTTATTTGTTGATAGACCTTTATTTTATTCATTTATTTACATGTGGTGCTGATAATCGAACCCAGTGCTTCACACATGCTAGGCAAGTGCTCTACCATTGAGCCACAATCCCAGCCCCTTAAGATGAGCATTTTTAAAGAAGAAAATGTAAATCAGAAATAAAGTGCATAAGAATACCTATACCTGAAAAGTAAGGGATGATTTTAAAACCAAACTCATATATATGTAAGACTATTGTTAATGATAATTTCATTACAGTCATTTTGAAATTACTCTCTTTGGGACAACTTACTGCATAAATTATTAAATAAATGAAATATGTTTACATTAAAATTCTTTGTATTTTATTTGGTGGCAAAGAATTACAAATACATATATAAACCCAATATTTGAAGAAAGTATTGGTTGAGAAGTAAGCTAAGGAGAGCTCAATAAGAATGGATTCTAGGGGCTGGGATTGTGGCTCAGCGGTAGAGCGCTTGCCTCGCATGCGTGAGGCCCTGGGTTCGATCCTCAGCACCACATACAAAACAATAAAATAAAGACATTGTGTCCATCTACAACTAAAAAAAATATTAAAAAAAAAAAAAAAAAGAATGGATTCTATATTTCTCCAGAAGAAAATGAAATTCAAACAACCATGTTTTCTTAAACAAGATAAAGACTTTGGAAGCAACTATCAAGATGTATGTAAAGAAGCTGGACGCAGTGGCACACGCCTGTAATTCCAGCACTTTGGAAGGCTGAGAGAGGAGAATTGCAAGTTCAAAGCCAGCTTCAGCAATGGTGAGGTGCTAAGCAACTCGGTGAGATCCTCTCCACATAAAACACAAAATAGGGCTGGGGATGTGGCTCAGTGGTCTAGTACCCCTGAGTTTACTCCTCGGTACCAAAAAAAAACCAAGATGTATGTAAAGAAAAACTTACATGATAACAAACATCAGCAGGTAGTTACTGTGCCACATTTCCCTTTTCCAAACATCTAATATTTAATTACTATATGATTCTAAATTATCATTATATATTTAAGTCCTAATGAATACTTATATTTCAGAAAAACTTCCAGTGACCTTTTCTAGGCAATTTAAGCATACATTTTTTTAACTTATAAATATAAGGAAAGTGTTAGGAGTATTACCATCACTTAGACTTAAAAATCCATATTAACCATGAGCCAAATCTTACTTCCACAGAGACAATCTCTGGATTTTCCACTAGATTCTTGAAACATTCCTAAAAATTCATTCTATTTTACAAACTGAATCATCAAAATTTTCAAATTTCAGTTAAGTATTTTATTGCATACCTCAAAAACAGTGAAGTGTGACAAAATGTACAAATATAGTACTTACATATTTATGTCAGTTTTTAAAACTAATGTTCATTACTAAACTCTATCAATGATTCACTATTAAAATGGATCAGAATACACACATTCATTTTCCAGTCATAAAATACAATCTTTAAATCATAAGTGAACTTCAGAAAATCAAATGAAAACCGTCATTTTAAACCACCAGTTGTCACCATATTCCTAGAGCAGAATCTCACTGCATTCATCAACATCAGGGAAAGCATAGCACCTGTGCATGTGTTTCCACTTCAGAAATTAGAAACATCACAAGAACTACAGAAAGTTTGATTACATTAATACCAATAAATTTTATAGAGAATTAAGTCACAATAAATCTATAGCTCTATTTTGAAATACACATACATCTTATTTCACAGCAACTAAATTGTCTTGATATGCAGTTCTTTGCAGTCAATATTTTTCCTGGGTACATACTGACATGAATTTTTAAGTATCATTTTAGAAAATAATACTAAAATCATTTTTTATTTCTCCAAATATATACCATTAAAAAATGTGTTCAATATACTTACCGAATAACACATGTACTTATGAGCACCCACCAAAAAAACTATGTCATATATTTTTTAAAAAAAAATTTTTTTTTGGTACTGGGGATTGAACCCGGGGGCACTTAACTGAGCCACATCCCAGCCCTAAATAATCTGCATAGGTATTGGTCCACTTGAACACTGAGTTAAATTTTCTAATTATCTAAGATGCATATTATTGTATAAAAAATTATATTATAGACAGAATGCAAAAAATCTAACATGCATAAAATCTGATATGTCTTCAAAATGTTTACATAGTAAAACTCATGGCTAAAATAAAACGTTTTTAGAAATGTTATAAAATGGTCCTGAATTGCAATCTGATTCTACAGGAGATGCTCACATAACACCTATACAGAACATTTACAACCATCTAATTATTACTTCTTTTTGCCTGGCTAAGCTCAGTAGGATTCCTGTCTTCTTCAAAACAATTATTCATACAATTTATGTGTGATTTATGTAACTTTCAATAAAAGAACCACCTTTAACTAGGTATTATTTAATATTGTCTTTTTTCATATATACATGATGCGCAACAGAAAATTAATGCAAGTCAAATATTTAAAATGATGTTTATAATCTGGAAACTATTAGCTATATATAAAAAAACTTTACCAGCAATATAATATTTTTAATTCAATGGATACAGGAATGTTTATCAACATATATCCATTAAATAGCTTAAATCTGGATGTCTGTTCTAAAACACCGATTAATAAAATGTCTAACATTTGAATTTTTTGTTAAAAGCCAAATTATAACAAGGTATGATCAGACAAAGAAGAAAAGTGCTATTTTTTCATTCATCTATAAAACAAATTTATGAGATCGTAAAGAACAATTTAACAATCTAAAGAAGGTTCAAAGGGGGAAGCAAAAGCCTGAGAGAAAATGGATTTGTCAATTATTTTAGTCATTCAGTCTGAGGAGGAGGAAAAGATAATAGAAAATGCAGCTTCGTTTTGCAATATAAAATAGGAGGCATAAAATTCAGTAGCCTGCATGTGGGCTCCTATTTATGCATTTAAACCCTACTTCAATTCACAAATTATGCTGATCCTTCCACATGTAAACAGCCAATAATGATGACCAGGCCTTTAGGAAAGAAAAACACCATACAGCAAGGTCAGGAAGCTGCAACAGCACAACAGAGCAAAACAGAATGGTTTCATATGTTCCTACTGTTTATACACATAATTTGAAGATGTTATTACTAGGGTGGGGTGTAAATATTTCCAATTCCAGAAACATACAACACAGCATTAAATTAATATATCATTTTCATGTAGAAATACTAAGTATTTCATCTATGTCAGTCAACCTGTAGTATTAAGCCATTCAATTCTTTCTAACTTAGATGTCAAGCCAAAATAAACCTCTTTAGTCCTAAGCCTCCATTTCTTCCTACAAAATCATTTCAGACAATTTATATTTCCTTAACTTCTTTTGATGAAAAAAATAGGCTTGCAAGTTATTTTTTTTTACTATAAAGAGATTAATTAATAGGAATAAAAGAGGAAGTGGTATTAATTTATTATTTTCTGGACAAAGTTTTGAATGGGAAGCAAGGACATTCTGCCTTGTATTTAAGCATCTTTAAAAGCTACAACACAGTATAAGGCAAAGGTGGAAATTTACCCCAAGTAACAGACAAGGACATTTTAAACACAATCTAGAGCCGCCTTTGGCCACATTTTTTTTTTTTTTTTTTAGTTCAGTCTCTTAAAGAGACAGTATCCTTGCACCACTGCCCTACAGGGAGTACATTTCTTAAGTGTTTAACTACCAAGAATTCTCCTTGGCATTTCTACAAATCCATTCTAGACCAACAGTGTTCCATTTTGTTTTACTGATTTCAAGGCAGGCAGCGATAAATAAGAAGAGGGACTGTGTACTAGGTGTCTAAAATAAAATCATACACATTTCTTATCACAACGAAATGTGTTGCTTTTGTTTTCTAAACTTAAAATGATCAGTTTCTTCATTCATTTTTCCACCCATTCATCGGCAAAGACGACCTAGTCTGTTGTAACCAATAACACTGGAAACTACAAGAACGCAATTTCGCCGCCAAATGAAAAAGGGGAAATGCCAATAACGTCAACCTGGGTCCAAATAGTCAAATATCAAAGATTTCATTTTCTATTTAGGAAAAGATACCCTGGAAGGAGCTCATGCACGTGCCCTAAAAACCGGATTACCACGTGATTTCAAGGAAGATTTTTCTCTTTCAATATACCTAAGAGCACATTATCGTACATCTATTAAAATAACTACAGATCAACCCCTCCACACAGAAAAAGGTGGAAGGGGGAAAAAAATTCAGCTTACTTGGTGTACAAATACATCGACTGGAATATCCAAGGGGCTTCCCTCTCGGTTTATCATGGAGATGAATCCAAATCCCATGCGCACGTTGAACCACTTACAGTGGCCAGTTCCGTGCAAAACCTGGGATTCCTCCTCTGTCTGCTCTGGCAGCTTCCCTGGCTCTTCTCCACCACCTTTGCTTGCCCCGCCTGAAATGGAACAGGACAAAAAAAATCAGTCAGTCTGTATTTCCATGCTGTGTTCATTGAAAAAATGGGAGAGGGACTGTTGGGGAAAAGGGGGAGCAGATAGAAAAAAAGAAAAGAAAAAACGTTAGTAAATAGTTGGAATCCTTTCTCATCTACAGAAAATATTTTAAATGAAAAGGGTTAAAAGAAAGCAGGGGGAGGAGGAAACTACACTGTTCTATCGATCACAGCAACTTCCACGTTTCCGTACATACGTGTACTTTTTTAACTCCCGTTTTTTTTACAGCCACATATTATAAGTACAGCATGTGAGGCTTTACTTGCATAATACTGATTTAACACTGATCCCATTTAGAAAAAAAATTTAAAATAAACTATTTCCTCTGGCGGGTACAAGGACGAAAGAGAAATCCTGAAGATGGTAACAACTACTAGTTAATGCACACGCGGCAGCAGTGAATCCACAGTTATTCGCAATGTGCACTCCCCTCCCCCCATAACTTTCAATTAAAGTTGGGGTGGAATGGGGGAGGGGGCAGGTGTATAAAAGTTTTCTTGGGCTCACTAACTGAAACTGCGCTTAATCACACTCACACAATTCAAACAATAGCCCCCTGAAAGCTTTTCAAGTTGTGAATCAGTGTGGGCGGTACAAAACATTTTTGGAGATCTATAACAATAGGTTTGCATAAAGCCCCATTGCGCGATAGGGGGTGGGGAGGTAATGCCTAGTATTGGGGTAAAGAGGGAATTGGGGGACAGGCAAAGAAGGATGAGAAAGGGGGGTGGAGGGGAGAAAAGAAGAAAGAAATTCACAGTAAAACAATAGAAAAGAAAATTAACCTTCGGCCATGTTGCCCCACGGGCCCTCTGCTCCAAACTCGTGAGATGAAAACTTTCCCTTTGGAACGGAGTGATCTTCTGCATCAATCTAACATCTTGATTTTGTGCGTTCACAAATTTAGCTCGCATGGTCTAATGTGCTTTCCTTCTTTTGATTTTTTTTTCTCGTCTCTCTCCAGTTTCTGGCCCCCTGAGCACACGTGACTTTGTCAATTACATGCTTTCTTGCTACTAATTTCACCTCGGATCCTTAAGGGGCTGGCAGGAGGAAGAGATAACCAATCGCCATTTCATCTATGCTGACATCAAAATAATTTATGAATGAACACGAAAAACTCAAACATGTTATCTTGAAGACAATTTGGGACGCTTCTCTACGATAAATCAGAGTGCTGATTTTGTGCTTCTACTTAAACACAATGGAGGGTCCTTGTGAATCGTCGATTTAGAAAAAATCATATGTACACACGCGTGCCTTGTCTAAATAATCTCATACCGGGGAGTCATTTAAATATTATGATTATTTTCTCTTAAAATTCAGCTATTTCATAGCAGCAAACCTGCTTGGGACAAATTTCATACTTAACACTTAGAGGAAAATATATAATTTATAAAAGAACAAATTAAACCCAATTACATCCCCATTAAACTTTAGATAATGTAACACACCTACAAAAAGCACACAATTACCTAATTGTGTCTCAAAATTTTTTTCGAATTTAAAATAAAGTTCCACCGGAAAAATCACTATCACCTTTCTTGTAGTCAAATCGTGTTTAGATTTATCAGTTCGGGACATTTTAAAGGGGGTTGCTAAGGAATTGTACTTCACAGGTTTCTCCGCCATCTCTTTCCGGGGGAGGAGATGTGATTAATGACTTCCTAAATAACAGCCCAGTTTTTCAGCCTAACATAGAGTGAACCTCAATCAGTGGTGATTGTTCCCCAAGAGCAAGACCACGTAGGGCAGAGGGGGAGGGGAACGCTGGGGAGGAGAACGCTGGGCAGGGGAGGTGCCGTGGAGCAACGAGGAGCCGCCTGGAGAGGCGGCTGCAGCTCGGAGCACAGGAGGTGGGGGTGGCGGGCACTGTGGGGTGGGTGTAGAGCTGCACGCCCAGAAAAAGGTAAATTCGTGATATTGACTGGCCATGACATTTTAAAAGTCCACTACCAGCGGGTACAACAGTCGAATAAACGAAAATTTAATAACGCATTAGGTTCTTCCCGTCCCTTCTCCGCTGGCCTCTACTTTCAAAATGCTTACTTTTGAACCTTTCAAATCGGTTCAAAAGGTTGATTACGAGATGCTGACAGTATCACCCCCCTTATTGAATACTACAGTAAATACTATAGATTAATTAGAAATGCTTTGCTTTTTTTGAAACATAAAATGTAGACTGTTTTGAAAAATTAAGAGACCCACCAGTCTTTTTCTACCCCACCCTCCATTTTCTTAAACAAGCAGTTTACGGAAAAACTAACTGCAAAATACCACTTCCCTTCTGCAAAGCTAAGCTGACCCTCCCCCACCATGCCCGCAATCCCCCTCCCCATCTCTCCAAACAAGTCCATGTTCTCCAGTGTTTCACACATAAAATGTTGGGATTTTGAATGGAAAAGCTACTGGAAACCCTACATATACTATTAATACCTCTTCCTCATATGAAACAACTAAAATTAAATTTAAATGGATGTATATAAAAATGGAAGTTATTTTCAGCTGTTTCTTATAAAAGGTGTCAATCAAAACTGATCAATTTCGAAAGATTTTTTTCCTACGTTTCTTTTGTTTCTCAGGAAAGAGGACAAGCTTTCTGCTTTCATTTACTTTGAGGGCAATAACGTGCCAGCTGGTAGGGAGGGGAAAATGTAAAATTCCAAATGATTTTTAAAAGTGTAACAAAACTTCCACAATTTGAAAATTGCTTTCCTAACAAAACATTTACTAGGCATTGTTTTAAGAGCAGAAACTGATTACTACAGTTATTACAATGATTTGAGTAACTTTAATGATAGCATTAAAGGCTAAATATTATATGCAATACAAGATAGAAAACTAAGTTTTTATATTTTAAAGAATTACTTTTTAAAAACCAATAAAGAAGAATCTGAAAAAGTATTCATGTATATTGAGGTGAAGTGCTATTATTTATGTGAAAATAATTATAAAATTCACAGGTCAGTATAGTTTTGTTAAACATGGTAAATCACATTTTCTCTCATTAGAAAATAGTTTACTCACAAGTCAGAAATACAATATGCAAGTGATTCTGAATCTGCTTATTATTAAATTTGATAAATTTCAAGCCTATCAATATGTGGATGAAACGTGAGGGACAACATGGCTTAACCATATTTGGATGGTATAGTTAGGAGATTCGCAGTTGTGCCTGATTGGGGGCTTCCAGTATTAGAGGAATTAAGGTAGGGTTCACTGGACTGGTCACTGATGTCAGAGGTTATCGACTCATTCATTTCCTGAGAGGGACATCAGCCTTTCAAGTTGTGTAGAGGGCTTTTTCCAACTAGGAACCCTGAGAAATCCTCTAAAATTCATTCACAAAGAATTTAAGGCAAATGCATTTCCATACCTTGGGGTGGGGTAAAGAAAAGGGGAGAGAAGAGGGAAGGCTTCAAGGAGAAAGAGGAAGAAGGAAAGTAAGTTAAAAAGGGAGAAAAAAAATCAGGAGACACAGAATCCCACTCACCAATTCTGCCCCATCTCTAAATCTTTTTAGCCTAAGATCCTTTCATAAACTGACCATAAGCTCTTATAGCTCGTGGAGTGTTTCTTTCATATAAAATAGTCCTATGAGTCTCCTACAATGCTTTCCAATTTGTCACCTTCTTGAAGTCTTCTGGTTTTAATTTTTTTCTCATTTCCTACTTGTTTTTAGTCCCAGAAAGACCTGTGTTTGACTCAAAACTCATGTTTTATACCTTCGAAAGCCAAATGTTTTATAGCTTGATTTATCATAGTTCCTTCAAAATGTCTTTAAACTAGAATTCAAGTAGCTACAAAGAATCGTTGACGCAACAGAGGGGGGAAAAATCAGAGATAATTTAACACATGGCTGTTTGTCATCACAATCTTAGTTTCCCCATTTTTAAAAAGGCGGTACATGCTTTCCCAGCTTAACACCATCACTCCCACCGTCCCCCGCCCCGCGGTACAATGTAAAGAGCCAAAATGTGCCAGAGCCCACCGTGGTTGTTTTCAACTATAAGCAATGAATAACTTCTATAAAAGCAGAAACAATGCCTGGTTCTTCTTGAAACTAGGAGGAGGAGCTGAGACACTGCTACGAGTGACTCCACCCGTCTCTCCTCCTGCCAAATAAGACCCGGTCCACAGCCCCTGCACGGTTGTAGTCCCAGCACCTCCACACGCAGCCTGCGCCCCACGGTCGCTGTGCCCCTGTGCCAGCAAATCTATCCTTTCCCTCCATCTCCTGCCCAGTAACTTCCTCTCACCTTTCTTTATTCAGTCACCTTTCTCTTTAGCCATTATATCACCACCTCCCCTCTGGAAGTCCAGCTATTCCAAAGGCTGGTGTTGTCTCACTAATTAAGGGACTTTTACATTTGTCATCTTGTTCCCAAGAACAAAAGAAACCCTTGCCTTCCCGGCTATGGCAAAAACCGGGCACAGTCAGGCATTTTTACTTAGTTTCCACACATATATTATGATCTGAGCCCTTTACGAGATGCCAGAACCTTCTAAATTTAAGATAAGTAAGGTCAAGAGGAGAGAGGAGGACTTAAGAAAATGCCTGGCCCCGCCCCCACCCGGCCGTGCCTAAAATGGAGCCGTCTTCAAACACACTGGCGCAGTCCTACCCGTCCTATCAGGAAGCCACGAAAACACCACCACCCCACCCAGTGCCTTCCAAGGGTCCGGAAAAGCCGGCGGGAGGGGCCTGACGCTGGGCCAGTAGGTTCTGGGTAGCCCTGTCAGTCCTGGTTTCATCTTTCCCGCATCCAAGCTGCCGACCCACCCGTCGGGGAGGATGAAGCTAGCCGCTGCGTTTCAGGACACCACTTGGCAGTTACTTTCTTGACGTGAAACCACGGAATTAAACAACAAGGAGTACGGACTACCCGTATTAGTCTTTTCAGAACGTACAGGCACGTTTTGTTTCCAAAAGCAGAAATCCGTTTTTATTTAATTTTCTTATCTGGAAACAAGCTCTGTCTTAATATAATTGTTCCTTTTAGAATTTTTCTTAGCTGCAAGAAATCTTAAAATTTTCTTTAAATGCCTTAACACATTTCTCCGGGACTAATTAAGCAAAATCGTGGAGATACAGGTAAGAATTAGAGTAAATTTTAAGTTTGCCGCTCAAATTGCCTTTTTACTTAAAAAAAAAAAAAAAAAAAGTACTTGCAAATGCTTCCCTTTTTGGTCAGTTACGTTTCAACCAAGTAGTTAGAGCAACAAAATTAATTCAGAAAAGGGGCATTATTTTAGAACCACCATTTTGTAGAAAATACCTTTTTGGAAAAATTGAAATTTCAAAAACAGATTAACACACTTCTCTCCCAATAAATAGGAAAAAATAAAATTTTAGGATTACTACTTCTAAGTATTTTTCCAAGTGTGCTCAACAAATAATTTATTAAATGATTTTCATTAAATTAATAATGGTACAAAAATCACATAGTAATAAGCCTTACTTTGCTTAGAATAGCACAAAAGAAAGCTTTATGATTTATTTGAAAAATAAAAGGCACTATATTTGATCTATACTACTTGAACATGTATGTTTCACAAATTAAAAATTTCTGGGAATTGTTTGGTTGGTTGGTTTTTTCAAACAGTCTCTTTAAATTACTCAGACTGACCTCGAACTGTGATCCTCCTGCCTCAGCCTCCAGAGTAGATGGGATTACAGGCATCCACCACTATGCCCAGCACTTTAAAGATCTTTTCGTGGTAAATATTCTGAGTTTGTGGAGAAAACCACAATTTAAATAATGCAAATATATAATTCTTGCATTCTCCTTAAAGCCATGAGTAAGTTTGTTCTTTAAAACTTCATCTCAAGTCAGGCGCGGTGGCACACGCCTGTAATCCCAGAACACTGGGAGACTGAGACAGGAGAATCACAAATTCAAAGCCAGCCTCAGCAATGGCGAGGCGCTAAGCAACTGAATGAGACCCGGTCTCTAAATAAAGCACAAAATAGGGCTGGGGATTTGACTCAGTGGTTGAGTACCCCTGAGTTCAATTCCTGGTACCAAAATAAATAAATAAATAAAACTTCATCGCATCAAAAGAAATAACTGAAAGAGGACTATGGACTGCATCCCAGGTGTCATTTCAATATTTACACTGTTTATTTGGGGAGAGAGGGAGGGTATTACAAAAATAGGGAGGAAAAGAACAGTGGGGAGGAAAAGATGAGAGAAGTGAAAAGAAATTTCCAGTTTTAAGGTGGTTTTTTGTGGAAAGAAAATCTATGGGGAAAGAGCAACCCATCAGAAACTGGAATTCAGAGTACTGGTCCCATTCACTAACCTTGTGGTCTTATATTAATCACCAAGTTTCTCTGGGCCTTAGTTCCTCATCTACAAAGTTAGATTGGACCAGTTGATACTCAAAGTGGTTTAGCTTAAAATGTAAACTTTAGAAGTAACCTTCCTTTTGGAGAAAGTGGTACCTCTACTCTCCAACCCCCTTTTAATCACAAGAAACAGACACGAAACTTTATTGCAGTCACTTAACACATTGGTGTTGACGTTATTTCCCAAAAGAAAAGAAAATTGTCCCTGGACTGCCCCCTATTTGCCCCTAGAGAAAATGCACAACCAATAAGGGGGAAATAGTTGGTATATTAAAATACTGTAGCAACTTTTGAGACTCTTCTTTTTCATAACACTCATTAGAGCATCATCTCCATGTTAAAGGATTGATTCTAGACAAAAGTAGTGTTTGTCAAGTGGCAGTACCTATCCCAGCTTCCTCCACTAATCTTTTGATCCTTACCACTTTCCTCTGGTTACTCACAATCCTTATTTGTTCAGTTGAATAGAATATCATTTTATTTGTACTTCAGGAACGCTCATAAACTGATTTATCAGCTCGTGTGTTTTTAAAGTAGTACTGATCAAAAAGATATTAAATTCATCAGGGCAGAAGTCAGTAACAATATTATTAAATGAAACTTTCTGGAAAAGTGTTATATAACTTCAATAATATAAGAAAATATGGGCTGGGTTTGTGGCTCAGTGGTAGAGCACTTGCCTCACACCTGTGAGGCACTGGGTTTGATCCTCAGCACCACATAAAATAAATAAAGGTATTGTGTTCATCTACAACTAAAAAATATTTTTAAAAATATATAAGAAAATACTTAGACATCAAAATGTTAAAAAGTTCAAAAAGACTCAGTTTTGCAGGATTAGTAACAAATTTTGACATGTACATGAAAAGCAATACAAATGGAGTTTCCTGGATTAGAGAAATTCCCTCACAAAAGTTGAATATATTATATTGTGCAATTTATGTTATAGTGAATTATTTGAAACAACACTATGTCTCTCTCTTTAGTTTAATTCAACAGATATGTGTTAATGCCTACTGGGAATTTATAAAAATGAATAAGCCACAAATACTTTTCATTCATCATCATAAGCACTTAAATATTATCTATATCTAGCTTGAGTTACAAAAAAAAGGAATCATAAATTCTAATACTGCTAAAATCAGGAGGGAAAGGAGTTAGAAGATGCCATCCACGCAATTCTGGTGGTAATAACAGTTTTATAGATGGACTGATCTGGATGGAGTCTAGTAGGATATGATGCTCATCTTCCCAAAGCGGAAAGTCAAAATGGAAAATTCTAGAGGGGTTGTCAAGTTCTCTCCTGTACCACTAGTGGTCTTTTAAAACATCAGTTAGGTAAAATATTTAATTTAAAAAATAGACTAACCTGGGGCTGATGAAACCTGGTTGAATGACCTCATCGTCTTCTGAAGAACCTAAAATCAGAGAGCTCAAGTCAGTACTACATTAATTGCCTATTTAATTGCCTCTTCTTCAACTTAATGGATCATTAGAAAGCAATAAAATGCCCAGGTTTTGACTCTGTGAAGTGACCTGTAAACTTTTTTTTTTTTTTTTTACAGTTTAAAACTCACCTACCAAATTAGACAACCAATTGGCATAAATTTGTCTTTTATTTCTATTAAAAGACATTGGTTTAAAAAACACTTATAACAAGATCATTAAGATGGAGTTAAAGATCACAATTTCATAAACAATGTAATAGCAAAATTGTTAATTTTACACTATTAATTCAACAATCTCAATATTTTTTCAACCACAGTTGAAATTTACCTAACCTACAATATGTGTTTCTTCATGAACTAAACTATTCTCCTCAGATATGTTTTGGAATTTAAAGCAATTTAATTATGGTGATATACCATTGATACTGAGTCTCTGTTACATTCAAATGCTTTTTGATAGAAAATGACTTTAATACATTTAATCACTAAGTATATTTGAAGGTATCTAATATGCATTAACTCAGATTTTATAAAACAAAAATGTGTTCATTTAAAAATATATTGATGTTTCTAATATATCCACTAACAAATGCCACAAGTGAAACTTGCAATAGAGAGACCACCAATAATAGCTCTTGAAAGAGAAACTCCTGGTTGCCATAGAATTACCATATTTATCTTTGGATCAGAATTATTAAGGTTTGGAAAACAGATTGGTTTAAACGTGCACTCACTCACCTGCCACCAAACAGGGATGTCTTTAAGTTTTAAACACATATCTACTATATAAACTCATACACACACACACACAAAAATCCTATTATGTGCAAATTCTTTAAGTTGCAATCTAATTTTCTTCTCACAAGGAAATGGAAGCTTTTCCAAGTAAAGAGTTCTACTGAATGTTGACCTAAGATTCTTCTTACAAAGGATGACAATCCCACCGAGTAAGATTTGAAAAGAATAGAGGAAGAATGTGAACAAAAGGCACGTGAACCTCTGTACATTAAATCCTTTCAGTTATCCTGTGTTTACAGCCAAGACGCAAGATGACAGACCCTAACTTTAACACATTTCATTATTAAAACACGTTATAATAGCTTTCCTTTACATTTGAACCATGTTTCTACTTTATGTGTTTTGAAATGTTATAATATAAATATTTCAGCAAAACCCTAGGTAATACTTTTTTATTCTAATAGCTCACAGCCTATGCTTCATGCTGTTTATATTTATAGAAAAGTTCAAACCAATATTTTTAAAGATGTGTAAATATGATAGCTAAGGTTTTTAATAAACTTTTCAACTAACTTGGACAAATTATTATAAATGATAAGTTTAATAAAGTCAGATGAATTGGCTAAATAATGTTATTTAACTCAAAAACTCTAACCATGATGAGCATTTGGTATTTAAACAAAAAGCCAGCAATCTTTATCAACTTGAATGATAAAGATGTTCAGATTTTTCACTATACAAACTTACCATCAGATATTTTTGGTAATTAGTAGTTTTAATATTACATCCTTTTCAAAAGAAAAAGTAAAATGGAATTATTTCATGAGCAATTCATGTATTTCACTGACATCTTTTTGGTTTTTGGTTTTTGTCTGTGATAACTAGGGATTTACCCAGGAGCATGGCACTCTACACTGAGCTACTCCTTCTCAAGCCACAAGTTTTACTGATGTTAAGTAATGGTTTAAATTTTTTTTCAAAAACAAGAGTTGTAAACAATTAGATTTAACTATGAACATTACAATCTATCCACCCAATGTTTATTGAACTGTAAGAAGAAATAGGAGTAAATGTCATAAATTATTTAAAATGTAAATATTCATATTCTTACATCACTATTTTGAAGTAACAAGAATTAAAATAATTTTTCACATGTATAAATACTCTAGAACAGCCATTTATATGTGGGTGTTTTTACTTAACATTATAATTGTGTTAAAATATTTCATACAACAGTTCATTAACTTTCATTAGGAAACCAAATCTAATTAAAACCGTAAAATCCTGGAATATACTTCTCTGCCCCTTCACTGGACTAGTTCCCTCCTGTTCATCACTTAGCTGTCCACTTAGAGCTCTTTTTCTTACTGTTCCATACTGAGTACCACGCCTCTAGCCTGTAATACTGTACTGTAATTTACTGTAATAGCATATGAAAGTTGTTTCTCCCAGTTTGACTCTATGCTTTATGGTGGCAAAGCCTG
The DNA here is from genome assembly GCA_028644305.1 of Xerus rutilus. Lineage (NCBI taxonomy): Eukaryota > Metazoa > Chordata > Mammalia > Rodentia > Sciuridae > Xerus > Xerus rutilus. The sequence continues at coordinate 49,968,078 of CM053406.1, forward strand.
TTGTATAATTTGCTCTTTATTCTACCCAGCATTCTTTAGTGTTCAAGACATTCTTTTAAGTGAAATTAATGACTCAATGAATTTCTATACCTGGGCTGACACTCACTAAGATGACTTTTATGGGGGAAAAAAAGGCTCTTTCCTTTTTCTCTTTCCATTTTTTCATTGGCACATTATAGTTGTACATAATGATGAGATTTGTTGCTATATATTTGTACATGCACACAATATAAAATATTTGGCCATTATCACTCACAAAAAAAAATTTAAATCACCTTTTCCTAAGGAAAAATGTGATGAGCAATTGATCATTTAATTACTGCAATATAATATATTTATAAAGTAATATATATAATTCCTATTTTCTTTCTTTTTAAATACAGAGGGGATGGGTATAGCTCAGTGGTAGAGCACTTGCCTAGCATGTATGATGCCCTGGGTTTAATCCCCAGTACCATAAAAAATTTTAAAAAAAAGAAAAAAATAAACACATGGATTCATTGGATAGAACTGCCTAACTGAAAATTATTCTCTAGTACATTCTTAGATATTTACTATTAAATATATAAAAATATTCAAGCATTTTATGTAGTTCATTGTTAAAATTCACTACTCATACCTGAATGTAAAGGAAAATAATCATTAACTATGAATTATGGCATTCATTCAAAAACTGCCAAGCTATTAAGCTCAGAGAATTAAGAAATGGAATAAAAATAAAATACAACTTCACAACATAATACTCATAACTTTATTTCAATTCAATTTACATCTTAACTTTTCTAACATTAATAAAATGCAAAAGTTACTTTATGGCAGCAAAAAGGGATTTCAACAATTGACAATAATATTAACCATGATAAAAGAAAAGTTTTTTATTACTTATTAACACAGTTTCTCAACATTTTAAAAAATATTTAAGATAACTGTCTCTATTACCAGTATTTTCTAAAATAATGTAATTGTAAAATACACTATAATTTACTGAATATTCACTTTGCAATATATAACAAAAATGAGCATTTTGTCTCAACTATCAATGTACTTTAGTACATTTATTGCATTGTTTGGAAGTCAATGTAGGCAACATGATTTTCCTTTCTTGAAAAATAGTTGGGAAAAACCTTTTTAAATGACATTACTTAAAATTATATAGCAAACATACTATACAAACATCAGAATAAAACTTAAAGCACAAAAATTATTTACATTGACTCAACTCAAGATATAATATGTACAAACATTAGATGTGGAAATTCAACCCTGAAGTGAACATTTGTGCTTTATCAAAATGTTTTCCTACAGTGTCATCTGAGAGAATATATAATATGAATTAAAAGCTTACTGTAACTATTCTTCACAAATTAGTCAATAGAGTAGATTCAAATGCAACCTAAGCAAAATCAAGATAAAATAGTTTGTAATGTTTAGCCTAACATCCTACTGTAATTTTAGACATAACGGGACATGCTGCTTCTCTGTTACATCCTCAATTATACACAGGTAAAGAAAATAATCTATTAAAAATGAAAGTAACAAATATTTATATGTGACTTTATACCATTAAAAAAACTTAGGTTATTTACATTTGAAAACAAAGATTCATATTTGGTGAAACATTTTGAAAATTATTTTGAGAGAGGAAATTTTCTATTCAGCAAAAAAACTTCAAAGTAGCATTCTTTTTTATATTTACAAAGCATATTATTCAATTTATAATGCATCATATAAAACAATCTTAAGATAGAGGATATCTGTAATATTGCTGGATCACAAGAGATAAATTTAACTTTATCATTTTACAAATTGAAATTTTATTGGTTTCATGTAAGATATGGGCAGCTTTATCATTCTCCTTCAAATACTGTAATAAGTATTTATTCTATAAAATAGAAAACTTCAGTGAATAAAAACTTTAGTCAACTAGCATATGTAGAGATTGTGTGAAAGCAATGGTCATGGCACAAATGTTAATTAGTAAACACAATTATTTAACTTAAAATGTAAACAACACAGTTGAGCCTCAAAACAACTGAAGCATAGTACAGCTAATTTTTCTAGTGCAAATGTTTATATTTTTCAATATACGAAATAATAGTTTTATATAATAAAGCTCACAGATGAGTTATTGCTTAGTTCACATTAAATAGAAGAAAAATAAAAGAAAGCAATAGTAGTTTAAAGAAAGAACCAAAATTTCTGTCTTTAAATGGCTAATCAATATATTTTAAAGGCCCACCATAACTTCAAGATTGAATACTTAAAAGTAGCTTCTTGATACAGTAAACAAAAATGATTTCAAGTAAAACTGAACACAATTATAATATTAAAATTTTATTTGAAGTACATTTTCAATTTTAATATACATTGTTAGTGATTAGAAATTTATAAAATTGCCAGATATAAAAATGAGTAAGAACTTTCAGTGCATTCTAAATATTATCAATAAACATGTTTTAAAACATTTCAGTGTAATAAAGAGATCCTCACCTTCCATCACTGAGAGTGACATATGGTATAATAAATGTAATACTATATAAAAATAACACCATTTTAACGAACAGAGGAGATTAAACCAATAAACTGATGTACAAAAAAATAAAAAGTAATTTGCAGATTTTAATAAAATTCCAAATCTACCAAAAAACCCTAGTCTATTTTTTAGTACATAAAGTGTGGACTATTTTAGCTGAAATACTTTTGAAGAGCTGAACAAACATTACATAAAAGAATTATTTGAAAAACATAAAAGCATTTCAGCTCTGTATTCTCAAATACATCCATAAAAGAAATAGTTCTTTGAAAATACTTAGAAAATTTAAAACATGTTTTTCTACCATTAAAAGTGGTCATTCAACACTAAGTCCTTTTTTCTATATAATTAAGCTTTTGTTCAGCCATGAAAAAACTAGAAACTGATTGCTTGAAAATGAGCTGCATGCCCTTTGTCCTGGTTTGTCACCTTTGACCCTTAATTTGATGATCCTGAATATCAACCCATTCTATTTTTAGGAAAATAATGTCAAAGTTCTATGCTTAAAATAGTACTTTTCACTGAAATATTAAATGTATTACAACAGTCCTTATCAGGTAATTTCTACATTTGTCTCATACTAGTGTTCATTTCACACAATGTAGAACACAATGTATTACTCTAAGCAATGAAAGCCTGGTGTTTCTCCTGCTTCAAACAATAGAAAATTTACCAAAAGTACAGATCAAAATCATTACAATTTTAAAATTTACATTCTTTTCTTTATCTGGAAAATTGCTTACATTACTGTTTCCAAGTGAAATTTATTGCCTGAGTGATTTCTAATTTGATTACATTTGATAATCACATTTTTTGGACAGTGCTCGAATATGAACCTAAAATAAAAATTGCTAACACGAAGCTCATACTCAACCTTACAAAAGCTTCAACTAAAAACTGCAGTTTTTGAGTTCATTATGTGCTTAAAATCATTTTAAAGTCTTGTGTGGAAATGGCAGCTTTCAAAGAAAGAGAAAACATCTAGTATTGATCCTATTGATTTTATAGATATTATTCAAAATCAATTTTGTACAGTAAATTAATTGGGAATAAAATTTATCCCAGTGTTTGGTTATGATAGCAGTCAACTCGATATAAAAGTAAAAATCAAATAAAAATGCATATGAAATATGTATCTATAATTTCCTATAGTTATGATGCCACTTGAACCTCTACACAATTTCTGTGTACAGTTTTCTGTTAGATTTAGCAGTGGCCAATATGGCTGTCTTGATTCAGCACTATGGTCAGCGACTTCAAAGACTGTCCTGTCAGGGAAATTCAGCACAGTAAATACTATTATACATGTATGTGCTGAGCAAGTTTCTCAAACCAGTGTAATTCTTTATATCACATATTCCTAGATATGTTTGTATAAACCACTCAAGTATCTGAATGTAAAGAATTTTCATTGTTCTGCTTGGCAAGCTAGAAATTTTTCTTTATAGCTCAACCAAAATAGTACTTATTAATAAAAGAAAATATAGTTCCTTTAAAAGACAAAAGCATCAGGTACAGGTTTTAAAGCATCTTAACATAAAAACTTTGAACATCTAAGAATTTTTTTTTTTTTTTTTTTTAAATATCTTTATTTTATTTATTTATTTTTACGTGGTGCTGAGGATCGAACCCAGTGCCTCACGCATGCGAGGCAAGCGCTCTACCACTGAGCCACAATCCCAGCCCCTAAGAATTTTTAAAGAAAATTAAATTCTACTAAAAATACCAAGAAATCCCTTTAGCTGACCAAAATTTTAACACTCCATTCACAATCAATAGCTTTAGTTACTCCTAAGTTGATTCATATCTGCATCCTCACTTTCTTTTTCCTTCATCAACTCAACTATGGACTAAGATAAATGTTTATAGATCATTTCCTGGGCAGAGCTTGTTAATATAGTCCTCAAATTGATAGCTATGCACAGCATTTAAATTATTTTCGAGACATCAGTCCCTAAACCTGAATACTGTTAAGTATTTTTATATTTAATAAAATAGGTTTTATTTAATAACTTATTTTCTCCTTAATCATGATTTTCAAATTATGATAGTCATGTACTTCAAATTCAAAAAATAATGTGATCGGATACCAAGTGTTATTGAAGCTTTAGGCAGGTAAGATCTGCTTGATCTCCTTTGGAGTCAATACAAAAACAAAACAAAAACCTTAGATCCACTGTATTTACTAAAATTCTGATGGATTTTTGGAGCTTATATGAACAACACCCTTTAAAATAAGTCATTCTGAAAACTAGCTTTGAGCATAGCCATTTTAAAGCTCAATCTGCTTCATTTATAAAATATAAAATTTATCACATTTCCCCCATAGTCCAGTATATTTTGTATTGAAATCCTGACTAAATTCATATAAAACTTTTCCTTCTTTCTGAAAGAAGTTTGGTTACAGAACATATATAAGACAACTTACAATCTGAGAATGATTAATGAGAACATTATCAATGGATCACTTGGCTCCAGATCCATCAAGAAGTATGGATAGTTTCAATAAATATGCATTACAAATTGATTCAATTATTTAAATTTTTATATTAGCAACGAGTGATTAGCTGATTCTATTTGTAATATGCAAAAATCTAATAAAACTTCTTAATCATTGGAGTATTTTTCCCCTCCTTGTTAAGTACTAGAAAGAGGCCTTGTGTCAATTTAATTCCTAAAGCTGTTTAGGAAACGAGGCATACTGGGTTGCAGTATTCATACATGCAAAGATAAATAATTTTAGAAGAACTGCCCTCAGAATACACAAGGGTCTAGTATTAATCTAACTGGAATACTGATTATTACATGTTCTTTTGTTAACTTAGGGACAATTCCTCTATCAAATCCGTGCAAATGCACAGCAGGAAAAAAAATGGCATAAGTCTCACAACAAATTTGTATTTTTAAAAATCACACAAAGTCATACACATTTCCAAGAACTCATTTTTAATTTTTAAAGCTTTTCTTGAAAGCTTTCGTAAATTAAATTGTGATGTTGTAAAATTTATTGCTGGACTTATAATTTTCCTTTTTGTAAAAAAAGAGTTTTTACATTATCAAGCTAACTATGGTGATAATCTGCACAAAAAAAGGAAATTGAACATTTTCTTGATCAGAGTAAAAATCATACTAATTTATACTTCTCCAGCCATGCTGCAAAATGTTTTAAATTCCTTCTAATACTGTCATATATAATTTTCACTTCCACAATATTTGTGATCAAGACATAAAAACTATAATAAAACACGAGCATGATGAATTCTCCCCCGCATTAACAACTGGTATAAAAACAATCACGGGAGAATTTAGGTCTACGAACAATAACATTAGTTGGCAACCATAAAAACCTACGGATTAAAAACAAATCCACAGAAAGAACTGAGGGAACTCAAGGAAACAGGCACCTAAGATTCATCCTGTGTTACATGAAACAATTCAAAATGGCGGACTTACTATTACTTACATTCAAGAAATTTCCGCAATGAGGGCACTAAATACATACTGTAAGCTGTTACTCGAAAACACTCAATATTTGCCAACGTGTAATTAAAAACAAAAAAAAAGTTTTTGGAGTAGAAATCCTCGTAAAGCACCCGCATCCGGTGTTCCAGTAGTCAGTTAATGCTCCTGCAAATGTATCATTTCTTCTTTGGCTTTTCCTTTTCAAAAACCGAAATCCAAGGGCGTTTTTCTCCGTTCTCTCCAAATTTCTAAATTTAACTCCTGAAATTTATCCCACGGATACCGAAGCAAAAAGGATCTCCAACGCCTGCCCGATACAAAGCGGCTCCGTGTGCGGAGAGCGCGAAGGGCAGGTGCCGACGCCCCCTGGCGGCACTGCCCCGCGCGTTCGAGGAGCCCACAGCCGCTGCTCTGACCCGCTGCCGCGACCCCCGCCCGCCCGCCGGCCGGCCAGCCGGCCCGCAGCATAGCGCCGCGAGACGCCCTGCCTCGCCTCAGGCTCCGAGCTCGCTCCAGCGGTGGGGCGGCGGCTGCGGCGGCGAGCCCGGGCGGCCGCGCTGGCCACACCGCGCCCACCCGGAGAGCCGACCCAGAGGCACGGAGCTGAGAGAGAAAGGTGTGAACCCGGAAGTACATCTACCGCCCGCGTCTCAGTGGCAACCCTGGGGCAATAAATCAGGGCCGGCGAAAGAGGGATGAGGCGCGCCGGCTCCCGAACGGCAACTTGCTGCGAGACCTGTCACTTCCCCACCGTGCCCTTTCCTCGCCCCTCCCTGGCGCTCGCGCCTCCTCTTTGCTTCCTGCTCCTCGGCGCCGAGCTCCCCTCGACGTTGCTCACGTGCCAGACCCGGGACCGCGAGCGAGGTCCGCACTCGCGCGCACACCCGGCCACGCTCGCACTCGCGCGGCCGCGGGGACCGTCTGCTTACCTCCGGGGCCTCATGGTCGCGTCGTTAGCTCGGGTGTGAGCGGGGACAGGGTGCGAGTACGTGAGTGGCGTTAAGTCCCGGAGGACGGGGCGGAGGAAGGGGCCTGCAGTCTGTCACTTCCTGAGGGAGCGCGGCGCTCGGGAGACCCGGGATGCGCGCGGCGGGGCCGGGAGGGTCAGCACATTGTGAGCCAGAGAGGGGACGCGGAATGCGCTGTCGCCGCCGCTCCGCCGCCGCAGCCCGGCGGGTGACGGGCCGCGGGGAAGAGGGGATGGGCTAGGGGGGCCGCGGGGCGCGGCGGCCGCACCAGGCGGTTCGACCGGAGCCCTGCGTCAGGCGGCGGCACGCGCACACCTGCCTGCCGCCGTTCTCGGCTGCGTCATTGGCTGCCCGTGCCCAGCGCGCGAGATTGAACCTTCCATTCATTCCTGGGCCAGGCGGGCGCGCACCGAAGCGGCGCCAGCAGTACTGGGGACGCGCGCCTCCTCCGCCGACTTCGGAGGCGCGTTCCCGTGCGAGGTGTGGGCGCGCAGGGTCTCCACGGCCCACCGTTCTGGTCGAGGCTGGGCTAGTGCCAGGACTTTTCACGCAGGTGTTTCCGAGCACAGTGTTTGGGTCGGGGAGGGGATCTATGCATGGCAGTAGCTGGGGCGAGCCTGGAGGAAAGCGGGGCGATGCTGCTTCTGGCTCCCCAACTGACACTTTGACACAGTAAAGCTCTAAGGTGCCAAAATAGTATCCGAAGCCGGAGTTGTCTTCTTTTACTACAGATGCTCTGGAGGCACCGTGAGATAATTAATTCCTAACTGCGCGATTCAAAGTAATAATTAGTAATATATCTCTCAATGCACGAAGCCAGTGTCAGAAGTTTAAGGACGCTAATATCAGCTGTTCCTAATAAAATACATATTCCATCTCAAACTGATTAGTACAAGACTTAATTATCACACAAAACCAAAAGCACCATGGCCAGAAATAGTGATATGGATACACCTGGCCTTGGTTATAGCTTCTCCAAATATAACTGCCTTATCTCCAGTTTTCTATCTGATAATGTTATAATTCATGTCAGAATTTCTCAATACTCTTTCAGAAATAAAAATGCCCTGTTAGGCCAGCTACAAAAATCAGATATAGCCTTGTGATCTGGACTACTTGGTGAGACAAATTAAAGAGATTAAATATTTCAGCAAACTAAAACCAGGTGTGTTTCAAAATATATATACATAGTATAAAAATTAACTAAAAGTGGAAAACTTTGGCTAATAAAATTCAGTTAACTGGGTAATACTCTTGACTAAAAGGCAAATCTCCAAACTATTGATGTGTAATGATGAATGTATTCTCCCTTCCAATTTCTGCATTAGTTCATCTCTGAGGGATTGAAAAGCACCTCATGTCTGGGGTTGAGGTAAATGCAGACAAGCTGATCAGAAGCAAAATCCCACAGTGACCCCCTCTAAGAATTTCCCAGATGAAGAATAAATTTACACATTTGCAGGTAAATGGATGGAAATGGAAAATATCATGTAAGTGAAATTAGCCAAACTCGAAGTTTGAATGTTTTCTCTCATATGTGGAAGCCAGGGTAAAATAAAAGGAAGGGGGAGGGTAAGGTTACATAAAGAATCAATCAAATACAAATTAATAAAGGAGAGAAAGAAAGTCTAGTAGAGCAAAGACAATAGGACAGGTGAGAGGTAACAGGAGATCACGAACCGAAATTGATTTTCATGAATGTATGAGTTTGTCGGGATGAACCCAACTACTATGTGTAAACATAAAGCTCTAATAATAATAATTAATTAATTAATTTCCCAGATGAGTACCCTCAGCAAATTCCCTGAAAGGCTGTCCAACGTTTTTATTGGGCCAGTGGAGAATGTGACTTACTTTAAAGATAATTTTTTTCATTGACAAGTACTTGAAGTATTTCTTGTATTACTCACTGAGTAGTACAGATGATGATTCTTTTAGAAACAATTCTTAGTTATAATCATTGTATCAGTTGTCGATGATTTGTTATAATTCTACATACTTGCATTATGATTTCAAATATAATTTAGAAGAAAAGGATGTAGACATTGATTCATTGATTACTAGAAATGAAAAATAGCAATTATACATCGACATCTGAAATGTGATATGCTTTGACTTAAAAGTATTATAACAATTTTTTATCTATGAGCAGAGCTTACAAATGATGCCTTTATAGAATGAACTTGTTTTTTATTAAAATAATTGTATTTTTAGGTGCTTAAAATAAGACTTTTAGTATAAATTTAGGTATGATATGTATTTATGTAGTAGTTAGTCCTGAGAAGAGTTGTAGACAGAAAATAAAAATGAAAACATTGTGCCTGAAACCTGAGTTGGTATTCCAAGCAATCTTTTTGATCTCAAAAAAATTAAACTGAGCTTCCTCAGTTTGACATTTTTGTTTTAGATCTTGAACTCAAGTACAGGAACATTTCAATAACCATTTTTCTCCTGTATATATGTAAAAAAATTATGCTTCCTTCATTCCACAGATCTCTTAAGTCTTCAGATTTATATCTTAATCCTTGCTTGTTGTATCTCTCCCTCTATTCCTACATTTAGCTAGAATTTTGCAATTTAAAAATTTGTTATTCAATTTTTTCATTCAATTTCATAATTAAAACCATGCTTTTTAAATGTTTTATTTTAAATTTGTGTTTTCCTGATTTTTTTCTGTTTTAGCAGTCTCTACCCTCATTCCCATTATCCTTTTAAAACATTTCCTTCCATCATTGATCGTTGGTATGCAATGGGGAAGGGGTTTAATGATGGTACATTGATACAAACATTCTGCTGCCATAAAGAATAATTCAAGGGCTGGGGTTGAGGCTCAGTGGTAGAGCAGTTGCCTGGCATGTGTGAGGCACTGGGTTCGATTCTTAGCACCACATATAAGTAAATAAATAAAGGTCCATTGACAACTAAAAAAATTAAAGAATAGTTCAATAGATAATAATGACACTAAAAAATAACATCTAACATTTATCAAAATTTTTTAAATTCCTGTTGAGGTACTAGGGATCAAACCCAGGGGTACTATACATTAAACTACATACTTCCTCAGCACTTTTATTTTTTTTATTTGGAGACAGGGTCCTCCAAGTTGCCCAGGCTGTAATCAAATTTGGTGATTTTCCTGCCTCACCTTCCTAAATAGCTGGGATTGCAGGTGTGTGCCACCATGCCCAGCTCACATGTGTAAAATGAGCAGATGCTTGGCATATAGTAAACTCTCAGTAAATGTCATTTGATGTTTTTATTTCAAGTGAATGAACACAAAGCACATAGCACTTACGGATCCTAAATCCAGAAGTCAAACACAAGTTCTCCACATTTACATCATCATTTGAGGCTTGCAGCCAGCATTATACTAGTAGTGTTCCTTTTCCTAGCCATCTTAACTAATGTAGTATTTTAATATGAAGTGCTAACATAATGAAATTGCTTTTTTCACAAACATTCTTGAATATGTCCATCAACATGAATGTGGTCTACATAATACATTTATTCCATCATTTCTACTTTGAACATTTTTGACTTTCTTCTTTTGGAACAGCTTTCAGAGATGCCTTTCTATCCTAAGAAACCCATCATAATGCTTTGTAGTTCCCTCTTCCCTGACATTTCCTTTCTCTCTCCCTCTTCGACTCAATTTTTTTCTCTTATGTCCATGCTTTCCCTTATCTACCATCATCAGTACTCTGGAATAATAGAGCTGGGATAACTGATAGATATGTGTGTCTATCTTAGGAGTAAGGGAGAACTAAGGGATTTGGAGAGTGGTTAGGCAGAGCTAAGAGAGAGCTAAAAGCTGGAAGATATTTCTGGGGAGCACCTGAAACATCACCATTAGAGAAAGAAAGGGTGAGAGAAAAGGGAAATAATTAAAATCAAAATAAAATGTGGATGTTCTTAATGGACCATGTGGCCAGTAACTGGGCTGTTATATAGGAAAGAAAGAAAAAGCCTACATTTTGGGGGAGTTATACTGCCAAAGGAAGTATAACCTGGCCAAAAATGGAATGAAACTGCTCTAGATTTAAAACTATTCCTTGGCAAGAAGGCTCAGAAACATTGGCACCCTCAAGGAAGGCATATTCACCAACAAATACTTCTGCTGTGACCAAAGGTGATAGAACAGGAAAAGTTTTCTGGAGAGGTCAAGGTGGGAAGGGGGAAGCAAAGGCACTCTTCTTATGGAGCAAAATTGGGAGCTCATCAAGGAAGATTGTTCACACCTTGGTTAGGAGGTCCTCGACATCTATCCAGTAGTATTCCCAAATTACTTCAGACCAGTGACTACTGTGTGCCTCCCAATCTTAGAATGGGAATGTTCTATTTCTAGCTAAGGGGTTACAGATGGAAATGACATGTTCCTTGGGCCAGAACATTCCGTTGCCGGGGTAAGAACCCTTAGTGTCTCCCCTGCTGCTGTGACCAGCAATTTTCCAGATGATAGAGGCCCATCAGTCAAAGTTCGGAAGAGAGGATATGAAGAGTTCCAAGTCAACATAAAATTGACATGTAATGAGAGTATATTTATTTATTTTTGCAGTGCTGGGAATAGAACCCAGAGTCTTCTACATACTAGATAAACACTCTACAACTGAGCTAAATCCCCTGCTCCAAGAAAAGATTTAAAAGTTGTTTATGCTGCTTATATATTAGGGAGGGCAGTGAGGGGTTGTTCTTGTTATTGCCATTGCATAACCTAGTTTATTGTGACTAATATCAGCATTCAGGATGGTAATTAACAATATTCATATATTCATTAATGATTTCTACCTGAAATATTTGTAGTTCGTCTTAATGGCTCTTATATTTAAGTGGTAAGATGTTCTGTTCCTGAAATTAACAGAAATATAAAAAACTGAAATATTTACTTCTAAGAGAAGATTAACTCTTCAGTGCTCTTAGAATTTTAATAAAAATTGAAGATTGCCAGGTGCAGTGGCTTACATCTGTAATCCCAGCACATTGGGAGGTTGAGACAGGAGAATCATGAGTTCAAAGCCAACCTCAGCAAGGGCAAGGCACTAAGCAAGTCAGTGAGACCCTGCTTCTAAATAAAACACAAAATAGGACTGGGGATGTGGCTCAGTACACCTGAGTTCAATTCCCAGTACCAAAAAAAAAATTGAAGATTGACAGTTTTGAAGTTTTGTGAACAACACCAAAGGTGCATTTCTTGTAGGTTGAAATATTCATTTCATTGGGCATAGCAGGCTATATGGAAACTGCTGTTGTCACACAAAAGTATATTTAGAGTGTCCCCAATTCTCTGCCATCCCCTTCTTCTGAGTGATAGATATGTTTATTGGACAATCTGAGGCTTGATTTTTAATCTTGGCAGCAGAAAAGTTGAAGTGGAGGCAGGTGGACAAAGGATACAGGAGGTAGGAGGGGGTTCTGGAGAACTGCATGTTCCTGCTTCCTCCTTGCTCAGAGTGGCCCTCTGTACCCACAAATCTCCTTTATTGGACCCATAGAGGTAGAATCTGTGTTGGAATTAGGGTGAGACCAGTGATCCATTTATGGTCAAGGGTATGCAAGTGCAGAATTGGATCCTGTCTTTACTTAAAATTTTGACATTGTACTCAGCATTTTTTGCATTAATTTTGAGATTTTAAATTACTGTATTAAAATTTGATTTGCCTTAAAAAAAACTGAAGATTGAAAGAATACAACAAAATGAGAAACTAGATTTCAAAGGCCAATCCTATATCAAAGTGTGAAGAAGGTAAATTGACCTTCCTACTAAGTGGTAGATTCTATGCAAATTTTGGTTATATGGTCTTGTATGTTTCCATCCTCTTGGATAGTCTCTTCCCACACCGACTATGAGTTTGTCTGTGGCTTGTTTTGAACAAGGGAACTTTAGCAAATGTGACACAGCCACAGACTTGAAAAGCATGTGTGCACTGGTGTTCTCTTGCTGCTCTTTGGAACGCCGAGATTACCACATGAAGAAGTTTGGAGTATTGGAGGAAGAGAGAACGTGTGGAACAACAAAGGACTTTTCCAGCTGAGTCTCCCCTAGACCAATCAGCATGCCAACTGCCACGAAATGATTAGTGTCATCCAAGACCATCTAGCCACAAGCCCAGCCAGTCCAGATCAAAAGAATCATCCATCCAATCCAATGATACATGCAAAATAATAAATGTTTGAAGTTTTTTAAGCTGCTACATTTTGGAGGTGGTTTGTTATACAGCAAAAGTTAATTAATATGAATTCTGACCCTCAGACCCTTTACCAGCTTCCATCACATAATATGTTCAGGTTGTGGGAACCCACTCATTCACTTCTAGGGAAGTATGCCAAGGCACTTTTCCATGGCTCTTTGTTACCATCACCTTTCAATTTTTATCCATACCCACTTTCTCCCTGATGAGAACAAACCTGGTAAACTCTGTTCATGTATCATTGGCTAATATCTTCCATGTGACTTCTCATAGTTTTTTCTGTATTTTCAGGACACTTAGGGAAGAATTTGCAGGATAAGTAAGCTTGTTCTGAGCCATTCAATGGGTGATGTGGTGGGTGGTATTCAGGAGGCATAACTGGAGAATACTTTGCCAACCTTCAGATCATGCCCCATCTTCTTTACCTAAAATTATTGCTGACTCACTGACTACTGAATTTAAAGGTTAAAGAGTGACCCACAAATGTTAGGAACTTCTCTTGCTATGGTTTTTCTCTCAATAGTATTACTCCAAATTTCTCTAAATATAAATTATAAGAGGTCAGAGGCAACCCAGTCCAAGGTTGTGGAGCATGATCATTGCTTAATCTGAAAAGGATCATCTGGAGTTACCTGCTTTTATCTTCTATCGTGAACACAGCGTGTGAGACAATATATTGTTAATAATTTCTAAAATGATTTTCTCTCTTTCTTTTTTTTTCCTTTTTGTGATGTGGGGTCTTATTATGTTGCCCAGGCTGACCTTGAGTTCATCAGCCTCCTGCCTCAGCCTCCTGAGTAGTGAAGACTACAAATGTGTGCCACTGTGCACAGCTTAGTTGTCTCCTTTTTAAATTAGAGGAACCCCCACCCCACTCAGGTTTGTGGGTTATGGTGGGCATGAAGATGTGTCTGCTAACTGTTGGGGCCCATTTACAAGCTTTGCATACTAGATTATCCCCCTGAAAAGTTGACAGAGGGTTCAGGATTTTCCACAAGAATATTATCTGTTGAGAAAAGAAACACATTGGATTTATTTCATTGCACAAAATTTTGAAACATCAAAGAAGGAAAAGAGAAGATGCCTGAAAACATTGCCAGACTACATTTAGATTTTTTTGTTCTTTAACTTTAACATAAACTATATTTAATTTCAATTTTTTCATTACAGACTTTATCAGTGAAAAATTTCCAAGTGATGACCTGTCCAGGGTCATTTCCTCCATTGATCTTCCCACCTTAGTAATGAAATTGCTGTGCTTTGAGACCCATGATTAAGCCATGGAAGGACAGTGTTAAGATGTAAATGTTATCAAATAGTTAAAATAAAATTAAAATGTAATGCATGAACAGCTAGTTTAAATTATGGGACAATTAAAATATTGTGAAAACCTTTCTTTTGGGGAGGTACCAGGGATCGAACTCAGGGGCACCACTGAGCCACATCCCCATCCCTTTTTTGTATTTTATTTAGAGACAGAGTCTCACTGACTTGCTTAGTGCCTCACTAATTTGCTGCGGTTGGCTTTGAACTCCTGTTCCTCCTGCCTCAGCCTCCCCAGCCGCTGGGATTACAGGCATGTGCTGCCACCGTGCTTGGCTCTGTGAAGCTGTTTTGATTCCACTTACAGAAAATAATGGATATTAACCTAGGGCAGGTGGCAGACCCATTTTAAGCAGTCAGTAAAGCTATTCAGAGGTAAATATAGCTCGACATTAGAATGGTTTATTGTGATCTGATTGAGAGGGATGAAGCTATATTGCAATATAGCTCTTCTTGTTTTTGTATGGTGAAAAATAACTCCTAAAATAGAAAGGAAAGGGTATGGGGTGAAGAACTATATGTTGAATGTTAGCCTAGGTGCTAGGCTCTATTCTTATTTACATACATTATCTGACATATTTCATAAGAAACCTATGTAATGAGCATAATCATTTCCATTTGTAGAGGAGGGATCTAAGATTCCTCACTTTGTGTTTCTCAAAGTAAGTTCCACATATCAGTCACACCAAAACCATCTAGAACACTTGAGAAAAGTTTAATTTTTTTTTCCTTTCTGGAAGCAGTAGCACATGCCTGTAATCCCAGCAATTTGGGAGACTAAGGCAAGAAGATCACAAGTTCAAGGCTGGCCTTAGCAACCTAGCAGACCCTGTCTTAAAAAGTAAAAAAGACTGAGGATGTAGCTCAGTGGTAAAGCATCCCTGGGTTCCATCCCCAATTTAAAAAAAAAAAAAGTCCTTGTCCTCAGTTCAGATTCCTCTGAATAGTTTTAAGATAATCAATGTACTAAATTATATAAAAGTTGTAAAATACATGAAAGGTTTCACTTTTGGAGGGCAACTATTAAGTCATTAGTTAAGCCTCTTCTGTTCATGATTGGCTTCCTTAATGATCAGTACCTGTAATTATAATTGCATTTCTATATTATAAAGTATCAATTATTAATGTTTGGTCTGCAAGTAAAGGCAGCATAATAAAGAATAAAGAAATCAGTATTGTAGACTTTAGCATATATCCAATCTTTCCTCAGCAGACTATCAGGAATGGTACCAAAAGCAATTGTTAGTGCTATTTTAATTAGTTGTAGCTATTTTTTTTTTTTTTTTTTTTTTGGTACTGAGGATTGAACTCAGTGGTACTTGACCATTGAGCCACATCCCCAGCCCTATTTTGTGTTTTATGTAGAGACAGGGTCTCACTGAGTTGCTTAGCGCCTTGCCATTGCTGAGGCTGGCTTTGAACTCGCGATTCTCCGTCTCAGCCTCCCTAAGTGCTGGGATTACAGGCTTGAGCCACCGCGCCCAGCTAGTTGTAGCTATTTTTTAAAAAATCTTTCTTTTCTATTTATTTCACTTTCTTTATTTGCCTCTTTACTACTTTCTTATTTTACACCATCTTTTTTCTTTTTTCACTAACTATGCCCTAGATTTCTCACTAGTTTGGTGATACTTGATGAGTTATTAAATAATAATTTATTTTCCTTTTTCTAGTTCTGAACTAGTTAAGATATATATAGAGAATTAAAACAAGTAAAGACTAAAACAAAAACTCTAGTTTGAAAACCAGGGCTTAGAAAATCAGGTTTCCCAATGCTTCTTATCAAGTCTTGAACCTTGGGATGATCCACTTACCTGTAATCACTATTTAAACCTGTCAAGCCACGAGAGTGATAAGAAGGATAAGCAGTCTCTAGCCATGTCTCTAGAAGACAGTTTTAAGTTGAGTAGAGTATGGATATTAGAACATGTGTATTGGTGCATTTGTATTATTAGTACATGTCTTTTCATACTTGTTTGAAAAGATAACTGTTTCTACCTTATGGGAACCTAAATAAAATTCAGTCCACTTCAGTTCTAGAGATGGGGATCCTAGGCGTGGTAGAATAAATGTAGAAGAAGCATGTATCTCTGGCTACTGCCTTAAGTCCCTGCTCTCTCTCCTAATAATAGTATATAGGAACACAGATCAAATGATGCCATAAAAGATTTCTTACTAGATTCACCTTGCTTAAAAACCTACTCGAAGTGATTCAATAAATAATGTAGAATTATGATTACTTATATGAATTAATTATGTTAGAAACTGTTTGGTGGGAATTAATATATGGTTTAAGAAGTTACATATTGGCTCTTTGAAATGCAGATGTCCAGGTCTACTAATCTTCTGTGACTCTTTGAATTGGGATCTTGGAAAAACAAATCCAGAGATACTTCTACCACCTGCTGTCACACTTAATGATGCATATTAAAGCAAGTGTGGGATTTCCCCAGAGTTAGAAGGCTATCATGACTGGTTTGTTTATTTGTTTTTCAGATCAAATGACAGGAAGGTCTAGTTAGAGAAGCATGACACAAAATCTCTAGGAATGATAATGCAGATGTCCAGGTCTGCATAGTGGTGGCAGTAGCAGCCAGTCAGTACACTTTAGGTGAAGCCTCCTAAAATGATATCAGAGATGAGTAACACTGTCCTATCCTTACAGAACTTATACTTCAATAGATAAAGGAGGTTGGAAAAATTTATTCCAGTAAAAGAAATAAGAAAAGTAAGCCGGACGTGGTGGCTCACGCTTGTAATCCCAGCATTTAGGGAGGCTGAGACAGGAGAATCGCGAGTTCAAAGCCAACCTCAGCAATGGCGAGGCGCTAAGCAACTCAGTGAGACCCTGTCTCTACATAAAACACAAAATAGGGCTGGGGATGTGGCTCAGTGGTCGAGTGCCCCTGAGTTCAATCTCCGGTACCAAAAAAAAAAAGAAGAAGAAGAAAAGTAACAATAGCCAACATTTATTGAGTGCTTATTACATTCCAGGTGCTCTGTTACACAGTTGATCCTTATCACAGAATCATGTTTATAGATGTAGAAACTGAGACTTTTCTGAGGGGAAGGTAGTATTAAATTGTTCGTTCATAGCCAGGCGTGGTGGCTCAAGCCTGTAATCCCAGCACTTTGGGAGGCTGAGACAGGAGAATCATGAGTTCAAAGTCAGCCTCAGCAACAGTGAGGCGCCAAGCAACTCAGTGAGACCCTGTCTCTAAATAAAACACAAAATAGGGCTGGGAATGTGACTCAGTGGTCGAATACCCCTGAGTTCAATCCCTGGTACCAAAAAAAATACAAAATAAAAATGAATTGTTTATGAACATACAGAAAGTAGGTCCTTAAGCTAGACTTTAAACTCAGGGAAAATATGCAAAATATTATGAACACAAAACCCAGTAATCGGGTGGGAACAGAGACTTAACTGGAAGAAATCTTTAAGTGTGGTTGCTGCTAATTCCCCCTTTGTCTATTAGTACCTTCCCTAGAACACTGTAAGCACTTGACTGTGGGGTGTTGTGTGTGTGTGTGTGTGTGTGTGTGTGTGTGTGTGAGAGAGAGAGAGAGAGAGAGAGAGAGAGTGTGTGTGTTTAGGAATTCAGGAAGAGAGTGCAAAGTATCACGTTTCATGTTGGAGTTCATGTTTTCCTGTTACTTTCCTGGTCTGAAGAGAGACAGGAGGAAGAGACTCTAGCAATCAGGCTTCAGAATAGAAGGAAGCCAAATCTGCCAAGTGAGCAAAGGGCTAAGAATTCAGGTCCTAGAGATTATGGTAGATTCAAGCATGGATAGCTAGGGCAATTAGAATATGCAAGTAATTAGCCAGAGCTAATTAGTCAACAACAGACTTCTCATCTAAGCTCTGAAAGGCTTAAGTTACAAAACAGCTGAAACAGCTAAAGCAAGGCTTTAGGTATCAAAATGGTTCCCAAAGTGGAACATACAAATTGAAGCAAGAGACATAATTGTGAATAAGTCCAAATATCAGAAGTCTAAGATTTCTATTTTTCTTAAATGTAACAAAGGAAATCTAAGATGAAAAAGTCATTGATAAATGCTCAAATTCACTCTGACAGGAATGTGACTTGCATCTAAAAGGATATGTTTCTTTTGTCATTTTAGTATAGTTTTTACTTTGTTTAATGAATAACTAATTTACACTATTATTTTAATAAAGGGTTACATATTTAGATTTAACCTTTTACTTCTCAAACTTAACAGAGCTAACTTTTGAAGCTCCAAGGATTGTCAAACAGATTCTAGCTAGAAGACTGTGCTTCTGAGTCTTCATAAAGCAGCCCAACACTATCTCATATGAGGAAACATGGAAATAACTGATGAATGGGAGATGGAAGGGTGGAGACAGTGGCTTTGGTTATTAATATACCCAATGAGAAGGTCAAGGCAGGTTTCAAGGCTTCCTTTTTGCATAGACTCCCACTTGGAGAAAGCTTTGAGACAGCTAGTCTCTGTGATACTGAAATTAGGATAAAGAGGGATACAAAAATCTACCCCAACTTCAATGTAGAATGGGGTTGGTGTTATATAAGGAAAGAAGTTCACTGTATAGTAAAAGGTTCTCGTTGGTCAATAGGTAAAGGATTTTTTTTTTTTAGTTTTTTTCCCAGCTGTTCAGGTGAATTATATTTATCTGTCCTCAAGTTTGCTGCTTCTGTCCTTTCCTCTTTACTCTATCATTGATCCCATCCAATGAGGTTTTGTTCATATCTTTGTATTTGGGTTACTTTTTCCAATTTTCTATTTTCCATTTAATTTTTTAAACTTCTGTTTCTTTGTTAAGTTTTTCTATATTTTCATTCATTTCAAATAAGTTCATAATTGCTTGTTGAATTCATAATTTGTTGTTCATGGCTGCTCTAAAACCCATGTCAGATAATTAATTCTAACATCTGACTCGTCTTGGTGTGATTAAATTATCTGATCTCATTTAAGTCATGATTTTTCTGGCTCTTTTCTATCTTTTTTCTTCTTTTTTTCAGTTGAACCCTGGGCGTCACACATGCTACACAAATGTTCTGCAACTGAAATATACCCTACCTCTATGGGATTTTCTCTTGTATCCTGGATATTTGAGCTATTATGTTAGGATATCCTGGGTCCTATTTAAATCTTCTATCTTAGGAGATATTTACTCTGTTTAGGTTTTACATGCAGGTCCTGGTCTACTTATACACCATGATTCCAATGACAATTTAATTTTAAGTGCCTTTTCTGAGCTATTTTGGTCTGCTCAGTTCTTCTGGTATCACCTGGAATCCCACTGACTCCTGCAGTTGCCTCACATAGGGATGAGAGGCATTTCCTCAGTGAAGGCCACCTGTGTCTTTAGATGGAAGAAGGACGACTCCATCCAGCTCTTGGTGATGAAAAGTAGTTCCCTGGAGCACTTGTTATCAAAAGAATTTTTTCCTTGCCAATGCCATCTGGCCTCTCTTGTGGTGTTGGCAGAATTCCTTTTCTATCCAGGGAAGAAATAAGCCTCCCTAGACCACCTTTTGCTACTAGGTTAGGGTTCCCAAGACATGGGGACTGGATTGCCTTCTGTTGGTGAGTAGGATTGTAAGATAACTAGCCATTGTGCGGTTCTTCCTGCTTGGTATCTCTAGCCAGTTACCCTTACGCCTTTTTACCTTTGGAGTCCTCGTATGGTTGCCTTTTGCATTATTTCTAAGGTGCATAGTTGTACTTAGCAAAAGGAAGGAGAGGTAAGTCTGTGCCATTTTGTTTGGAGTGGCAGTTCTCTAGAAAGGATAGTTTTAAAGATAATGTAGTGTCATTTAAATTCTTTCAGGCCAGTCCTTGAGAGATGTGAAATATTGACAAAATACATGTTATTAAACTCTTCTTATGTGTCATGAACTATCCTGTAGATATGAAAATGAATAGATATAGTTCCTACATTAAAGAGTAGGGGCAACTTTTTTTTTTAAATATTTTTTTAGTTGTTGATGGATCTTTATTTTATTCAATTATTATATGTGGTGCTGAGGATCGAACCCAGTGCCTCACACATGCTAGGCAAGCACTCTACCACTGAGCTACAGCCCCAGCCCAAGTAGGGGCAACTTTTTAGTAAATACTTAGGAATATTTAGTTGGAAGGGTTATGTTTGTCCCCAAAAGGGCATCACAAAAAATAATAGTTTATCACTTCTCTATCTTTCACTGTGGCAGCAATACAACAGAAACCAGGAGCATGCTGTGACTGGAGATATAAAGAAGGATGTCGACCTCATGATAATAATGGAAGAAGTATCCCAAGAGAAAAAGCATTGTTAAGGAACAAAATTCTACAATTTTACCAATAAAGAGCATGAGCCATATGGGCCATTCAAGGGAACTGATTTGGGAGTTCCAGTCCTGCTAGTGTGTAGAGGTTCAAGCTAATTCCTATTGCCTCTCAAAACCACATTGGACAGGGATGTAAGAGATGGCATGATTATCCTTGAGATTGTTTGAACAACAGTAAAACACAAACAACTGGAACAGTACAATTGAGGCTATGTTTCACACAATAAGAAACAAGGTTGTATTAAAATATTATCTGTGATGGTATGCAGTGAAATCAATGATTAGAGGGAAAATTGTAGCATTGAATGCATATGTTTGAAAAGAAGAAAGATCTAAAATCAATCATGTAAGTGTCCACCCTTAGAAACCAGAAAAAGAGAGCAAATTAAATCCAAAATAAGCAGAAGAAATGAAAGCATAATTAGAGCAGAATGAAATAAATTAAAAATAAGATATAGAGAAAATTAACAAAACCAAAAGCTGTTTCTTTAAAAATCTCAAAATTAGTAAGTCTGTAGCCAAACTAACACAACTAAAAGAAAACACAAATTACTAATATCAGAAATGAAAGAAGGAACATCACTACAGATCTCATGGACATTAAAGAGATAAAGGAATATCATAAATAACTTTATGTCCATAAATTTAGATGAACTGGAACAACTGCTTGTAAGCACAATTTGTATACAGTCTGAATAGTTCAGTGTCTATTAAGGAAATTCAATTAACAATTAATACCATCCCAAACAGAAAGCACCAGGCCCAGGTAGATTCACTGATGATTTATATAAGTATTGAAGAAAAAAATTATGACAATTCTCTACAATCTTTTTCAGAGGACAAGAGAAGTGGGAATACTTTCTAATTCATTCAGCATTACCTTGAAACCAAAATCACACACATTACAAAAAAAGATAACTGGGCTGGGTGTGTAGTTCAGTGGAAGAATGCATGCCTACCATGCATGAGGCCCTGGGTTTGATCTCCAGCACTACAAAAACAAAAAGGAACATAGATGCAAATATCCTCAACAGAATGTTAACAAATAGAATTCATAATGTATAAAAATAATTATGCACCATGACCAACTAGGATTTAGCTCAAGCTGCTTCAACATTGAGAATCAATTAACACAGCCCATTGCATCAACAGACTAAAAGAGAAAAACAATCACATAATTATATCACTAGATGCAGAGAAAGCATTTGACAAAATCTAACACCTATTAATGATAAAAACTTTCAGTAAACTATGAACAGAAGAAAGCCTCCTCATCTTCAGAATATCTATGAACCAGTTACGGTGGTACATGTCTGTAATCCGAGATATTCAAGAGACTAGACAGGAGGATCATAAATTCAAGGCCAACCTAGGCAACTTAACAAGGCTCCACCTCAAAATTTAAAAAAAAAAACCTGAGAATGTAACTCAGTGGCAAAGCATTTGCCTAGCATGTGCAAGGCCCTAGACCCTGGATTCAGTCCCTAATTGTGCTCTAAAAAAAATAATCTACAGAAAACCTACAACTAACATCACACTTAATGGTGATAAACTTGAAGCTTTCCTACTGAGAACAAGACAAGAATGTTCCCTTTCCCCACTCCTTTTTAATATCATACTAGAAGTATTAGCTAATGCAATAAGACAAGAAAGTGAAATAAAAAATATGCATATTGGGAAGAAATAAATAAGACTGTCTTTATAGATGATATTATTATATAGAAAATTCAAAAGAATAGACAAAAAAGATGCATGGTACTAGTCAATTATTGCAAGATTACAGGATTTGAAGTTGATATGCAAAAATCAATGAGCATTTAAATGTGTGAGTGCATACTTGTAATCCCAGCTTCTTGGGAGGCTGAGGCAGAAGGATTGCAATTTCAAGGACAGCATGGGTAATTTAGCAAGACACTGACTCAAATAAAATAAAATTAAAAAGGATTGGGGATATAGCTCAGGGGTAGAGTGCTGGCCTACGATATGGGAGGCCCTGAGTTCTATTCCTAGTACTGAAAAAAAAAAAAGAAAGAAAGAAATTTAAAATTAAAACCAATACCATTTATATCAGAACCCAAAAATGAAATACTTAGGTGTAAATCTAATAAAATATGTACAAGATCTATATGAAGAAAACTACAAGATTCTGATGAATAAACTCAAAGAAACTTAAGTGGAGAGAGAGCCTATGTTCGTGGATAGGAATACTCAATAATGTCAAGTACATTGTTTTTCTCAGCTCATTGTGTGTGTGTAGGATTAAACCAAGGGCTTTGTGCATGCTAAGTAAGTACTCTACCAACTAAGCTACATCCCCAGGCCTTTCTCAGCTTGATCTATAGTAGATTCAATGTAATCCCAGTCAAAATCTCAGAAGTGAAGTTGGAGTATAGCTCAGTGGTAAAGCACTTCCCCAGTATGTCTGAGGCCTTGAGTTTAATCCTCAGCACTGCAAAAAGGAATATTATCCAAAATATTCAAAAAACTCTTTTTAAAAAAATGGTTTTAAAACATTGGCCAAAGACCTTAACAAACACCTCATTATAGAAGATATACAGATGTCAAATAAGCATATGAAAGAATTCTCCACATTATATAGCATGAGGGAAATGCAAATTAAGGATGAGAGCCCAATGTTGTGGTGTGTATCTGTAATCCCAGCAATTCTGGAGGCTGAGGCAGGAGGATTGCAAGTATTAAAAAAAAAAAAAAAAAAAGTCTGAAGATGTAGCTCAGTGGTAGAGTGCCCCTGGTTTCAGTCCCCAGTGTCGCAAAAATAATGATCAGATGTCACTACACACTTCCTAGAATGACCAAAATCTGGAACACTGACAACACCAAATGCTGTGAGATGTTGAGAAGTAGGAGCTCTCATTTATTACTGATGGAAATACAAAATGGTACAGCTACTTTGGAAGACAGTTTGATCATTTTTTGCAAAACTCAACATACTCTTACCATATGGTCCTGTGATCATGCTTCTTGGTATTTACCCCAGTGAGTTGAAAACTTATGTCCACACAAAAACCTGTACACAGATGTTTATAGCATATTTATTCATAATTGCCCACACCTGGAAACAAGCTAATATGTCCAGACAATGGAATATTATTCAGTGCTAAAAAAAAAAAAACTATCAAGCCATGAAAAGACATGCAGGAGCTGGGTGCAGTGGCGCACACCTGTAATCCCAGCACTTTGAGAGACTGAGACAGAAGAATCGCGAGTTCAAAGCCTGCCTCAGCAAAAGCAAGGCTCTAAAAGCAATTCAGTGAGACCTTGTCTCTAAGGAAAATACAAAATAGGGCTGGAGATGTGGCTCAGTGGTCAAGTACCCCTGAGTTCAATCCCCAGTACCCAAAAAAAAAAAAAAAAAGAATCACGCAGGAAACTTAAATTCATATTACTAAGTGAAGGAAATCAATATGAAAAGGATTCATACTATAGGACATTATGGAAAATGAAACACTCTGGAGACAGTAAAAGATCAGGCGTTGGTTTGGGGAAAGGTTGACTAGAAGGAGCACAGAAAAATTTTAGGGTAGTTAAGAGAGTCTGATACTATAATGATGGGTACATATCATTACACACTTAGCCAAATCTACTGAATGTACAATGCCAAGAGCGAACCCTAATGTAAACTGTGGACTTTTGATGATAATGATATGCCAATGCAGCCTCATCATTTGTAACAAACATATCAATTTGGTGAGAGATATAATAATGGCAAATGCTATGCATTTATAGGAGCAAGGAGTTTATGGGAAATCTCTATACCTTCATCTTAATTTTGTTGTGAACCTACAATTACTCTATAAATAGATAAATAGCATGATATTGTTTCATAGAACGGTGTTTTTGTTCAAGAATCCACTCTACCATGATGATAGTCTATCTTCAAAACAAACCCAAAGGGGCAGTTAGCTCTGAAATAAACAATTGATTCAGAGTGGCATGGAGATGGTCAAATTTCCTAGACTTAGATTTCTGCAGGTTTCCCTAAGGGCTTAAAGTATCATTAGTTGAACTGTGACTTGGAAGGGGTTTGGATAATAATTGATGCAATCATAATAAAGAAATTGTCTGGTTCAAGTTATAATATCTGCATGTGTGAGCATTTATAATATAAACATCATCTCAGAAACACCTGCAAATTGATTCAAGCACTTATGGTGTATGACTACGGCCTACTGAGCTGGAATCATTTTCAGTTGATAAGTGGGAAAATCAGAGCACTTCTGTAAATGCAAAAACAGCTCCAACATCCTCAAATATTTGAACACTTTTGAAGTAAATTAATTCAATAATAAGCTCTAGACCTTTTTTCCTTAATTAGTCTTTAGTTTGATATTTATATGGAATACAGTTTTCAATGTATTTCAGTAAAGATTAGTGCCTATTCTATGTACTTGCTGCAGTGTGCTTAGCTTCATTTGAGAAAAATTTTATTACTGATACTTATTCAATCATAATTTTATCCATTTTTCTGCAAAGCATTTATATATGTGTATATGGATATATGTGTACTTTTTTTTCTAGTACTGGGGACTGAAACCAAGGGTGTTTTGCCACTGAGTTACAATCCCAGCCCTTTTTATTTTATTTTGAGAAAGAGTCTTATTAATTTCCTGTGGCTGGACTGGAAATCTGCAATTCTCCTTCCTAGCCTCCCTAGTCACAGGGATTACAGGAGTGTGCCACCACACTCAACTCTCATTTATATATTGCTGCTTCACATTTAAATGTCAGGTGTACTAAAATTTTATTTGTTGAAATATTAAAGCTGATTAATTTTTAAAACTTCAATCTGAAAGGTATTGAAATAAGTATATTGAAAAAATTAGAAAAGGATGATACACATGAAGTATTAAGTAGGATTTGCAGAGTTAAAAGTTTGATATTTGCTTTTCCAAAGCATCAACAAAATAGTACACTACTTGAGATTTGTATTAGGACCCAAATTTACAGCAAAGGAACAAAGATGATTTGATAGATAAAAAGTTAAGTTGGCCAATTCAAGGGGGTTGATGCATTCATTATAAAGAAATTGTCTGATTCAAGTTATAATATCTGCGTGTGTGAGCATTTATAGTATAAACAATTCAATGGGCCAATTCAAAAAGTGGTTCTTAAAACCCTGGTATGTCACATCGATTTTTTTTTTGGTACTAGGGATTGAACCCAGGGGTGCTTAACCACTGAGCTACATCCCCAATCCTTTTTATATTTTATTTAGGGACAGGGTCTTGTTGATTTGCTTAGGGCCTCACTAAGTTGCTGAGGCTGGCTTTGAACTCATGATCCTCCTGCCACAGCCTCCCGAGCCTCTGGGATCACAGGCGTGTGCCATCGTGGCCAACACACTTACTGATTTTTCACCACACTGTGCTACTCACCCTGAAGCTAAAGAATAAACACTTCACAATTCTGCATGAATGGACAGTTCCAGATGATTTTCAACATAATGTCCCAATACTGTGACTATCTACAACTCCCAATTTTTAAACTACCCCTCTAGAGGTAAGCAACTAGAGGAATAAAGGCATAAAAATGAAACCTCCAGCTCATATTTTATTTTTTTAAATTATGTTTTTAGTGGTAGATGGGCACAATACCTTTATTTTATTTATTTATTTGTAAGTGGTGCTGAGGATTGAACCCAGTGCCTCAAATGTGCTAAGCAAGTGCTCTGACACTGAGCTACAACCCTAGCCCCTCCAGCTCATATTTTAAAGCAAGGATTCAAGTGGTCCCCAAATAAGGATAAAAATAAGATGATTCCACTGACATTATTTTTGGGGGGGGTACTGGAGATTAAACTCAGGGACACTCGACCACTGAGCCACATCCCCAGCCCTATTTTGTGTTTTATGTAGAGACAGGGTCTCACTGAGTTGCTTAACGCCTCCCCATTGCTGAGGCTGGCTTTGAACTCGCGATTCTCCTGTCTCAGCTTTCCTAAGTGCTGGGATTACAGGCTTGCACCACCGTGCCCAGCTACTGACACTATTTTTTTTAACAAACAGCAAGAAAAACCCACATGGGACCTGTAAAGAAGTGTTAGAACAAAAACAATGGAATGAAAGATGTGGATTACAAATGAAGGGCATACTTGGGAAGAATACAATTTTACATAATTGATTCAATTCTCAAGGAGATGGGAGAAAATATGGCCTTGGCAAAACAAGAAAAGAATGTTGAATAACTTCAACTCTATTTCTAATTATCCACATAATCTATACAAAAACAAACAGCAACAACATCAATAAAATGCTTCAAGAATCTCTTTCTTGTTGGGTGTGGTGGCATACACCTATAATTCCAGCTACTTGGAAGCTGAGGCAGGAGGAATACAAGTTTGAAATCAGCCTCTTATTATAAGACACTGTCTGAAAAAAAAATGATAGGAGTATAGGTAATATAAGAAACAGGCTACTTAACCTCAGCTAATTCAGTGTGGAAGAGATCTCTGAGGCTACCTAAGAAAATATCTAGGGCTGGGGTTGTGGCTCAGTGGTAGAGCGCTTGCCTAGCATGGGTGAGGCACTGGGTCCGATTCTCGGAACCACATAAAAAACCAAATAAATAAAAAATAAAGGTTAAATTATTTTAAAAAAAAGAAAAGAAAATATCTAATGGCTTAAAAAATTCCATTATTTCATTTTAGACTGACAAAAAAAAATGTCAGTCAGCTGAGCCAAGTGTGTGCATTCCTTCCTCAACCCCAGAGATCTTCCTAATGGTTCATTAAGCAGCTAATTAAACTTGCATTATTCTCAGCCATAGGTTTACAGATCCCATCCAGTGAACACACCTTTGGCATGTTCTTTGCACTTGGTGATTCACTGTTTGCTATTCAGAGGCAGGGCAAGAAAGATTTTTGTGTTCTACAAAAAATTATATTTAGGCAGCCTGTCAACACACTGATTTTGGTCTACTTTGTTGAATATGCTTCAAAAGAGTGGTACTGCCTGGCACAGTGATGCACACCTATAATTCTAGTGACTGGGAAGGCTGAGGCAGGAAGATTGCAAGTTTGAGGCCAGCCTCAGCAACTTAGCGAGACCCCATCTCCAAAAAAGGGGGAAGGGATTGAGGGATAGCTTAGGGTAACCAGCACCCCTGGGATCTATCTCCGGTAACACACAGACACACAGAGAAATAACGAATTTGGTAATTCCATAGCTTAAATTTAAAGAGCCCTGATGGAGTGGCATGTGCCTGTAGTCCCAGCTATCTAGGAAGCTGAGACAAGAAGATCACTTGAGCCCAGGAATTCAAAGCCAAGCAGGAAAACAAAGACCCCATCTCAAAAATAAAACAAAACAAAAAGTAAATGGAGAAGCTCAATACAGTTGATGGGTAAGTGGCGAGACAGCTGCAGAGACAGCACACATCATATAAGATGATAACATGTAGTTCTTTTGTGAAGAGGAATGTTTTGTTCTCATGGCCTACAGAAAATTCCAATCCATAGATCCAAAATCCACTTATTTGGCTCTTGAGATGATAGAGTATTGCCCATGGAGTGCCGTTGTATGTAGAATGTTGCTCCTGTTCTGTTTTGACAAAGTATTAGTTTGTGGATAGCCGCAACCTACAGAATGGCCATTTAAAATGAGATTTTTATTCTTGTTATAAAAATTATCACTATAATTGGGTTTACTCTCTTATTTTATAAACACAGTATTTTATATACTTCATTTTGTTTTATTTCCTGAAAAAATTTTAACTATAAGTCATAATCTTAAAAATAAGAAAAAATTAAACTGACATTAGTGTTGTCTGGATTACAGTTCTTAAGTGCTGACATCTAGTGGTTGTTGCTAGTCTTTGATAACAGACTAAGTAAGGTTCTCTGCTGGTTACATCACAAGATGTGGTTTAAAAAGATTTACCTCCGAGACTAATATAATATTCCCATGTCTTAGGCATGTAATAAATTTTGTGTACTTTTTTCCTTCTAAAAAAGTATTTACTTTAAAATTTAGAAAATTTATTTCTCCTTATAAACCCTCATGCATTTTTTTTAAATATTTATTTTTTAGTTGTAGATGGACAGGATATCTTTATTTTATTTTTATGTGGTGCTGAGGATCGAACCCAGTGCCTCCCGCGTGCTAGGCGAGCACGCTACCACTGTGCCATAACCCCAGCCCCCCTCATGCATTTTTTAAAAAATATTTTTTAGTTGTAGATGGACACAATACCTTTATTTTGTTTTTATATAGTATTTTTATGTGGTCCTGGGGATCAAACCCAGTGCCTCATGCTTGCTAGGCAAGCGTTGTACCACTGAGCCACAACCCCAGCCCACCCTCATGCATTTTAAAATACTTTTTTTTTTTAAGAAATCAGAAACCTTAGAATTAAAACAGAGGTCTTTTCTTCTTTTTCCTCCTCCTCCTCCTCATCCTTCTTTTTCTTCTTCTCCTTCTCCTTCTTTTCTTCTTTTTAAATTCAGGACTGAGTATCTAACCCAGGGCCTTACACATGCTAGACAAGCACACTGCCACTGAGCTACACGTGAGCCTCAAATGCAGAGTTTTCAAACTTATTTTCTCTTAAGTATGACAATCACAAGTACAGTATTTCCCCATCATAACATCCTGCTACATGCAATGATTTTCAACAGGGGCATGGAAGAGGGGTGGGAAGTCCTAGGGGTCAGGTAAAAAGTTTCCCAAACTCTTCAAAACATATAATTTTAAGTTTTTCTTTTGTACCTGTTTATGAAAGCAAACAGCATTACTGGATAACCATGATGCTTAAATTTAGTGTGGTTTCATGGGAGCTTAAATCTAGTACCATTGTGGTGATTAGAGGACACTTGGAATAAAAACATACACTTATTAGGCATGTGCTTACCTAAGAACACAAAATGAATTCTCGTGAACCTTACTGAGAAGTTTAAGATAAGGAAAACAAATAGGCCATGGAATAATTGCAATTTAGTGTGATAGGTTATCTGAGCTATGACAAAGGATTGCAGGAAAAAGCACAGAAAAGGAGATTATTAAAGACATGAGCAAAAAACTTCACATGGGTGTAATCCCTAAGCCAGGATTTGGAGATTATTCACGAATTATCCAGTGGACAAAAGAAAGGCAGTCTGGACAGTCATTTATTTATTAACCATCCAATAAATATTTATTGAGCAGCTACCATATACCTAGAGGAGTACAGAATGTACAAAGGTTGGAGTTGTAAATGGCATTTTCAGAGTATGTTATTGGTAAAGCAGCAACTAGAAGAAACTGGAGAAGCAGTCAGAAATGAAGGTGTGCAGTGAGAATCCACTACATTTACTTGCTGTGTAAACTTAAGCAGTAAGAAACACTAAGTATCACATGCCCCACCTGTACAATGCAAGAAAACCTGTTTCATGGTTTTTGTGAAAGTTAAATGAACTAATAGACATGAAAGTTCCTTCCATGGTTTAAGGACTAAAATATATTCATCAGCTTTTGCTATATAAAAACCAAAGAAATATTTGTAACATTTGTTTTCATGCTCACTGGTTTTCAGAGCAATTTCAGATCAGTCAATCTAAGCTTGGTTTGGTTAGGAGATTCTGCTTCCAGCTGTGGGTTCAGCCCACTTACATCATTCTGGGCTCAGCCATAGATACAGAGGCTACCAGAGTATGATCTCATGGTGATGCCAAAAACACAAGTGTAACCATGCAAACCTCTCCTCATGTCACATTCCTAATATTCCATTGGTCAAAGCAATCAGATTGCCAAGTTCAAAGTTAAGGGTTGGGAAAGAACTTTATACCTCTCTAGAGCTGTGACATGGATATAAATGTATATACTACTAAGGGGAATAAGATTTGGCAGTAATTTATTTTGCTATATCTTTTATTGCAGAGGTCTTATATGCCATCCTAAGGAGCTTGAATTTCATCTTGCAGGCAGTGGAGAAAGACCTCGTCAAATCTGTGATTTTAGCCTCTCAGGGTGATACATGCCTGTTACCCCAGCTACTCAAGTGGCTGAGGCAGAAGGATCACAAGTTCGAGGCCAGCCTGAGCAACTAAGTAAGATTCTATCTCAAAATAAAATTTTAAAAGGGCTGGAGATATAGCTCAGTGGTAGCATGCTTGCCGAGCATACACAAGACCCTTAATATAATCCCTAGTATCACAATAGTCTGAATCTGAGCTTCCAGAACGCTGGTTCTCCTGATGCCACAGAGGGTGAAATTGAAAAGGGAAGAAACTAAAAACAAAAATACCAGTTGTCATCATTACCCTAGGTACATATATGACTGCACATATGGTGCAACACTACATTGTGTACAACCAGAGAAATGAAAAGTTGTGCTTCATTTCTGTACAATGAATTAAAATGCATTCTGCTGTCATATATACCTAATTAGAATTAATTTAAAAAATACCAGTTACAGTAATTTCTTAGTCTACAGATGACAAAAGTCTGAACTGACAACACTCTTTCCTGCATGGATGCAGGAAACATGATTAAAATAAAATGAGAGAGCATTCCAGTAAGGTTAAATCCTGGATCTGACTCCTAAAGAATTTATTAGTTTTATTTTACTTGCTTAGTTGTATTAAATTTATTAATTGAATAAATCTAATCAGAGCTGTTCTTCCTTTTGACTTAGAAAACTAGAATTAATCTTAAATTACATAAACCAATCTCTAATAAAAAAAGAAAGTGAAGCTCAAGCAGACGTGTGAGAGGCACATCTTGTACTGGCTTGTGAATGTTGGTAGTCAGATTTGCAGGAATTTTGTGAATCTGTTGATTTACATAGCCATCATTAAAAATCAATTATATAGGGACTGGGCATATAGCTCAGTTGGTAGAGTGCTTTCCTTGCATGCACAGGTCCCTAGGTTCAATCCCCAGCACCCCCCAAAAATTATATAAACTTTCAATGAAATAAATTATGCTAAAAATAAAGGGTAACCAACCACTTCTGCTTCCAGCCAAGATGAAGTAACAAGAACTGGATTCACTTGCCCACTTGAAAAAAAAAAGAAAATTCCCCCTAAAATATGTGAAGCAACAGTTTTCTAGACACTGAGTATCTGATAACAAAAGAATGAACCTTGAAACAAATGAGGTGAGCCATACAATTGCCTCCATTTACTGCCTTGAGGAAATTTCCAGGCCATGTAGCAAAAGGGAAGAACCCAGGCAAAGCTAGGACACCCTAGATTAAGAGACAGAGCTGAGTCTGGGAAGATCAGGACAACTAAAATTCTTAGGATAGAGAACCAGGGAAGAGATACCTGCACAGAGGGGGACCTTGAACTCAGCAAAGAACTTCTCTTGAATATTTGAGAGAGTACTGATCAGCACATGCTCATAAATAAATTACTTTAGGCCAGCAAAAGACCTACCTGGAAGGATTAGTACTTCCTGATAGTACTCTGTGTTCACACGTGGACTGAAATAGTGCCTATTCCCACCAGCACAGACTAGGGGAAAAGAAATGAAAAACTTAATTTAGATAGAACACTTAGAAGGGTCTTGCTTCAGTAGTGGAGAACAATGCATCTGAGACCACCCACTACTCCAGCACCTCCACCTTCAAAACAAAACAAAATCTTGAAATCTGTCCCCAA
The DNA here is from genome assembly GCA_028644305.1 of Xerus rutilus. Classification (NCBI taxonomy): domain Eukaryota; kingdom Metazoa; phylum Chordata; class Mammalia; order Rodentia; family Sciuridae; genus Xerus; species Xerus rutilus. The sequence goes on from CM053406.1 coordinate 50,000,459, forward strand.
AAGGAAACAAAAATTATGTAACTACATTTTATAAAAATCTCAAGGAAATTTATGAAAATACAAAAATATGTAGAACTAAACAAAATAAAATTCCCAATATCTAGTCTAAGAATACAAGGAATACAAACAAGCAGGAAAATTGAAGCTACAAGAAGAAAAAGCAATCAATTGAAGCTCATTGAGAACAGACACAGATGTTACAATTAGTGAGGAAAGACCGTAAAAGAGCTATTTTAACAGACATTCCATGAGTACAACATTTAAGTACAAGCGCGCAAGATAGAAAAAGACCCAAGTAGGGTTTATATAGATGAGAACTGTACACAATCCCAAAGAGTAAAAATAATTCACTTTAAATCAAGAGCCTCAGTGAACGTTAGGATAGAAATAATTCAAATATCTATCAACAAATGGGTGGATAAGCCAGTTATTTCCAGATGAATGTGTATCCATACAATGTAATATTAATCAGGAATAAAAAGGAATAAACTATTGCTACACATAGATAAATCTCAAAATAATTAGACTGGGAGCCAGGTACAGTGGCACACTCCTGTAATCCCAACACTTTGGGAGGCTGAGACAGGAGAATCGTGAGTTCAAAGCCAGCCTCAGCAATGGTGAGGCTCTAAGCAACTCAGTGAGACCCTGCCTCTACATAGAAATACAAAACAGGGCTGGGATGTGGCTCAGTGGTCAAGTATCCTTGAGTTCAACTCCGGTGCCAAAAAAAAAAATTAGGCTGGGGCTGGGGTTGTGGCTCAGTAGTACAGCGCTCACCTCACATATATGAGACACTGGGTTCAATTCTCAGCACCACTTATAAATAAATGAATAAAATAAATGTCCATCAACAACCAAAAAATATTTAAAAAATAATAATTAGGCTGTGTTAAAATATGGTATATAGTGTATAAAGCTACTTTTATGAAAGTCTAGAAAATTCAAATTATAGTGACCAGAAGCACTACAGAGTTTGCCTAAAAATAGACTGGCGATGCGGAGAGGCAGGAGAGAATCACAAAGGGCACAAGGAAACCATTGGAGGTAACGGATTTACTGTCTTGAGTTTGTTGGTACTTTCATAGGTGAATAGATATGTCAACATTGGTCATATTGTACACTCTAAATACATGCTATTTATTATGTATCAACTATACCTCAATTTAAAAAACCAAACTGTGATCCATAGTGGTAATTTAATAAAATATACCTTTTATAAACACACGCATAACATACTTAGAACTTATGACTTAATTACTTAACTACATTTTATCATTACCTATGTTCTTTTTTTTTTTTAATTTTTTCTTAGTTGTAGATGGACACAATGTCTTTATTTTATTGCTCTGTATGTGGTGCTGAGGATCGAACCCAGGGCCTCACGCATGCGAGGCAAGCGCTCTACCGCTGAGCCACAATCCCAGCCCCATTTACCTATGTTCTTAAGGTTATTTATATGTATTACAGCTATGTGGTGGCAGTGCAATATGTGTCACTTGGCATCTCTTCACAACCCCATGTTCATTGACATCACACGGGTAGCTTAAACTGGGTCATGGTGGGAATATTTATACCACAGAAACTGGCAAATGCAAATTAGTCATGGCTGATTTTCTCTCACCCTTATTCCAAGAGCCATTTGTTAGCTAGTTAGAGAAGTCTAAAACCAGATGTCTCATTCTTAAGTCCAGTAATCCTTTCACCAACCATACCACTCATCTCACCAGCATAGTCTGAATCTGCTCAGAGACACACTGAGGAGGGGAAGGCTGGAGCAGAGAGTTAAGGGGTCCCTTCCTCCTGTCTCCCAGCCAAAGGAAAAGCCAGGATTCTGAGGTTGGAGGCCTTTACTTCATCAGTTACTCTCAGCTTCATTCCTTCACTATTCCCTCAACAACCTTTCCATCTCCTTTTCACCTGATAAAGGAACACATCTGCTCTCAAAAAGCAGTGCTTAACAAAGAGAAATACTTTATTTATGGTAGATTTTTAGCAATGAGATGATTTTCCTTCCATGTAAGTGTCTTTCCAAAACTTCTCTAATTATAATATATGTGCATTGGTTACTATATTTCTACTCCCAAATCAGGCATATAGTAAGAAGATGAAATTTATGCATTTCCATGGTTTATGAACACAATGGGTAGAACATTTAAAATCTGATTTTACCAGAAAATCTACATTATTGAATTGCTCAGTCTTCATCAGTCTGTGGATACAAGTAATTGACTGATAAAATTTCAATATTCCTGGGACCTGCAGGTGCCTTCTACATTCCAAATGTACAACCCAAATCAGCCGTAGAAGCTCTCTTAGCTGGGCGTGGTGGTGCGTGCCTGTAATCCCTGCGGCTAAAGAGGCTGAGACAGGAGGATTGTGAGTTCAAAGCCAGCTTCAGCAAAAGCGAGGTGCTAAGCAACTCAATGATACCCTGCCTCTAAATAAAATACCAAATAGGGCTGGGGAGTGGCTCCGTAGTCAGTGCCCCTGAGTTCAATCTCCAGTACCAAAAAAGGAAAGGAAAGGGAAGGGAAGAAGGGAAGGGAAGGGAAAGTGACAGTAGGGGAAGAGAAGGAAGGGAGGGAAGGAGGAGGGGAGGGAAGCACAGGGGTGGTGGTGGAGGGGAGGGGAGAGGAAGGAAGGAATGAAGGAAGGAAGGAAGGGAGGGAGGGAGGGAGGGAGGAAGGAAAAAAGAAAAAAGGAACTCTCTTATCTTCTGGAATATGGTCACCTGGTAACTTGCTGCCCAAGGAGAGAAGCCCCTGACAGATAGGGATGGAGAGAATGAATCTTTATATCAATGCCATGGCTTGGCTATATTCTAGAAGGCTCATGTTCTAGAAGGCTGGCTCCCAGTGTGGTGGTGTTGGAAGGTGGCATCTCTCTGGCTTCTTATCTCGTCATGTGACCGCTCTCTTCCTCTCATATGCACTCCTAGCATGATGCTATCTAGCATGTTGTGATGTAGCCATGGAAAACCTCAGGAGGAGCTAAACTGGGAGGACTGCGTGATCTTAGACATTCAACCTCTAAAACTATGAGTTAAATATACCTCTATTCTTTATACACGAAACAGCTTCAGTTATTTTGTTATAAGCATAGAAAAAAGACTAAGATAATCCATTTTGTATTACTTGTTCTACTTGCCAAGAGATCACGATGCTGTGATTCTGAGTGATTTCTAGAAGGATGATGAAGAAGACTTACTCCCTCTTCCTATCAAAGAAAGAATAATTTGGGAAGAAGTAGTGAGACCAAAATGCAGTTATTTGTTATGAAATGTGAAAAAAATTGTCAACTCTTTTAGTTAAAAAAGTGTTAATTCATATTGACTAATATCTTAGCTTCCTTTATTTAACCAATGAGAAAAGAGTAATTATATAGAGATTTTAAATTCTGTTAAACTATTCCCTTAACTGATATACTAATGTGAACAGTTTATGCTGTCTCTTATTCTGTCACTGAATCTGGTATTTTTATTTTTTGTGGGTCTGAAATGAAGGTTTAGAAGGATGCATGTGAAAGGCAGGAAGAATGTGACATAATTCTCTCCTCTTCCTTCTTTTGGATAACTTTAGTGTAAACTGAGGTATATGTACCAGTATCGGATAACAAGAGAAAAAGGAGGCACTGGGGGGTAAATGTCTTAACCTCCATAAGGCAGAAATGAACTAAGAATGTGTGTTCCTTGACTCCTACATCAGCAAACCTGTCTGCTGCTTAACTTATGACCTCATATTATCTACTCAAATCATAAAGTGTCATATTATCTATCAAATCAATCTGATAAATGCTGTGGGAGGAACATATCTATGTTGCATTTGGGTATTTGTTCATGACTGCTGTCTATGTAGTTGCAGAGGATTTTCATGTTTGGGGTCTTTTTAGAATGGGTTTTAGTCTCTTGTAATTCTCCAGAGGCAGAATGCTGTCAAGTACAGGAAATTTTAAAATTCTGAATGTTTAAAACATACTTGAAACTCTTCTATTGAGTGATTTAGTTCAGGCAGGGGTTTTATAGAGCTCAATTCTAATATTAGACAAATCAGTCCACTTATCTCTAGCTGACCTATTTGTTCATTCATCCAAGTCATTATCATAATCTCTCTATAGCTTCTGTGTTCTGTAAGATAATTAGCACATATGGAATCCATTTGTTGTGGGCAGTACAACCTGCTTGACAGTAATTTAGTTAACCTAAATATATACATTTATGAAAAATTCTTCCTCCAAGAGGAGTGGCTGGTAATTAAATAAAACATGTAAGATGTACCTTGATGATAGTCGTCAGGCAAATGCAGAACCCTCCTCACTCCAGACGTGTATTCTGTTCTATACAGCAACACTGGAGACCTCTTTGCTACATCATTGAGTATATCTAGTATTTTATGGGGGTCTATCCAGATGGCTGTGCAGTGATGATTTCTACTCAACCATTATACTATATTAATACCCTCATATATTTTTAAATGATATAAAAAATGTGTTTACAGAATAGGAACTGTGTACTGCAGGAAATATATAAATGTATGTATTTATTACATATACATATTTTACATTTTAATGATTACATATGCAAATATATATTTCCTATACACAAATACATACACATGTATATGCATACATATTTTCACCAATGATATAGAAGGCAGCAGCTTTGACATGAGCAGGAAAGTCAAGGAGGGTAGTGAACACTTCACTTGAGTTTGTCAGTAGTGTAAGGTAGAAATAGCCCTCCCCATATCCAGTTTCAGCCCTCCCTTCTCTAAAGCCTATGGCAGTCCCTGTCCCGGGCAGTTTCCCGCCCAAGTTTCCCACCCAAGCTAACAAAGCCTAACCGCCCAAGTTAACTTTCAACTATCTCAGGGGTGCTCACAACTAAGACCACCAATCCTCACCTGACATACTGGCCTGAAGTGACCAATCCATAGTCCAAAACGCATTTACCCCAAGCCCTATAACTCCCATGCTCTGCACCGCCTCTCTCTCCTAGCATCCTCCTGCACTGACCCCCATGAATAAAAATCCCTTGTTTATATGGAGTGTGTTGTGTCCAGTTCAGAGCGAACCTTACAAGTAGCCTTTCTTTTTCTTTTCCTTTTTTTTTTATTGTGGCTTATAATTATAAATAATGATGGGATTTGTTGTTACATGTTTGTACATGCGTACAACATAACAATATAATTAGATCAATATCACTCCTCAGAACTTCCCCCTCAGTAGCTTCTCTTTTTAGTTCACTTGTACAAACATAACTGCTCATTTGGAATAGAAAAACCACATGCCTTTCCAGGGTACAAAATAACATGAATTGTCAAAGAAGCAAAAATGTGGATGATATGGCCATATCATTCCCTTGAGAAAAGATACATCATATCTTCTTTAGAAAGATACTTATATTTCCCTGGTTCCAAGGATGTGCCCTCATCCCAAAACTTTGTTTGGGTTAAGCAATTCTAATTTTCCTCTAAATGTTTTCTTTGCAGGAGATAACAAACTATATGTCCTGTGAGCCAAATCTGGCTCTTTCATCTATTTTCAGAGAGAACCACAAAGTAAGAATGTTTTTTCCATTTAAAAATTATTTTTGTTTGTTTTTGTTTTGGTACCAGGGATTGTTGTTTACAAAAAAAAAAAAAAAAAACATGGCTAGGGATGGAGCTCAGAGGGTAGCAGTGGCAGAGTGCTTGCTTAGCTTGTCAAGGCCCTGGGTTTGAGCCTCAGCACTTCAAATACAAAAACAAAACAAAAACAAAGGAAAATATGTGACTGAGACAAAACCTAAATAAACTCTTTACTATCTAGGCCTCTACAGAAAAAAATCTTCTCTAGGAGTTGAAACTCCTAACCATAACATCTGCAGATGAAAAATCATCCAGGAATGGCCCTTATTATTCCTGGAAATTAAGCAAAACTTGAATGTGGTTTTAGCAGAAGTATAGTTTACTGCACATCTCTGACCAGAGATTTTGTCTAGGAAAGTATCCTCTACCAAACAAAATACAAATTTGGAAAAAGTATACATGGAGCACTGAAGGTGTTTAAGAACATTCATATTGTCAAATACATCATACCGAATCCATCCCAGAGGTCAATGAAGAGATGTGTGCTAGTGCCAATGACATTTACACTCATGCCACTTATACCAGCCATGCTGCTAAATGAGGTAGGTATATGGTCTTTTGTCACTTCGGCTTGCTTATTTGCCAAACTTGAACTTCTATTTTTAGTGTCTTCCCAATAGGTTGGCAGAACTGTCAATCACTGAGGAAGGAGCCTCTGGTGTTAAGAATCTTATTCATTGTACTCTTGCTTTGTCTCTTCTAAAGAGATGGTCCTTTATTTAAAATATTTTAAAGGATAATGTGAAGATTACCTTCTTTCCCTAAGTAAGAGATAATTTTCTTCTTAAGTGAAAAAATTTTTCTCTATAGGTAGGCTTGGTGACACACACCTGTAATCCTACCTACTCACAAGCCTAAAGCAGGAGAATCACAAGTTATAAGGCCAACTTAATGAGACTCTATCTCAAAATAAAAAATGAAAAGAGCTGGTGATGTGGCTCAGTGGTTAAGCACTCCTGGGTTCAATCCCCAGAACCCCACCAAAAAAAGTGTTTCTTGTCTCAAATATGGACCCCTTCCCTTTCCTATTTTATTCAGACTTCATTTGTACCCTAATCTTTCCTTTGGTTCTTAGATTGAACTTTTTCTTTCCCTGAGTATGATCCCCAAATATCTATCTTTGGATTTTATGCCCTTCATCATGCCTCTGCCTGAGTTCTCTGTATACCAGGTTAGCTTCTGAACCTTGACTGTGTCTTCAATTCTAGCCACTCCCATACAAATTCCTTTCTGTGTTCTTTTCTATGCAGTGAGAGTGGTGTGGGAGGTGAACATCCATGTACACTGTCCATGGTTCTGAATCATCATTGAGCTGAAGCATCGTGTTGTGTTGTGATCTGCCCACACTGCTATCATCCTGCTCTCCAGCCTGATTCATGGTTCTGGCCTCTGAATTCTATTCTGTCATACTGAACAAAAACACAAACAAAACACTCTATGAGGATGCAAAGTGCCTCTAGGAAGATGGTATGTGGAGGCAATGAAATAGTGAACTGGGTCTGTGGCTGCCACATGATTATACTTTCATTTAACCAAATGATGCCTAAAACCAAAGGCCACAGCTTAAAAGAAAATGTCATGTGTGGTTACAGTTTTTAGATCTTTTTATCCCAAATTTTCTGATCTCCTCTATTTTATCCAACTTTGTAACTGCTGATTTTTAACACACTAAGTGCTGTATATACCTAACTATTATTATAGTTCTTTGCACAGGATTTTTATATTTTTTATTATTTCAGGGACAGAAAATCTAAGGATTAGATTTAAGTAAATTTAATTAGGTTTAAGTAAATCTGCTACAGATAACTGTGGAAATATAATAAGTAACCAAGTTATTAATAGAAGATGATTTTTCTTTCTTTTCCACAAATTCTCACCATGTTGCCCAGACTAGCCTCAAGTACTTGGCCTCAAGTGATCCTCCTGCTCCAGCCTCCCAAGTAGCTGGGATTGTAGGCACTCACTACCATGCCAGTCATAGAATAAGATTTTAAAGGATAAAATTGTTGAGAATGAGAAATGGATCAAAATCCAGATATTCATATCTCCTTTATCTTCAGGAAAAAAGGCACAAAGAGAAAGAAGTTATATAAGAAGAGAAAGTAAAGTTTTCATTTTAGGCAAACAAGGTTGGCCATAAATTGCTAATCATTGAAACTGCATTATAGATACTTTGAAGTTCCTTATATACATATTTGCTCCATTTTTGTATATGTTTGGAAAACTCCATAACAAAAAGTTGTAAAAGTTGCTTTAAATTGTTGGGAAAAAAGACTCATGAATTAAATTGTCTATTAAATCTATACAATAAAATACCAGATGCAGGCTGGGGATGTAGCTCAGTGGTAGAGTGCGTTCTTAACTTGCACAAGGCCCTGGGCTCAATCCCCAGCATTACACACATACACACACACATACACACACACGCATACCAGTTACATATTAAAATTACTTCTAGACTGTTTTACATAATGATGCTTATAATGGAAAATTCTATTTAACTAGAGTCAAATCTTTCTCTACTACTACTGTATGAGAGTGTCTTTTTTTTTAATTGGCAAGATTAATACTTAATACAGTTTGGGATTTTAAAAAAATAAAACATTTTAAAAATACAGAGATGAATAAATTATAAAGAGCTATATGTGACCTTAACCTTTTCTTCACTCAATGTAATGTCCCTCCTTAGAGGTGATACCATTATCAGTTTTCTTGTGTTGGGGCTCAAAAATATGGTATCTTGTTATATGGAGTATTTTAAGATGAAGAAAATGAGGAAACTTCAGAAGTGGAAAGTTTATTCTTAGACCTTTTTGGCCTTTCTTTTCCTGAAGGGGACCATACAAAATCCCTCTGACCTACCTTCCCTATCGTCATAAACCCTCATTCCAGAGGGGTTACACCCCACTCTCTGGGCCCAGGTGAATCTGAACAGACAGGGCTTGTTAAGTTTCTTCCGGTTTATCACCATTAGATCGTATACCTTTTTCCTCCAACTCTACTCCTTCATGACTATCTATGAAATACACAATTTTCCCTGGGCTTTTGGATCTTCATTTCTGAAGGATCCTTTGAGATGTTAAACTTATGTAAAATAAATTTATTGTGCTTTTCTTTTATTAATTTGTCTTATAGGGATATCAGCCATGAACCTTACAATGAGTGAAGAATAAATATTGTTATTTTGTGAGCATTATTCCTATAAAACTTTAAAAAATATGAATTAATATTGATGTGTAAATATAGAAATACTTGGTTCTATTATAGTATAGGTACTAACATACTGTATAATGTTTTTCTGACTATTTATATTGGGGTGCTTTACCATTGAGCTACCTCCCCAGCCTTTGTTATTTCTTATGTTGAGATGGGGTCTCATTAAATGCCCAGGCTGGCCTTGAACTTACAATCTTATCTCAGCTGAGATTGCAGGTATGTGCCACCACGCCTGGCTTGCCAACTGATCTTTAATCTTCTTATATTTGGGAGATAGTAATAGTCATTAAATAGGAATTTGCTTCCTTTATTTAAAATACCTACTTCAGCTAGATGCTGTGGTGCACTCCTGTAGTCCTAGCAACTCGGGAGCCTGAGGCAAGAGGATCACAAGCTTGAGGCTAACTTCAACAACTTAAAAACAACTTGAAACCCTGTCTCAAAATAAAAATAAAAAGAGCTGGGGTTGTAGTTCAGAGGTAACGTACCCCTGGGTTTAATCCCCAGTACTAAGTAAATAAATAAACAAATAAACAAACAAATAAATAAAATACCTACTTCAGGCTCAGGGATACGATGCAGTGGTATAATGCTTGCCTAGCATGTGCCCTAAGCCCTGGGTTGGATCTCCACCTCTAAAACCAAAACAAAACAAAAACCTATTTCTTTTAGGAATAAACCTGTTGTCTCATTACTCTAATAATAAGCTTTAGGCCTTCCTGTGTCCTGCTATAGAAAATAAAACAAAGGATACAATTTCAAAGATAAAAGAAAATATTTGTCATCTATCATTACCACAGACTGTATGGGAAAGATAATTTGTTAACCTGAGATTATAAAACACCAGGCAGTAGTGATTTGGAAATATTTCTCTAGATTTTCCAGAATCATGATTCAGAGCCTCTGTCCTCATAATTTATGGCCTCATGTGAAGAGTTAGGTAACTTTATTTTGGGTCACCCACGTCCTCACAGCTGCTTGTCAGTTGACCCTATTGCTTTTATTGAGCAATTACTGCAGTGACAGCAAATAAGCACTGGCAAGGACATAAACAATCATATCTAATTTGATTAACAATAGTGATAGCACAAAGCCACTCTATAATATTGACATGTCAATACCTTAAAACATTTCTTGCTTCCCACCCCCCACCTTTTTATTTTCTTGCATTACTGGGTATTAAACCCAGGGTGCTGTACCATTGAGCTACATCACTTCTTAAATTTTGAGAGAAGGTCTCACTAAGTTGCCCAGGCTTCCCAAGTGGCTGAGATCACAGGAGTGTGCACCACTCAACACATTGTGACCACTGTGACACATTGAATTTTTGGTTTTTTTATCAGGTATTGAACCTAGGGGTGCTTTACCACTGAGCTACATCCTCAGTCCATCTTATTTTTTATTTTGAGACAAGGTCTCTCTAAGTTGCTAAGACTGGCCTCAAGATGTGGCAGGAAAGGCACGCTCATACATTGCTGGTGGGACTGCAAATTGGTACAACCACTCTGAAAAGCAGTATGGAGATTCCTAAGAAAACTTGGAATGGAACCACCATTTGACCCAGTCATTCCACTCATCAGTTTATAACCAAAGGACTTTAAATCAACATACTACAGTGACACAGCCACTTCCATGTTTATAGCAGCTTAATTCACAATAGCTAAATTATGGAACCAACCTAAGTGCCCTTCAACAGATGAATGGATAAAGAAAATGTGGTATATATACACAATGGAATATTACTCAGCTTTAAAGAAGAATGAAATTATGGCATTTGCCGGTAAATGGATGGATCTGGAGAATATTATGCTGAGTGAAATAAGCCAATCCCAAAGAACCAAAGACCGAATGTTTTCTCTGATATGCATATGCTAATTCATACTAAGGGGATGGGGAGCTAAGGAAAAATAGAGGTACTTTGGATTAGACAGAGGTGAGTGAAAGAGGGAAGGGGATGTGGGAGTAAGAAGGATAGTAGAATGAACCAGATATTATTACCCTATATGCATATACGATTATACAGCCAGTGTAACTCTGCATCATGTATAACTAGAAGAACAAGATGTTATACTCCATTTATGTATGATGTGTCAAAATGCATTCTACTGTCATGTTTAGCTAATTAAAAAAAAAAAAAAAAGACTGGCCTCGAGCTTGCAATGTTCCTGCCTCAGCCCACTGAGCCTCTGGGATTACAGGTGTGTGCCACCATGCCCAGCTGACTTTTAAATATTTTATGATAGGGCCAGGTGCAGTGACTGCCTCTGCAATCCCAGCACTTTGGAAGGCTGAGACAGGAGAATCACAAGTTCAAAGGCAGCCTCAGCAATGGTGAGGCACTAAGCAACTCAGTGAGATCCTGTCTCTACATAAAGCACAAAATAGGGCTGGGGATGTGGCTCAGTGGTCGAGTGCCCCTGAGTTCAATCCCTGGTACCAAAAAAAAATTATGATAGGAACAATTTTTGTAGGTGTGACATTGATAAAAACCTAGGTAATTTTTCTTGAGGTGCTGAATACCTGAATACAATTCATTAGGGCGTGCTTAGTAGCCTGCTACTGAGAAACTAGGAACAGTGTAGGTGCTCCTTTAATCCCAGCTACTTGAGAATCTGAGGCAGGAGGGATCCCAAGTTCAAAGTCAGGCAGGCAATTTAGTGAGATCCTATCTCAAAATAAAAAAATAAAAAAATAAATAACTGGGGATTGAACCCAGGGACGCTCTTCCACTGAACTGCTGGGGGGGAAGAAGTTCCTACTGAGGTAATATCTTTGAATGTTTTCTACTTAAAATCATATGTGTTTCTATGATAGGTAGGGACAAAATTTCATAATCAAATATGCGGTGAGATTTTCACAAGAGGTGCAATATGCCTTGTAGAAGAGGCGAGGGTAGTGAGTCAGGTGTTAAGAATTTTTGTTGTTTTTTTTTTTTTTTTTTTTTTGGCACCAGGGATTGAACTCAGGGGCACTCGACCACTGAGCCACATCCCCAGCCCTATTTTGTGTTTTATGTAGAGACAGGGTCTCACTGAGTTGCTTAGCGCCTCGCCATTGCTGAGGCTAGCTTTGAACTCGCGATTCTCCTGTCTCAGCCTCCCTAAGTGCTGGGATTACAGGCTTGCGCCACCGCGCCCGGCTAAGAATTCTTGTTTTAACTGGGGGAGATGGCACGTGACTGTGATCCCAGCTACTTGGAAGGCCTAGGCAGGAGGATCACAAGTTCAAGAACAACCTTGGCAATTCAGCAAGACCTTGTCTCAAAATAAAAAATGAAAAAGGCTGGGAATGTAGCCCAGTGGGAGAATTAGATTCTGAGTTAGATCTCCAGTACCAAAATGAAAAAATAATTCTAATTTTTGTTCTGTCATCTCCATTCATCTGTCCAATGGAATGCTTTCATTTTTTGCTCCATGATGTTAATTCATGATCAAATAGATTTATTAAATTTTAAAGGCAATGAGGATATAGAGATAGCAACACTCTACCTTAAAAACATTGAGTAAAGGACACAGATAGTAAACTAACCTACACAGTTAACATGTGTGCAAAATAGGCTCCAGATGGCAGACGGTGGACCCTAACTCATCTAGGGATGAGCTGAGTCATGAAGAAAGAGTGAGAGTTACAGGTAAATGAGGTTGGAAGAACATTCCAGGGAGATGCAACAGCCTGGGCACAGCTGTGATGTGTGAGCACAGGATATAGTTGAAGAACAAGTATTTTTTTCAACATTGGAGTCAAGGTTCATATAGCAGGATATTGGAAGATGGTCAAGCTGAAAATGGGACAGGTCAAAATAGCTTTACATATCATTCCACTAATCTGAAGTTGATTCTGAATGGATGGAGACTACCATTGACAGATTTTAAGTTGGGAAACAATGTGATTTAATATTAGAAAGATGTCTGGGTAGGAACAGTATGAAAGATTGATTGCCAGGGATGACGTCTGGCTCAGGGGAATCACACAGGATACTACAGCTATCATCCAAAGAGGAAATGATGAGGGCCCAATTGTCATCATGGTGATAAAGACAGAGATTAAATGTTAGATACAAAATGCTTAAGGGGGGTAGAGGAAGCAAAGAACCTTGAGAACTATCAGATGTAGGCGTGAACAATCCAAAGATGATGCCATGATTTCCAGCTTATGTATATGGATGGACGTAGATAGAGATAGGAAATATAGAGTAACAAAATAATGGAATTTATTGTTTTTGTGGTTGCTTCACATTTGAACTCCCTTCTTTTGGGGGGCAACTCTCCATAGTATGAGTCTTAGCTATTGTCAGAGGTCACTTGCCATTATAGAAACTGAAACTCAGACTCACTAAGAAAGCCTCCTTTGCAGCTAGGACAGAACTACATACCCTAGACTCAGCTGATCAGATGTTCTGGCCCCAGAGTTTAAACTGGAACCAATGATATAAATAATCCATTCTTGTGGTAGCAGTGGCAGTAATAGACTTTCTGCTATGTTGCTGTTAGCAACTAACAGCTGTAGTTGCTGTGTCTGTGGTGCTTGGCATTCACCATCAGTCTCATCAGGTGGTTTCTGTGGAGTGATCCTAGTTGTCAACCCAACTGCTGTCCAGGTTGTCTTGGACTTTCCTTGTTCCCAAACCTGGCTGTCTAAGCTTTCTCGTGACTCTCCCTCAGTTTTAATCAATCAGAGTTAGTTTCTCATGCTTGCTACTAGGTCTCTGATGGATATTAGCCAACTTGGAGAATGAAATCATGTGGGGCTGTGGAGAAAATATTACTGTGTTTTTTTACAGTGAGGACTTTCTGGACAAATGTTACTGAAACTTGGTCCTAACAAGTCCTGAAAGGTGATTTCTGACTAATTAGATAGTGAGAGAATTCCAGAAAGATTTACCTAGGAATGCACAAGTTTACAGCCCAATAGGGGCTATAAGAAAGGACTCCAGGAATCCTTGGGTTGTAAAACTAAAGACAATGGTCTTATCTTTCCCAAGAGATTTATTTACATGAGAATCCAGGGTCTTTTCAATTCATCTCCAAAGAGACTTTCTTGTGGTAGCAGTGGCAGTAATAGACTTTCTGCTATGTTGCTGTTAGCAACTAACAGCTGTAGTTGCTGTGTCTGTGGTGCTTGGCATTCACCATCAGTAAGGAAGAGACAATGTCACTCTTTCTTTTATAGAAATATCCAGCTTGGTTTTTTTTTCTTTTCTCAGCATTCTTTTCCAACAACACAAGTTTTGTATTTGTGGAGTATTGTCTGCCTTTTGTTACATCATCCCAGCAGAAAGAATCAGGGGATAGGGAGCTGTACAGTTGTTATTTGCTTCTTTTTTTGGTACTGGAGATTGAACTCAGGGTTACTCGACAACTGAGCCACATCTCCAGCCCTATTTTTGTATATTAATTTAGAGACAGGGTCTCACTGAGTTGCTTAGCGCCTCGCCATTGTTGGGGCTGGCTTTGAACTCGGAATTCTCCTGTCTCAGCCTCCCAAAGTGCTGGGATTACAGGTGTGTGCCACCATGCCCGGCTGTTATTTGCTCTTAAGTTAATAATCAGTCTTTACTTCAGGAACCTTATGTGTACATTCAAGATAATATCAATTATTATGGCCAGATAGGAGTAAATAGTGAATGTGTTCATGTATCTAGAGACAACAATAGATTGAAGGTAGCAGTTTTCAGGAGGTAATAGAGGAAGAATGAGGACATTAAAAATTTGGAGTAGTAGCCGGGTGCAGTGGCACAAGCCTGTAATCCCAGCACTTAGGGAGGCTGAGACAGGAGAATCGCGAGTTCAAAGCCAGCCTCAGCAACAGTGAGGTACTAAGCAACTCAGTGAGACCCTGTCTCTACATAAAACACAAAATGGGACTGGGGATGTGGCTCAGTGGTTGAGTACCCCTGAGTTCAATCCCCAGTACCAAACAAACAAACAAAAATTTGGAGTAGTGACAAAAGATAAAAATTGGTGGCACTAAGAAAAATTTGTACTATGTTATGGTTTGGATGTTAGTTGTCCCCCAAAAGTTCACATGTGAGACAATGCAAGAAAGTTTAGAGGAGAAATGATTGTGTTGTGGAAGTCTTAACCCAATCAGTGAATTAATCCCCTGATAGGGATTAACTGAGTGGTAACTGAAGTGGTAGGATGTGGCTGGAGGAGGTGAGAACTGGAGGCATGGCTTTAGGGTATATATTTGTATTTGACAAGTGGAGAACTCTCTCTGCTTTCTGATCACTATGTGAGCTGCTTCCCAATGCCACACTCTTCCTCCATGATGTTTTGCCTCACCTCAAGCCCCGAGGACTGGAGCTGCCCTTCTGTGGACTAAGATTGCTGAAACCGTGAACCTTCAAATAAACTTTTTCTCTTCTACAATTGTTCTAGTTGGGTCATTTAGTCACAGCAGTGAAAAAGCTGACTAAAACATACTGGTGGAGGACTGATAGCTGGGGAGAAACTAGCAAAGAACTGAGAGCATGAGACCTGTAGAGTACACATCCTTGGGGACAGGTTCTAATCCACTAATCAGTAAACTGGAATATGAACAATTTTCCCCTCAACCTCATTCATGATAATAAATATTTTTATTCCTTCACTTGCCAAGTACTGTGCATGGTTCTGAGGAGGTTACTGGTTTAGCCATAAACCATACCCCAGTGAAGTTTTCAAGATGAAAAAAGTTCTGGAGGGCTGGGGATGTAGATCAGTGGTAGAGTGCTTGCTTAGCACTTGTGAGATTCTGAGTTCAATTCCCAGCACGGCACAAAAAATATAGTTCTGGAGATGAATAGTTGTGGAGAGTGGTGTCTTGGATCATGGACTTTGACTGCCTCTGGGCTGTGGATGTGCTGCTCTGGGAACTTCTTGAGCAAAGGTGCTGGAGGCCAAGATTGCCCAGTTGCCATGGTGATGCCCTGCCTGAGGAGGTTCTGTGCAAGGCACGGAACTATCAGTCTTGATCCTGAGTTCAGATACCAGCTGCTGGGCATAGAGAATTATGAGCATAGTAAGATAATTATAATTGCTCGCAAGCACTTTGACATTCAAGACTGCCTGCTTTGAAGAAACTTTTTCACAGAAAGCCTTTTGATGATAAAACCTATATAATAAACATGCTGAGTTAGCCCTGGGTCATTGTTCCTCCATCAGAGGACGGTGTTCCACTTGGTCCTAGCTTTGTCTCCATAAGTGTTTGTTTGTCTTTCTTAATCCTTCATTGTCCCTCACTGGTTTCTAAGGTTTAGCCATGAAGGTTGTGGTAGATAGTGGTGACAGTTGCACAATAATGATCTGGTAAACTTGCATTATGTGACTTTTACCACACTTTTTAAAAAAAGGACCTCTCTGATAAGGAGAAATTGGAACAGAAGGAAGTAAAGAAGTAAGCCATGTGAACATCTGAAAAGAACAAGAAGAGATTGGCAGGATAATGGTAGCTCCCCAAATCACATGGAACATAGAGTTAACCCCAACTCAAAGATTCAGGGAAATAAAAATTATAAAAAAGTGTTTACAAACTTTTTGATACCTTTGTTCAAATGAAATGCTAAAGGTGTGCTTTGAATTCTGCAAAGGCTATTCTCCTCTCTATGTTGGGAGACATCTGTTTCCTACCTAGGACCCTCAGGTCTCTGTGTCCTGGGAATAATAACCACATTTAATGTATGCTGGCTGCTTTTTTGCAGCCCATGAGCCAGGGTACTTACACTGAGTGTTGTATCTATGAAAGTGGGGGAGGTGGCGGAGAAAGAAGAGGATTTCACCATCAAATATTCAGTGGAAAGGAATACCAGAATTAACTAGCAGTGATGTGAATTAGGTTAATATGACAACCGTGCTAAGTCTTTGTTATTGGAGACAGTCTAAGCACATGGCAATCACAGAAGAGCCTCAGAGGGAAAACACATACCTTCAAAGCAGGTAGGGCAATGTAGGTAGCCATGTTCAGTTCAGTTCTTTTCGCCTTTGCCTTGCTTGGGGTCTGACCCCTGTGTATACTTCATAGATAAGCCAGAGATATGGACAAATTTCAATGCAAAATTGGGGCTTTCCTGCTCTGGCTTATTCTTTTCAGAATTTCCCTACAAACTTGGTAGGGATTATTTTCCTGTTTGAGCTAGGGAAATGGCGATTTTCCTACTTTAATTGTAGCTATCTAATGCCAACTGGGATCTGTCCCACTTCCTGCAAGAATAAGAAATTCACCTGTTGTCACTTCTTTCAAATGTGGACTCTCATTCAGTTTTTGCTTGCTTTGTTCCCTTTCCAGTGCCTTCAGGTAGTTCCTTTTTAAATTTTTTCCAGGTGGTATTTATTTATTTATTTATTTATGGTACTGGAGATTGAAGTCAGGGACACTCGACCACTGAGCCACATCCCCAGCCCTATTTTGTGTTTTATGTAGAGACAGGGTCTCACTGAGTTGCTTAGTGCCTTGCCGTTGCTGAGGTTGGCTTTGAACTCGCGATTCTGTCTCGGCTTCCCTAAGTGCTGGGATTACAGGCTTGCGCCATCGGGTTTTTATTTTTTATTTTTGTGAGGATCTTGCTTCTAAGGAATGGCATGGTCATCTTTCTTATCCAGCTTTGATTCCTCAGTTGATCACTGTACTTACTCCCTTGCATATACATCAACATTTTTGCCTCTTTCCCCGGTATCATAGTCACCTGGAAATCCCCAGGCTTAGTTAAATACAGCTTTCTGTCTGGTCCAGAACTACATCCAAGAAGCCAAATTTGGCTATGTAAAAATACAAATGCTAACTAGTCTTATTTTAAATGAATGACGGAGCAGAATTGCTATACTGCCTTAGTTTGTCCTCTTATTTCCCTAAGTAACTATCTCATGCTGCTTTTTCTACTGACTCCAGTGCTTCATGCTCAGCTTGCCATTTATTTAATGACATAATCGCAGCAACAAGAACAGAGTATTCATGTGATCTTACTAGCACATCTGCCCGTTGTGTGCTTTTATACCAATGAATTTTGCCTTCTCTCGTATGACATTGGTGTCTGTCCATCTTCCTGTCTAAGGTTGCCTTTGAGCACTGGGTCCCATCCTTATTTCCCTATTCACAAAGGGGAATTGTCCTCCTTCTCTCTCTTTTATTATTCACTCTTTCCCCTATACTTTAATATTTCTATCAGTGTACAAACATCTTATAATATTGCCCAACTTAAATACAAGTGAAACCTACCAGTTTCCTCCATTGTTGCCCCATTTTCTGCATTCTCCTTTAAAATCAAATTAATTGCTGGGTTCAGTGGTTCATGCCTTTAATCCCAGCAATTTGGGAGGCTGAGGCGGAATGATTGCAAGTTTCAGGCCATCCTTGGCAACTTAGTGAGATCCTGTCTCAAAATAAAAAAACAAAAAAGGGCTGCAGATGTAGCTTAGTGGTAGAGCTCCCTGATTCAATCCCCAGTACCACAAAAGAGAGAGAGAGAGATGGGGCTGGGATTGTAGCTTGGTGGTAGAGCGCTAGCCTTGTATGCATGAGGCACTGGGTTCGATCCTCAGAACCACATAAAAATAAATAAATAGGGGCTGGGATTGTAGCTCAGCGGTAAAGCGCTTGCCTCGCATGCGTGAGGCCCTGGGTTCGATCCTCAGCACCATGTACAAAGCAATAAAATAAAAGACATTGTGTCCATCTACAACTTAAAAAAAAATTTAAAAATAAATAAATAAAGATATTGTTTCCATCTACAACTAAAAAATATTTTAAAAAAGAGAGAGAGAATTGTGAAAGAATTATTCTGACTGCCACTACTTCTTCACCTCGTATTCATTCTCTCTTGTTGTTGTTGTTGTTATTATTATTATTATTATTATTATTATTATTATTATTATTATTTGTACTGGGGATTTAACTCAAGGGCACTCAACTACTGAACTGTACTCCTAGCCTTTTTTATGTTTTATTTGATACAGTCTTACTAAGTTGCTTAGGACCTTGTTAAGTTGCTGAGGGTGGCCTCAAACTCGTAGCTTTCTATGTCACTGGGATTACAAGTGGGCACCACCATGTCCAGGTCTCTCTATCTTTAAAAAATTAGTAGGTAAAACATTTATATAAATTCAAATTTAGATGGTATAAAAGGATACTCACTTTTCCTGTGTCCCAATAAACTAGTTTTTCAACTTGGAGGCAACAAAGTTAGCAGTTAATCGTGCATATACAACATACATGCAGTAATGTATTCTTTTTTTTAGTGTTAATGCACTATGAATTTCCTTGTGTACCTTGATTTTTGCCCCCACTTAACAATTCATCTTGGAGATTATTCAATATCAATAAAGTCCTTTCTGTATAATAGAAAGCATTTTTTCATTATTTTTATGATACTTGGTAACATATGATATATCACAATTTTACTAGTTCTTTATCACCACTACAATGATGTAAAAATCACCTCTATATCTATTATTTTGAACAAATTTAAATATACATATAAAAATATCTACAGGATAAAGTATACGCTGAATTGCTTGATCAAGATACACACATTTGAATTTGGACAGATATTGCCAAATTGTCTTCCAAATGGGTTATACAATAACACTTTGCAGTGACATAGGAAAGTGGTTCCATTTTCCATTAAATCTATTCCAGTCAGGTTCTTGTCATATTTTCTTGTCATATATCCTTGAAACCACAAGTTTCAAGGATATGAAACCTCTATGTTGCCAAATCCAATAATTGATTTTCAATTTTCTTACTCTAACAGGAATATTACAATACTTCAGAGATTTTCTTCATGTGGTACAGGGCCACCAACTCTCCTGATTGTTCTTACACTGCTTTGCTAGATCCACCTCCACCTGCCTATCTGTAAATGTTGGATGGCTTATTACCTCAAATTTCTCTCTCTCTTATCTTCCCTAAGTGATTTTGTCCAGTTGTGTGGTTTTAATACAATCCACTGCTGACAACTCTTTTTTGTTTCTTTGTTTATTGTGGTACACAGGAGATTGAATTCAATGGCACTCTACCACCGAGCTACCTCCCCAGACCTTTTTAGTTTTTATTTTTAGACAGAGTCTTTCTAAGTTACCTAGGACTTTGCTAAATTGCTGAGGTTGGCCTTGAACGTGCAATCCTCCTGCCTCAGCCTCCTGAGTCACTGGGATTACAGGTATGCACCACCATGACTGGCTTCTCTTAAATATCTAATAAGCATCTTAAATTTAAGGGACTCTGTTTCCTTCCTACCCCAACCACTTTTCCTCCAGCATTTTCCATATCAATAACTGGTGGCTCCATCACCTGGTAACTCAGGCCAAAATCCTTAGAAGTCTTTGATCCTTGATGCCTCTCTTTTTCTCAAAACTTATTTCTTAGCCCCAGTAAGTTCTCAAAACCCACCATTTCTCACCACCTTTACTAAAATAATTCTGGTCCAAGGCAGTGCCATCCTTCACTGAACTCTTAGCTTGCATTCTTATAGCCCCTACAGTTTGCTGTCTACTCAATAGCTAGGGCAGTATTTTAAGAAATGTACATTGTATTACATCACTCCACTGGCTCAAATCAGTTAGTGGCTCATCAAACTCTCCTAAGCTATCCTACCACCTCTTTAACTTTATTTCCTAACTCTTTCACCCAAGCTCCCTATAGTCTTATTACATTAGGCTTTGCACTATTCCTGAAACAGTCCAAGCTCTTTCCCACATTGTGATTTTTATATTTGTGATTTCTTGGTTTTTTTGGGGAGGGGATGGGAGGGGGCACTTTTAAATAGCTAGCATCATGTTGTTTATACTTATCCTTATTTCTGTATTTTATGTTTTCTGTAATGTAATGTAAATCCACAAGGATAGGGTATTATCTGTCTTATTTAATACTATATCTCCAGTACCTAGAACAACACTTGGAACAGAATAGTACACAACAAATATGAGTTTATTAAATAAAAGTGTGCATACTTAATCTGTTTCTGCTATGTCTTTTACCTTTCTCCTATCTCTGTTAACAGCTCTCACTTGTTATTTTCTTGTGGATAAAGATAGTGCCTTATATTTATCAGTATTTTTTCAGCACAAATTGTAGTTCTGCACCTATGCCATGTGTTGAATATATGATGAAATAGGGATTTGTACTAATGAAGGGATATTGGAAGGCTCAAAGCCTATTTCTTTCAATTTCATTGTCTGATGACATCTTCCAAGAATGTTTGAAGTTATAATCAATAAGGAGGTTGGGGGAGCTAGCTAAATGGTAGAGTGTGTGCTTACCATGTATGAGGCCCCCAAGTTCAGTCCCAGCACCAAAAATAAATAAATTAGTGAAGAAAAAGTCATAGTGGTTGTTACCATACTTTTGCCTGCCAGATAACCCTGGCATGCATTAAGATAGTCATCCAAATGTTTTGTCCTCGCCACTGATACCTGGATTGTTTTTCTTTCTTTTCTTTTTCTTTGTAGGGCCTCATGCATGCTAGACAAGCACTCTACCACTGAGCTATGCACCAGCCCATTTTCTTTTCTTTTCAAACAACTTCTCTGATTCTTTGTTTTCTTTTTTGAGGTGCTAGCCAAAGAACCCAGGGTCTTGCACATGATAGGCAAGCAGTCTACCGCTGAGCTGCACCCCAGCCACCAGACTGTATCCTAACTGATGCTTTGATATGTAAATAGTTTTTGAGTAAAATCCAACTACATTTTGGCTGGTCCACCTTGTCGGTCTGAGCAGACAAGGATAAAGGAAACTCTTTCCTTTTTCCTTATGATGTGTGGATCTGCCTTTCTTGTTGCTGCCCATGACATGCTGTGATCTATAAGTACCCAATTCTGGAGTTGTGCATTCTTTCTTCAGTCTCTTGGCACCTTCTGTCTTTATCTATTCTTGTACATGGGTTTTTTTCAGAACGCATTATCTCATTGAAAGTGATTTTATGTAAATTAAGCCTGCACAATATAGATATGGAAAACCTGTACTCAGATAACAGGCGCATTTATGAAATATATCTAGCACAGGATCATCCCATGCTCCAGACTCAGGCTACATAGAAACACAGCATGCACACATGAACAGCAAGAAATATGGTAATATGCATTCATTCATAGGTCCACTGTACTGAAGTGGAGGAAAGGACACAATCAAACATGTATAATAATAAATTTGAATGCTTCAGACCTATCTTTATGAGAAATGGATGACTCAAATTTAAAAGTACTGCCTCTCTCCAAGAAAATCTGTCAAAAAAAGGTTTTGCTGGGGTTGTAACTCTGTGGTGGAGCACTTGCCTAGTGTGAGATCCTGGGTTTGATATCCAGCACCAAAAACAAAAGTGTACATAGAGCTAGGCACAGTGGTGCACGCCTGTAATCCCAGCACTTTGGGAAGCTGAGACAGGAAAATCGCAAGTTCAAAGCCAGCCTCAGCAATGGCGAAGTGCTAAGCAACTCAGTGAGACCCTATCTCTAAATAAAAATACAAAATAGGGCTGGGGATGTGGCTCAGTGGTCAAGTATCCCTGAGTTCAATCCCTGGCACCAAAAAAAAATGTGTGCATAGAACTTTTGAATTTGCATTTGTCCCTCAAAAGGTCTACTGTACTCCTGGCTACCACTGACTTCCAAGTCATCTTCGACTCTTACCCGTTTAGTCAACCAACAACTTAGATTCTAGATTCTGCATCCTGATAATCCACAGTACTTTTTCCCATCTTCATTGTTCACTTCCATCTTAATATGCCGCATTTCCACTCACCTGTATGATTACAGTAGCCTCTTAACTCATCCAGCTGTACTACTCTTTCCCACTACCTTCGGATGATGTTACCC
This sequence comes from Xerus rutilus, assembly GCA_028644305.1. NCBI lineage: Eukaryota > Metazoa > Chordata > Mammalia > Rodentia > Sciuridae > Xerus > Xerus rutilus. Next base: position 50,023,086 of record CM053406.1, read on the forward strand.
CTCACCGTTCTTCAAACAGGCTTCAAGCTCTTAAGTATGTCATTCACGGCTAAGTGAAATCTGGCTAAACATGTAAGCCTTAATTCTCCAATTACCCATAAGCCTCAGCTAAATCAGCTATTAATTCTCAACAAATATCAGCTGTTATTATTTGTTGTTAAGCAGATTGTCCTGCTCATTTCTATTCCCCATGTGTTAAGGTATCCTGCTTCAGGGATGAAATCTCTCTGATTCTACTCTCTCCCTACACTGAAAGTGATGACTCCCTCACATCCCCAGTGTCATTGGTAAAATTTGAAGGATTTCTTCACAGTTTGCTGTGTACTACTATCACATTTATATGTGTCTTAACTTTCTAGAAGTTGAACTGCTTGAAAGTATGAAAAATGTCATTCTCTTTATTGTATGTAAACCTCACATAAAAATATACGTGGTGAACTTGGGACTAAGTTACCCATGGAGAAGTCACTAGCAGCTTTAATCTAACCAAAATTAAATATTTAAAAATGATAGCACTTCACTGAAATAGGGGGGGAAACCAAAATACAAATAAAAATGGTTGCAAATATTCAAGTTCAATGATACTAATTTTCTTTATATATATAATTATATATTATCTTTATATATATGTATATAAAGATGGATGTAATACCTTTTATTATTTATTGATTTATTTACTGATTTTATGTGGTACTGAGGATCAAACCCAGTGCCTCACACGTGCTAGGGAAGTGCTCAACCATTGAGCCACAATCCCAGCCCCGATACTAGTTTTCTTGACACTATTGTTTTTGTAGAAAACAATTATTTGTGCTACTTTCTCAAGTGATCACTAAGGTCACTGAACTTACTACAAGCTTCAGAAAATTCAATTATAAGACTGCAGATCTTGCTTATTATGAGAGTCACAGACTTTCACAAATTCTTTAATGGTTACAATATTAAAATTCTCAGTATGAGTCATATTTTGGATGTTGTCTGTGTCTTCTGATATCCTAATGCCTTACCATGGAAGACCCAGTACTGCTTTTGTATTAACAGATACCCTGAAATTTTGCTATAGATAAATGAAATTTCGAAACATCAAGTTTATTGTAAGCATAGCCAAAAGCTCCTACTTTACACAATCAACTTATGTGATTTATGGAAATCCTATTATTTACATTTCTCCTAAGAGCTAATACATTTTTAATCTTAACATAACATGAAAGTAGGCTTGCAATAATCTATTCCTGAAAAAGTTCTGGCGGCCTGCGATCTCTATCAGCTGCTGTTAGTATGCACTGCCCATTGTAGACACACAGGGAAGAGAATTGATATATGTGGAACTGATTCATATAGTTAGATGTCTATTTTTTTTCCCTGCAGTTCTAGGGATCAAACCCAGGGCCTCATACATGTTAGATAAGCAGTGCTTGACCACTGAGCTACATCTCTAGCTCCTAGATGAAGATTTTAACCTAAATGTCCTCAATATTTGTTGTGTTATCTCAGGACTCAAGAAAATAGAAAAGATATTTTAGTGTGGTTAGATTTTTCCAAGACTAATTCTCTCCCATATATTAAGCTAAATGTGGCATCTGAAGAGGAAAACATCTTCCCCTCTATCCCTTTATTATTTCATCTCAGTCTCAGAGAAGAAGCTTTTTTACATTGATGGAATATACATTTATTCACTGTGTCATAGAGATATTAAACCATCTTTCTGTTGTAGGGGTCATGTTTTATATTTCTTGAGAATAGTCTAGAATAAACATCTTTAGTTTATTGGGTAGTTTGTCTTTTGGTTGGTTGGAGTTCTTCAAGTAAAAATGCTTTATGAGATATGTGCTTTGTGAATATTTTCTCTTGTGGCAAAAATGCCTAGTCATTTTTACAATGATATTGTCTGCCAAGAAGTTTTTAAAAATTAACGTCAAAATTTTGCCTTTATGCTTTTTTGCTTTCTGTGTTCTGTTCAAGAAGTCTTCGCCTTCTCCCAGGTCATGAAAATAGTATCTTATATTTTCTTCTAAGAGCTTTATAATTTTTGCTCTCATATTTGTGATCCTTTTTAAATTAACTGGTGTACATGGAGGGATTTTGGTGGGGGGAGGAAGGCAGGGAAGGAGAAAGAGACAGTGTTTGAGTTCCCAAAGCTTCCTCACAAGGATAAGGAAGGTCTTTCTGACAGCTCTGAGCAACTTCTGATTTTTCATTGGTCTAAACTGTGAACTATGAATGGTCAGCAGTGCGCTGGGATGAGATTAGGCCCTGAGCTACATGCCCCTAGCATCAGGGGTCGAGTCAACACATGGGCAATACAGAAGTGTGGGCACTTGAGTCAAAATAGTATTATAATTACTGGTAAGAAGGGAAAAGGAGAGTGATACGGTAGAATTAAAGAGCCTTTAGCCATAACTCAACAAAATATGTGAGCTGTTACTTGGATTCTGATTTAAATGAGTAAATTGTTAATGTCTAAAACCTGTGTCTATAGATCCAGCTACTTGGGATATTCAGGCAGGAGAATCACAAATTTGATTATTTTTTTGATTTTTTTTTTTTGTGGATGGACACAATGTCTTTATTTTATTGCTCTGTATGTGGTGCTGAGGACCGAACCCAGGGCCTCACGCATGCGAGGCAAGCGCTCTACCGCTGAGCCACAATCCCAGCCCCTATTTTTTGATTTTTAAAATTTTTATTTTATAAAAATAAAAAGGGTTGGGGATATAACTCACTGGTAAAGTGATACAGTGTTACTGGGTTCATTCCCCAGTACTACATACACACACAAAAAGAAAATGTGTAAGACAACTGAGAAAATTTGAATATTCTCTGGATATTTGATACTATAAATTAATTTTAGCAAATATTTTGTGTATAATAATTGCATTGTAATTATTTTGTGGACTCCTTATCTTTGGGAGATATATAAGAAGTACTTATAGGTGAAATGCTATGATATCTGAGATTTATATTACAGTCACTCAGTGTGAGAATGGTAGAATAAATGGGGATATTGACAAAACAAAATTGGTTGGATGATGAGTTTTATTTTACTGTTTACTTTTTTAGAAGAAAATTTTGTAATAAAAATGTAAAAGTCATCCACCCCCCCAAAATAAAGATATATGTTGTCACAAAAAATAGACTGAATGTTTTGGATACTTTTCATACACAGTACATCTTTGATTTGGGTCATTTAAAATCATTTTATCACTGCTGGATGTGGTGGCACATGCCAGTAGTTCCAGTAGCTTGGCAGCTAAGGCAGGAGGATCACAAGTTCAAAGCCAGTCTTAGCAACTTAGCAAGGCCCTAAGCAATTTAGAGATACCTGTGTCAAAATAAAAAATTTTAGAAGGGCTGGGGACATGGCTCAGAGGTAAAGCACCTCTGGGTTCAATCCCTGGTACCAAAAAATAAAAAATCAAAAATCATTTTAACAGGTTTGACTAGGCAATGAATTTGTAGAGGTTAAGAATCAAACAGATCGAGTATACAGTGATAAGTTTCCCTCACATGTCTGGCTTTGGCACAGTCAGGGACCCCCATGAATAACAGGACCCCCTTTGGACTAAGGGATAAAACCTTTCATAGGGAAGAGAGCACAGCTAGCCCTATGGGGCTAGCAGTCATATCAGAAGATGAGGAGATAAAAGGTGAAGTAGTTTTAAAGGCTGTGGGATTGAGATAATAAGAGAGGATGAAAGGCTGGAGAAGTCAACTTAGACTTCTGAGATTATTATTATTATTTTTGATAAAAGAGATTGAACCCAGGGATGCTTAACCACTGAACCACATCCCCAGCACCTTTTTTTTTTTTTTTTTGAGACAGGGTCTCAGTAGGTTGCTTACAGTTTTGCTAAATTGCGTAGGCTGGCTTTGTAGCTGTGATCCTCCTGCCTCAGCCTCCTGAGCTGCTGGGATTACAGGTGTGCACCACTGCACCTGGATAGCCTTCTGAGAATATTTGGTCAGCAGAAATATCAGTTCTGAAGGTAATAATATTAAAGACTTTCCCAGATGACAAGGGCATTCCAGGTGATAAGGGGCAAATGCATGATAGAACAGTCACTAAGGTAACTCATAGTTACTTTACTTTATTAGCATGCTAAAACATATCCCTAGGTGGAGACTTAAGATGGTTACGAAACATGCAACACATGAAAAAGCATGATAAAGAAAAGCACAGGCTTGACTGAGGCCCTAACTCTTCATGCGATGACATCAAGAGACCAAGATCCTGTCTACCCTGGGGATGGCATAAAAGATATTCCCCTTTGTTCTTTGCTTGAGTCAACCTGGAGTCTCTGTCCCTCATGTGTTGTCTCCCTTCTGGCTTGAGCAGAAGTCCTTAATAAAGCCTTGCCCATGTTTAAATTCTTTCCAGATCCATTGTTTGTTTCTATTACTCTGGATTCAAGAACCCACGGTCAGTAATAGTCTTTGTTACTTTTCCATTCCAATAGCTGCTTTTCCTGAAATCAATGCTATTTTTTTCTCATATGGATCAATTTCTCTCTCTCTCTCTCTCTCTCTCTCTCTCTCTCTCTCTCTCTGTCTCTCTCCCTCCCTCCCTCCTTTCCTCCCTCCCTTTCTCTTTTTTTTGGTACTGAGGATTGAACCCAGGGGTACTTAACCACTGAGCAACATCTCAAGCCCTTTTTTTAAAATATTTTTTTTAGTTGTTGATGGATCTTTATTTTATTCATTTATTATTTGTATGTGGTGCTGACTATCGAACCCAGTGCCTCACGCATGCTAGGCAAATGCTCTACCACTGAGCTACAGCCCCAGCCCACCAAGCCCTTTTTATTTTTTATTTTGAGACAGGGTCTCACTAATTTAGCCTCACTAAATTGCTGAGGTTGGCCTTGAACTTGCAATCCTCCTGCCTCAGCCTTCCAGGTCACTGGGATTACAGGTGTGTGCCATCACACACAGCTCATACGTATTTTTTAATGGCTGCAAAATACTGCATTGTATAAATACCACCACTTAATGGGCAATTTTCTTGTTGTTGGAGTTTTCTTTTTTGCAGTTTTAATTTATTTAGTTACAAAGCTTCCTGGGCTTTGGATCTTATATCAGCATTAGTCTTTCTCTGAAATATTCACTTAATTTCAAACCAGAGCATTGAAAATATCCTCAATGATCTGATAATTTTAAAAAGTCAAAATAAAACAAAAAACAAAAAACTTTCCCTCAACCCCACATTCCACTCTGTTTACCTCCCTATTAACTCTTCTTTCCGACACAGCCTGATCCAATATATCAATATTTCACAGGGATAAACTGCCTGTAGCATTCATTGAACTTTTCAGGAAACTAACCTGCTGTATACGGGAGGTCAACCTGTAGGGGTGTCTTGGACAAATGAACTCTTCATTTCCAGTTATATTCTCTCCTTAGGCTGCAAATGCCATCCATACAGTTATATCTCCAAATACGTCTCTCTAGCTCAGAATAGTGATGCATGTCCAATCATCTACCTGATATCCCTACTTCAGTACCTCGAAAGCACTTCAAATGTTCCATGACATGATCATCTCCGAACCTTATTCTATTCCGGTGTTTTCTGTTCCAGAGAATATTACTATCATACATGCAATTTGATAAGCCAGCTTTTCCCCCTCATTTTCCTTACCCAATCCATCATGAAATGTTATTGGTCTTATCACAAAAACAAAAACATTTCTCAATCCATCCAGTTCTCTCAACCTTCAGATTTACCCATTAAGATAATTATTTCATCCTCTGCGCAGGCGCGGCTGGGCAGCGTGCGGCTGTGAATTCGCGGTCTGGCTTGATGGTCCCGACCATGCAGCTAGCAGAGATCCAGTTCGCGCAGCTGCTAGCATCCAGCGAGGAGGGCGTCCGCGACCTACAGGGCGGTGAGGAAGCTGCACCAGTACCTCTCCGTGAAGACGCAGGTTGAGACAGGAGATTTCAGCCAAGAGGAATTCCTAAAAATATGGAAAGGATTGTTCTACTGCCTGTGGGTGTAGGATGCAGCCCTTCTGCAGGAGGAGCTAGCGAACACTGTTTCCCAACTCATCCGTGTTAACTGCTCAGAAGCTCCTAAATCCTGATGTTTTCATGACTTTCAAAACTTCCCTGTTCATAGCATTTGTGCACCTGTTCATTCACCTTTTGGCAAACCATGAATAGAGAATGGAAGAGAATAGACAAGCTGCGCCTGGACAAATAATATGTGCTGATCCATCTGGTCCAGAGGCAGAACTCTTTTGAAGTTCTGAAAATGGAATGGCTTGGAAGAAAGCCGAAGCAAGCTTTTTCCTACATGTTCTGACGAAGGAGATCCTGTGTCTTGAGTCAGTCTCCTGATGGAGATTCCACTTCATTGATATTTATGTGGATGAACTTTCCAAAGTGGGAAGGATAGAGCTTTTGGCTTAGAACCTCAAGTTTATTGATCTGTTCTGCAAAATTGCTGCCAGGACCAAGGACCACACATTGATACAGAAAATAGTTAGGGGTGTTTTTGAAGTCATTGTAGACTAGTTTCCTTTTGTACCTGAAAAGACAATGGAGGAACAGAAAACAACAGTGGGTAATGGTGACCTCTGAAGAATAGACTTCTGAAAACGAGACAGCATGGAGAAAAGCAATCAGCAGAAAGAAGACAACACTGGGAAAATGCCACTCCAGGAGACACAGAATCAGTGATGAAAGAGAAAGGACAGACTGGAATCTTCAAGAACACAGGGCTACTTCTCCAGTTTGGCTAAAAGACTGTTGCCAATGGACTTCTGGAAATAACCAACAAGAAATAACCTCCCTTCAACCAGAAGCATCTCTGCAAACTAATAAAAAAGTTCCAAGGCCTCACTAAAGGTGACATATCTCAACTCAGTTTTCCTGAGGACATTTCTGCTGACAAAGATGATCAAGCCCTTAGTCAAGGAAGATGTAAGAAAAAAAAAAGACAAGCTATTAGAGAAAGCTGACTTGGAGAAGGAGAAAGAAAACAGTTTTTCTTGCTGAGAAAGATGACAGTGAAGGTGGCATTCAGAAGACAAAAAGGAAAAAAGTAGAAGAGCCACCCCCAGCCTGGGAGTTGGGGCACCAGGGATGCAGCCACACCTTCAGCACAGATCAGGGACAGGGACGTGCAGTTGCTCAGGGGCAGGCCCCACAGGTGCTTGCAGCTTTACTCAGAGCAGGGGTCAAGTCCAGCACCAGGGAGAAGAGCAGCTCAGAGCATCCCCTCCTGTTGTCCCCACCCACAACAGGAGGAAAAGTCTAAGAGAAAAAGAGCCTGAAGGCACAAGAAGAGATCTGGGACTCTATAGAGCTACCTCTGGAGGACAAGTCTCAGAGAGGCCCTGGCAGCAGTCATCCTCAGGGACCAGCTGCCAGAGGTTCCCCAACAGATGGAGCCCAAGTCCTGAAAAGGAAGCAGAAGCTTGGAGCTGTCTCGGCCAACAGCAGTGACCAGGCCACACTGGCCTATCTTTCCTTGAGCCTAGCAGAGGGAGTATATGGCCAGGCCACCCTGGCCCAGTGCAGGAGGCCACTGAAAAAGAAGGCAGAGCCCAGCAGCCCTGACCTCTACAATCTGTCCAATCAGAAAACAACAGTTTTGAAAAAGAGGGAGAAGTTGAAAGAAATGTTGAACTAGATAGAACACAATGGAATACTGAGACCCAAAGTCAGGGAGATCCAAGCTCTGGGAAGGTGCAGGACAGTTGCCAATGAGAACAGAGAAGGACTTTGTGAAGTTTTACACCCATTTCTTAATGAAAACCCCTATTCTTCAGAAAAGTCAAGAGCAGTGCTACCCCCTGCCCTACGTAGCTAGCTGTCCAGCTGAACAAAACACCCTCCAGCTAAGTCGCTTTTTTTGGTACCAGGGATTAAACTCAGGGGCACTCAACCACTGAGCCACATCCCCAGCCCTATTTTGTGTTTTATTTAGAGACAGGGTCTCACTAAGTTGCTTAGCACCTCACCACTGCTGAGGCTGGCTTTGAACTCACGGTTCTCCTGTCTCAGCCTCACTAAGTGCTGGGATTACAGGCGTGTGCCATCGCATCTGGCTGAAAGTCACCTTTGGACTGAACAGAAACACAACTGCAGAATTCAAGAAGACAGACAAGAGTATGGTCAGCTCCATGGGCCTCGCCCTAGTGGCCTTCAACCCTGAGCAGAGGCTCCTCCACGGAGTGCTGAAGACCCCCACCAGCTCTCTGGCCAGCACTCCCCTGGTAAACAAGAAGCTGGTGGCTGCCACTCCAAAGAGAAGGCTGACAGCTGTGGACTTCTGAGGATAGTAGTGTTCCTTTTAAAGACTGCTTTTGTATAGAATAATCTATAAAATATAACTTTAAAAAACAAAAACAAAAAAAGGTAATTATTCCTTCTTGTTTCCTTTTTATTTATTTTTTGAAGATTGGGTTTCACTATATTGCTCAGGCAGATTGATCTCCAATGCCTGGGCTCAGGGGATCCTCCAGACTCAGCCACCCCAGTAGCTGGGACTATAGGCAGATGCCTTTATTCCTGACTTTAAAAATAATCATTTTAAGCAGGGCATGGTGGCATATGCCTGTAATCCCAGCAACTCTGGAGGCTGAGACAGGAGGATCACAAATTTGAGGCCAGCCTCAGCAATTCAGCAAGGCTGTAAAAAAATTAGTGAGGCCTTGTCTCAAAATACAAAATAAAAAGGGCTAGGGATGTACTTAGTGGTAAAGAGCCCCTGGGTTCAATCTCCAGTGCCAATAATAATAATAATAAAATAATAATAATAATGGTAATGATAATGATTCATCATCTGGACTAACTAGTAGTCCACTCACTAGTCTCTCCTTATCTACTAAATTGCCAGTCCAATTTATTCTTCATACTTTAAGAGGAATGAACTTTCCCCCTCAAAACACAAATCTGATCATATTACTCCCACTTCCCTAAAATTCTTAGTTTTTCTGCACTGCTCTTAGGCTAAAGGGCCTGTCATAGGCTTCAAAGTCCTGTGTGGAATGTTTCTTTTCTTGTCATTTCACAGTCCATTCCTTTTTATTACTTGTCCTTCATAAACACAACCCCAAACAACTTTTGTTAGATTCTGTGAACATTCCATGTATCATAGGATCTTTGCAAATTCCATTCCCTCCACCCAGAGCACTGTTCATACGCTATCTGCTTTGCCCAGATACCTCCTATTCATCTTTCAATTGGTAGGTTAAGTGTCTGTTTCATGGGAAAGCCTTTCTAGATGTTCTCAGTCTTTCACTGAATGGTTTTCCATCCTTTCAGAGCACTTGTTTCTAGTTTTGAATGTATATCCTGAGTGTAATTATTCAAAACATATTTAAGGAATATCTGTCTCCCCATAGATAGTATGCTGGTGTTTTTGTAGCATAGTGCTTGAATTGTGGAAGGCACTTAATGTATACTGCTGAAAGAATAAATGAATATATTTATAAACTTTTGTCTTTATTTCAGATTATTTCTTTGGGCTATATGCCCAGAAGTGAAATGATTGGGTCAAAACTTACACAATCAGATAAACATAAACAGATGCATCAGGAGATGATGTTAAAACATTTTCCGTAAAGGAGTCCATTAATGAATCAAAGATAATCTGTGGAAAGTCAAACCAAAGATGATCACCAACTTTAATGATTTCCCCCCACTTTGGTCCTCTCTTGTTTCAGCACATTTTTTTTTCTTGTAGTGTTGGGGACTGAACCCAGGACCTTGAGCATGCTAAGCACATGATCTACCATTGAGCTATACTCACAGCCTTTGTTATAGCACTTACCTGTGACTTAAGTCCCTACATATAGAGAGAACTTATTATATCTGCACATGATATATATCAGAGGATAACAAAAGTCTGATTGATAGATGCAGGATTCAAAAAGATCTTTTCAGGTTATAATAATGGCCACAGTAATTGAAGATGAACCCAAGTCAGGCAGGTGGAGGGCCCTGCACTTGGTTGCATAAGCACTGAATGAGAGAGCGCGCTTCAGCGAGACCCATGGCTGCATCTCTTGACTCAACTCCAGGGCTTTGTTTCCTGGCTTTATTGTCCCCTGCTGCCTCCAGACCTACAGGCTGCTTTATTTTCCTTTGATAGCTGCCTCTTTCCACGCCATTCCTCTGGTTCTTTCCTTACCCAAGTCTGGTTTCTGTTATAGTTTTCCTAGTTTGCCTATTAGTACTGTTACCTTTGTATTTTCTTTCTTTTTTTCATACCAGGGATTGAATCCAGTGACACTTAACCACTGAGCCACATCCCCAGCCCTTTTTATTTATTTTTTATTCTTATTTTTTTGAGACAAGTTCTCACTAAGTTGCTTAGGGCCTAGGTTGCTAAGGCTGGCTTTGAACTTGCAATCCTCCTGCCTCAGCCTCCCAAGCTAGTGGGATTATAGGCAGGCGACATCGCACCCAGCACCTTTGTATTTTTGTAAACCTAACATTTATACTTTAAAAGAATGTGTATTTCCTCTTTGTTAGGTGAAATGAATGCTCACATATACCCTTTGAGGAGGACTGTCATTGAATATTTTGAATGTTCTATATTCATACCCATATGTTTTTTTTTTTGCTGGTTTTATCAGTTTCATAGTGAAGGGTGTGAAAAATCTATGGCTGTGGTGGTGAAATTTTTTCTTGTAGTTCTGCCAAGTGTACTTTTATTTCTAGTCTATGTTGTTAGGTATAGGTTCAGGACAATGATAAACAGCTTTTGATTTTCTTGCACTCTGGTAACTATTTTATTTTTGCTTTAAAGTTTATTTTGCTCATGTTAATATTGTTTATGATGGTTTATTTTATGTGTTGACTTGGATGATATTTTTGGATAAGATTAACATTTAAATTTGTGAACTGTGGGTGAAGCAGATTGTTCTCCATAATGTGGGTGGGCTTTGTCTAATCAACTGAAGGTCTAAATAGAACTGAAAGACTGGGCTTTTAGAGCAAGAGGAAATTCTCCAGCTAACTGCCTTTGATTTCATCTGCAGCACTGGCTGTACTGGGTTACCAGCTTTTGGACTGGAATTACACCATTGGGTCTCCTGGGTCTCAAACCTGATGGCCCACACTACAGACACTGGGTTTGCCACCTTCAGTAACTATGTGGACCAGTTCCTTATAATAAATGTCTTAAACATACAAGCACACACACACACACAAATCAGTTCTGTTTCTATGGAGAACCTTGCAAATACATTGTTATACCTGGTGTTTTGGTTAATATTTACCAGATATATATCATTTCCAATTCTTTTTTGAAATTTGAGGAAAAGCTAGTCTCTTAGAGCAATACCTGCTTTTCATATGTTAAAAAATAAAATCAGATCAAGTTAGAAAAAATTTAAAAATTTATTGGTATTTAAAAAGTATAGATTATGATCCAGGAGATTTTGAACTGTAGTTAGACACTTACCTTACTGCTGTTACAGCACAGTTTATAAAGCATTAAAGGAGGAAGTACTTTGATTTCTTTTGTGATTGGCTGGTATGATTAACATATTTTGTCTTTAACACCAAACAGCTATTTAAGCTGATTTGTCTATAGCTGGTTTAATTTCACTGAGTCATGCTGACAGGGACATAAAGCTTTTGTTTTGTGTTTATGGTTGGAGATAACATTTGGGGGAATTGGGATGAATTAAGTTTTGATTACATGGTTATAGACAGTTGAACTTGGGTATACCTAAACTGTGGCTTTCACATTTGTTTTTCTTTCATTCATATGACCTGAGACAAATTATGTTTTAACCACTGAGTTTAGTCAATGTATTATGGATATATTTGAACTTATTTGTACTATTTTATTTTGTGCTTTTGATGATGGAATTTATGATACACAATATCCTTTTTTTCATATTTAATTTATTTATTTGTTCTATTTAGGCTTACATGATAATAGAGTGCAATTTGATGCATTTTACACAGATGGAGGATAACATTTCATTTCTATGGTTGTAAGTGATATAGAATCACAACATACATGCAGTCATACATAAAGCTAGGGCTATGGGGCTGGGATTGTGGCTCAGCGGTAGAGCGCTTGCCTCGCATGCGTGAGGCCCTGGGTTCGATCCTCAGCACCACGTACAAAGCAATAAAAAAATAAAGACACTGTGTCCATCTACAACTAAAAATATATTAAAAAAAAAAAAAGCTAGGACTATGATGACCATCATATTCCACCACCTTTATTGTCCCCATGCCCCCTCCCCCCTTACACCCCTGTGAACAGAGTTCCTCCGTCGTTCCCATGTCCTTCCCCCCATTATGGATCAGCATCCACTTACCAACGGGTACATTCGGCATTTGGTTTTCTGAGATTGGCTTACTTCACTTAGCATGATATTCTCCAACTCCATCCATTTACCTGCAAATGCCATAATTTTTTTTATTAAATTTATTTAAATGCATTTCAAGTCATAGTACATATATAGAGCTCAATTTTTCCATTTCTCTGGTTGCAAACCAGATAGAGTCACATCATTTGTGTCTTCATACATGCACCAAGGATAGTAATGACGATCTCAATCATCCATCTTTACTACACCCATTCCCCATTCCCTCCCTCCATCTCCCCTCTGCCGCATCCAGAGTTGCTCCATTTTTCCTATGTTCCCCATTCCCACCCCCTTATGTATCATCATCCACTAATCAGACAGAACATTCGGCATTTGGTTTTTTGGGATTGGCTTACTTCACTTAGCATAATGTTCTCCAATTTCATCCATTTGCCTGCAAATGCCATAATTTTATTCTCTTTTATTGCTGAATAATATTTCATTGTGTATATGTACCACAATTTCTTTATCCATTCATCTATTGAAGGGCATCTGGGTTGCTTCCACAGTTTTGCAATTGTGAATTGTGCTGCTATAAACATTGAAGTGGCTGCTTTACTGTAGTGTGCTGATTTTAAGTCTTTAGGGTATAGGCCAAGGAGTGGGATAGCTGGATCAAATGGTAGTTCTATTCCAAGTTTTTTAAGAAATCTCCATACTGCTTTCCAGATTGGTTGCACCAGTTTGTAATCCCACCAGCAATGTTTAAGTGTACCTTTTTCACCACATCCTCGCCAGCACCTATTGTTGCTGGTATTTTGGATAGCTGCCATTCTGACTGGGGTGAGATGAAATCTGAGAATTGTTTTGATTTGCATTTCTCTAATGGCTAGAGACGTTGAACATTTCTTCATATTTATGTTTATTGATTGTATATCTTCATCTGAGAGGTTTCTATTCAGCTCCTTAGCCCATTTATTGATTGGGTTGTTTGTTTTTTTGGTGTTAAGTTTTTTGAGTTCTTTATATATCCTGGAGATCAGTGCTCTATCTGATGTGTGTGTAGCAAAAATTTGCTCCCAGAATGTAGGCTCTCTATTCACCTCATTGATAGTTTCTTTTGCTGAGAAGAAGCTTTTTGGTTTAAGTCCATCCCACTTATTGATTCTTGCTTTTATTTCTTGTGCTATAGGTGTCTCGTTAAGGAATTCGGGGCCTAATCCCACATGATGAAGATTTGGACCTACTTTCTCCTCAATTAGACGCAGGGTCTCTGGTCTAATTCCTAGGTCTTTGATCCACTTTAAGTTGAGTTTTGTGCATGGTGAGAGGTAGGGGTTTAGTTTCATTTTACTGCAAATGGATTTCCAGTTTTCCCAGCACCATTTGTTGAAAAGGCTATCTTTTCTCCAATATATGTTTTTGGCACCTTTGTCTAGTATGAGATAGCTGTATTTCTGTGCATTACTCTCTGTGTCTTCTATTCTGTACCATTGGTCTACATGTCTATTTTGGTGCCAGTACCATGCCGTTTTTGTTACTATTGCTTTGTAGTAAAGTTTAAGGTCTGGTATTGTAATGCCTCCTGCTTCGCTCTTCTTGATCAGGATAGCTTTGGCTATTCTGGGTCTCTTATTTTTTTGAATGAATTTCATGATTGCTTTTTCTATTTCTGTGAGAAAGGTCTTTGAGATTTTAATTGAGATTGCATTGAATCTGTATAGTGCTTTGGGAGGTATGGTCATTTTAATAATATTGATTCTGCCTATCCAGGAACATGGGAGGTCTTTCCATCTTCTAAGATCTTCTTCAATTTCTTTCTTTAGTGTAATTTTCATTGTAGAGGTTTTTCACCACTCTTGTTAGATTGATTCCCAAGTATTTTATTTATTTGGAGGCTATTGCGAATGGTGTAGTTTTTCTAATTTCTCTTTCAGAGGACTCATGGCTGATGTATAGAAATGCATTTGAAGCCGGGCGCGGTGGCTCAAGCCTGTAATCCCAGCACTTAGGGAGGCTGAGACAGGAGAACCGCTAGTTCAAGGCCAGCCTCAGCAAGGGCGAGGCGCTAAGCAACTCAGTGAGACCCTGTCTCTACATAAAACACAAAATAGGGCTGGGGATGTGGCTCAGTGGTCAAGTGCTCCTGAGTTCAATCTCCAGTACCAAAAAAAAAAAAAAGAAATGCATTTGATTTATGGATATTGATTTAATATCCTGCAACTTTGCTGAATTCATATATCAGTTTTAGAAGTTTTCTGGTGGAACTTTTTGGATCCTCTAAGTACAGAATCACGATAATGATAGTTTGAGTTCTTCTTTTCCTATTCCTATCCCTTTAATTTCCTTCGTCTGTCTGATTGCTCTGGCTAGAGTTTCAAGGACTATATTAAATAAGAGTGGTGAGAGAGGGCATCCCTGTCTTGTTCCAGTTTTTAGAGGGAATGCTTCCAATTTTTCTCCATTTAGGATGATGTTGGCCTTAGGCTTAGCATATATTGCTTTAACAATGTTGAGGTATGTTCCAACTATCCCTAGTTTCTCTAGTGTTTTGAACATGAAAGGGTGCTGTATTTTGTCAAATGCTTTCTCTGCGTCAATTGATACAGTCATGTGATTCTTATCTTTAAGTCTATTGATGTGATGGATTACATGTATTGATTTCCATATGTTGAACCAACCTTGCATCCCTGGAATGAACCCCACTTGATCATGGTGCACTATTTTCTTAATATGCTTTTGTATGCGATTTGCCAAAATTTTATTGAGAATTTTTGCATCTATGTTCATCAGGGATATTGGTCTGAAATTTTCCTTTTTTGACGTGTCTCTGCCTGATTTTGGGATCAAGGTGATACTAGCCTCAAAGAATGAGTTTGGAAGGGTTCCTTCCTTTTCTATTTCGTGGAATAATTTGAGGAGTATTGGGGTTAGTTCTTCTTTGTAGGTCTTTTAGAACTCGGCTGAGAATCCATCTGGTCCAGGGTTTTTCTTGGATGGAAGGCTCTTGATGGCCTCTTCTGTTTCCTTGCCTGTAATTGATCTGTTTAAGTCATGAATGTCCTCTTGGTTCAATTTGGGTAGATCATATGTCTCTAGGAATCTGTCGGTGTCTTCAGGTTTTCTATTTTACTGGAATATAAGTTTTCAAAATAGTTTCTGATTATCCTCTGTATTTCAGCAGGGTCTGTTGTGATATTTCCATTTTCATCATGAATTTTGGTAATTTGGGTTTTTTCTCTCCTTCTTTTTGTTAGAGTGGCTAAGGATTTGTCAATTTTGTTTATTTTTTCGAAGAACCAATTTTTGTTTTATCTATTTTTTGAATTGTTTCTTGTCTTTCAATTTCATTGATTTCAGCTCTGATTCTAATTATTTCCTGTATTCTACTTCTTTTGGCGTTACTTTGTTCTTCTTTTTCTTTTTTTTTTAATTTTTTAATTTTTAAAGATACTGTATGGACACAGTATCTTTATTTATTTTTATGTGGTGCTGAGGATCGAACTCAGTGCCTCACACTTGCGAGGCAAGCGCTGCAACCACTGAGCTACCATCCCAGCCCCCTTTGTTCTTCTTTTTCTAGGGCTTTGAGTTGTAGTGTCAAGTCATTGATTTGTTGACTTTTACATCTTTGAATATGTGAGCTTAATGCAATGAACTTTCCTCTTAGCACTGCCTTCATAGTGTCCCAGAGATTTTGGTATGTTGTATCAGAGTTCTCATTTACCTCCAAGAATTTTTTTTATCTATTCCCTGATGTCTTTTTTACCCATGCATTGTTCAATAGCAAATTATTGAGTCTCCAGGGGTTGTAGTGGCTTCTTTTTTTAAAACTTTCATTAATTTCTAATTTCAGTCCATTATGGTCAGATAGAATGCAGGGTAGTATCTCTATTTTTTTGTATTTACTGAGACTTGCTTTGTGGCATAGCATATGATCTATTTTGGAGAAGGATCCATGAGCTGCTGAGAAGAACGTGTATTTGCTTGTTGATGGATGGAATATTCTATATATATCCATTACGTCTAGACCATTGATTGTTCTATTAAGTCTTGTAGATTCTTTGTTTAGTTTTTGTTTGGAAGATTTGTCCAGTGGTAAGAGAGTTGTGTTAAAGTCACCCAATACTATTGTGTTGGGATCTATTTGGTTCTTGAATTTGATGAACATGGCTGCCCCATTGTTTGGGGCATAGATACTTAAGATTGTTATGTCTTGTTGATGTATGATTCCCTTGAGCAGTATGAA
>CM053406.1:50040115-50060440 GCA_028644305.1 Xerus rutilus
AGGATAGATTGTTGGGGTAGTAAGAAGTGAGGATATGGTTATTAGATCTTAGAAAGCATGAAAAAGGAATCCAAGAGAAGTTGGCTATTACTAGAATGAGTGACTGAGAGTTGGGGAAGCCCGGTAAGGAGAAAGAAAAGGGAGTACAGCGAGGAGAGAAGATAGCAAGAAAAATAAAACTTATGCAAGTGGGAGGTATAAAACTATATAATACCACTCTAGTATACAGTTCAGAAATCCCAATCTACCATGTCCCACTGTATAACAAATATTTGGTTTCACAACTGTTGGGGATTAGAGGGTAGGAAAAGAGCGAGAGAGAAAAGAGGGAAGGAAAAAGAAAGAAGGGAGAGAAGAAAAGAGCTGTGAAATAAAACAAAAAGATCAAACAATAGATATATTAGGAGAAAAAGATAAAGGATAAAATGAAAAAATAAGAATAAAAAAGTAAAAAAAAAAAGTCTCAATGTAAATAAACAGGTATGGTTCCTTTCACCTCCAGTAGGTGGCATTGTCCATTGCTTGCTGGGCTTTCCCTGCTGGTGTCCTGGGTGTGGGTTTCATAGCATGGTGTAACTCTGGGTCAGGCCGCTGGTGAAAGCACTGGTGAAATCGCCGTCTTTTCATGGTGTTCTGTGTTAAGTTCAGTTTGTTCCCAGGTGCTGTCCCATGCTGTAGAAGCAGGCCCTGCCCGGGGCGAGGCCCTGGGCTGGGTCTCTGAACCACCCGCAGCAGAGCTGCCGGCAGTGGGGCTCTGCCGCTGGTTGCTGCTGAAGTCACGCGGCTTGTGACAAACGCTGTTCAGGCAGCGTACAGGCGCAAGTGGAATTCCTGCGGGGACAGCTGTAGAATGATGTCCAGAAGTTGGCTGAGAGATGATAATTCCCCAACTTCAATCACCTGTTCTGAAGAGACTGACCGCGGTGTCCGTCTAGGTCGCCATCTTGGAACCGAGATCGAGATTCCAAATGCCATAATTTTATTCGGTCTTATTGCTGAGTAATATTCCATTGTATATATATACCACAGTTTCTTTATCCATTCATCTATCAAAATGCATCTAGGTTGATTCCTAGCTATTGTGAATTGAGCTGCTATAAACATTGAAGTGGCTGCGTCACTGAAGTACGCTGTTTTTTAAGTCTTCTGGATATAGACCCAGGAGTGGGATAGCTGGGTCAAATGGTGATTACATTCCATGTTTTCTAAGGAATCTCCATACTGCTTTCCAGATTGGTTGTACCAATTTGCAGTTCCACCAGCAATGTATGAGCGTGCCTTTTCCCCCACAACCTTGCCAACACTTATTGTTGTTTGTATTCTTGAAATTGCCATTCTGACTGGCGTGAGATGAAATCTTAGGGTAGTTTTGATTTGCATTTCTCTGATTGCTAGAGATGTTGAACATTTTTCATATGTCTGTTGATTGATTATATATCTTCTTCTGTGAAGTTTGTGTGCAGTTCTTTGGCCCATTTATTGATTGGGTTGTTTGTTTTTGGTGAGAAGTTTTTTGAGTTCTTTATATATCCTGGACATTAGTGCTCTATTGGATGTGTGTGTGGCAAAGATTTGTTCCCAGAATGTCGGCTCTCTGTTCACTTCATTGATTATTTCTTTTGCTGAGAAGAAGCTTTTTAGTTTGAATCCATTCCATTTATTGATTCTTGATTTTACTTCTTGTGCTATAGGAGTCTTGTTAAGGAAGTATGATCCTAATCCCACATGATGAAGATTTGGGCCTATTTTTTCTTCTATTAGGCGTTGGGTCTCTGGTCTGATTCCCAGGTCACAATATTCTTTTAACACTTCCAGTTGGTATTCTTGATGTTGTTATCCATAAGACAAGAAAGAAAATCTTTTTTTTTTAATATTTTTTTAGTTATAGATGGACACAATGTCTTTATTTCATTGCTTTGTATGTGGTGCCGAGGATCGAACCCAGGGCCTTACGCATGCGAGGCAAGCGCTCTACTGCTGAGCTACAATCCCAGCCCCAAGAAAGAAAATCTTTGAGTCTTTAGATAATGATCTATGAGGAACTATTTGGCTTTTCTGATGCTGCTAGACAACTTCCTTCCTGGTGTGATGCTCTGTGTAACCAGGTATCCTCTAGGCACATGAAACTATTTAATTTAAATTCATTGTACTTACACACAAATTGAAAATTCAGTTGCATCAGTCACATTTTAAGCACCTAGTAGCAATATTAGGTTAGTGGCTTCTATTTTAGGCAGTGCAGATTACAGAAAATTTCTATCACTGTAGCAATATCTATTGGACAAGAAGTGTATTGCAGCTTCACAAGCCTTGAAACTGAGCTATTCATGAGATAGCATCATATTGCAGAATTTTGAACTGATAATGTACAGCAGCATTCTGTAATGTTCTTCCAGTACCTTTTGGTCCTGTAGTGAACAGTGGCAAGCATGGGGAGCACTAACCAGAATGGAGGCAGCTAAGGGCTTCTGCTCTAACACACAAATTCTAGTTTTGGTGATCAAAACAGGACATGGAACATGATCAAACAGGACATGGAAGTTAATTTATATAGAGCAAGAGACAGGGAACAATGGTGCCAAAACAAATTTTATTTTATATTTGCAGCAGAGAGGATTTAACCCAGGGCCTTGGGCATACTAGGCGAGTACTCTATCACTGAGCTACACCCCCAGACCAGAATCCTGAGTCTGAGTGATTTAGGGAGGCCAAACAAGACCAAGGCATTTTCAGCTGAAGCCAGGTTGCAAAGGCTGGGCATGGTCCAGACTGGCCCACAGTATTCGACATACTTTTGAAGTGTTGACTTCTCCCACCTTGTTGCCAGACTGGTTTAGTATTATCTGAACCAACTGGTCAGGTGAAGATGACGGCAGTTACAGGCTACAATTGATTTAGGATGGCTTTGGCAGGAAACACCCCATCCATACCGGCCTCTATCTGCCCCTTTGTATCTTGTATGGGCAAGTGAGACTCTTTTTTATACATAATGCCTATCCATTGCAGGAATAGCTTTGCCTCTTTGAGTGAGAAGTTGAGAAAGTCAACCCCTTTGCTTCTCCTTTATTCAAGCATCACCTTAGCACGAGTAACAAATTTAAGAAGAATTTTTTCCTTAACTTTTGTCAGTTGTGTTAATCAGGCTCCTAATAAGACGCCCCTGATGGGATTAATTCTTACAAGTTTCAGTTGCTTAAATTTCCATTGTAACCTGGCTTAGTGTTTAACTGCTGTGCACAGATGACAAATATGATTTCCTCCCACTGATTTCATTTCTATTAATTTCTTCCACACTTGTTGGTATCAAGGTTTTTTTGTAACTCATAAAGTCTTTGCATTTCCCATTAGGATGTCATCACATTGAGATAGCATTGTACCAAATAAAATTTTTCTTTCAAGTTGTTTTTATTCCAATCATCCCCACAGTTTCAACCTCGTGCTAGGTGTTGTGGTAAGCACAGGGATGAAGCAAGGCACAAGGTAAGAGTGCTGTCCCTATTCCCCTGGAAGTCACTCAGTATGAGAAACAAATAATTAAGCTATTGTTACTTTCTTACCTTGAAGGGAAAAGCACATTTTGCTTTCGCATTTGTTTTAATTTATTATTCCTCAAATTTGACATATAATATTTAAACAGTTCATTTATCTGGGGAAAAAATGTATCAATACCAGGATGGATGGTGGTGACGGATTTAAGAATAATTGTGCAATCCCAATTGTACTTTGCATTCATTAAGTTATAGGGAAGTGATAGAATTGAAGGAAACTGTTCCTGTACAACTCTGGAGGGAACGCCCCGAGTGTCCTGGCAACCTGGAGGTACAAGCTGTCTTGTCTTGCTTGCCTCACGCTTTGCCCTGGCCCGGCGGCTGCCGGACCGGACCGAGCGGGGCGGGGCGCACGGCATCGGGTGCATCCGGCGTGGCTCCGCCCCGGGAGTGCGCCCTGCCAGCCCGGAACTACAGTTCCCAGAAGGCCGTGCGAGTCCAGAGGGGAGCGGCAGCCGCGGTAGGAACGGCGCTAGCTGAGGCGGCGGCGGGTGGGCTTCTGCGCAGGTGGTCTGTCCAGCAGTCGCTGGGGGCCTTGGAACCGGGACGCAGCCCAGAGTCTCTGTCGCAGCCCCAGGTGCTGGCTGAGGGGATTCCGCTTCTCTGCCCGCTGGTCGGGCCTGAGGCGGGATGTAGGGCGCTGGACTCGAAGGCCGCCGGCCCGGCGCGGCGCGGCGATCTCCGAGGACGCGCTGAGGATGGAGAGAGCGATGGAACAGCTTAACCGCCTGACGCGCTCGCTGCGCCGCGCGCGCACCGTGGAGTTGCCGGAGGGTGAGCGGGGCTAGGGATGAGAGGGGCCAGGGCTCGGGTAGTGTCAAGGTCTAGTGAGAAAACTAACCCAAAGCTGGGAAAACGCCCACTTTACTTTCCTGAGCCGGGACCCCCAGCCTTCCCTGGCGAGTCGCTCCCACCCGGGCAGGTGGGAGTTTGCGGGAGAGGCCGGGTCTGTTCGGAATCTGCTGCTGGAACAATCCAGAGGTCTCTCGTGACTGTGGATTTTGGAGGAAGGAGCAGAAATACCAGCCGATGGCGGGGACCTATATTCAGAGATCGTTAGTTACGAGCCATTTTACAGTCGTTGCTTGCTGAGGATAGGGAGATGCTCCAAAGATCCTATTTACTTTTATGCCGGAGGGCCGGGGGTGGGGTGGGGTGGGGTGGGTAAGCAATTTTATTATTGTTAATTTAAAATGTAGGGCACTACCGTGTTTTGACAACAGACGAAAGATCATCAGTCATCACATAGGTATTCTCAAACTTTGTGTGTATACACAAATACATTTTTCTTTAATAGACATGCCTCCCTTCATGCTTCATTTATTCAGTGGGCTAGGTGGAAACTGAAGTGCATCAAAAAAGGAATAAGACGTGGTCCCTGTATTTCACAACTCTTATTCAGTGTGCCAGCATTCCTTCAGGACAGGTAAAACTAAAAATAAGCGAGACAAATGCCGTTTTGTTTGTAGCCTCACGAATCCAGATGTTTTAATGGCTGAGGGAGATGGCAGTGGTGCCTCTAAGAGGCTGGCTTTTTTTTTTTATAATATTTTTTTTAGTTGTAGATGGACACAATATCTTTATTTTATTTCTTTTCATGTGGTGCTGAGGATTGAACCCAGGGCCTGCCTCATGCTTGTGAGGTAAGCACTCTACCACTGAGCTACAATCCCAGCCCTAAGAGGCTGGCTTTTTATGGCTGAGACAAGGGTTAGGATGGACTTAGGACTGGTGAATTTTTTTTCCTTCATTGTAGTTTATGTTGTTATTTCATTTTTAAAAATAACTTTCTTTGCATTGGTGCTGGGGAAGTTATAGATTATTGGAAGGAGGACTTGGGAATCTTGAAAGAATTATGTGATTGGGGACTTTGGGGTTAATTTTCTTTTTCTCTCTTTCTCGTTCTCTCTCTCTCTCTCTCTCTCTCTCATTCTTTCTTTCTGAACCAGGGATTGAACTCAGAGGCACTCGACCACTGAGCCACATCCCCAGCCCTGTTTTGTATTTTATTTAGAGACAGGGTGTTGCTAAGTTGCTTAGTGCCTCGCCATTGCTGAGGCTGGCTTTGAACTTGCAATCCTCCTGCCTCAGCCTTCTGAGCTGCTGGGATTGCACCACGCCTGGCACTTTTTATTTATTTTTATTTTTTATTTTGGTTATTGTTTTATTTTTGTATGTGGTGCTGAGACTTGAACCCAGTGTCTCACGGATGCTAGGCAAGCACTCTACCACTGAGCTACAACCCCAGCCGGCGCCTGGCACTTGGGAATAATTTTCTGGCAAAAAATTTCTGGAGTCTCTACTTAGGATTCAGAGTAAGGAATATTTATGTGGACTGTTTGGTACTTTATTAGTATGAAGTACTTAAGTCCTGGTTTTCAGTAACTAGATTTCTAGCTTCAACTTTTTCTCTCTATTCTAACTTCCATCTTTGAATCTGTTCCTTAAGTGCTGCTCTCACTTATTTTCCAAAGTCAGATTATTGGTATAAGTTGATGAAGGCTTTGTGTGTAGTTTCATTGATATTACAATTTGTATTGCCCAGTGTGCATTCAATATTTTTTACATAAATATAATTTGGAAAACTTTGATAGTGTTTCTACCACCCAGTAATAAATAAAGTTAGCATTTTCTTTATTCTTTCCATTGTTAATTCCTTTTCTTTATCTAGCAAAATCATACTGCAGATAGTCATTTAACTTGCATTTAGAAAACGTCACAACTTTTTCTTTTTGATGCAGGGCTGGGCATCAAACTTAGCGTCTCCAGTTTGACAGAAAAATGCTCTATCACTGAGCTACAACTCCAGGCCCTCATAAACATTTTTTATGCTGTTAAATATGACTTAATGACTTTGTAGGATTTCATAAGATGCATGATTTTTGTTTTTATAACTGATTTTATGACGAGCAACTTCATACTTAAGACTTAGTCTGTGTGTTTCCCCAGGATTAATTCTTAGCAAAAGAATAGTAGGATTTAATTATATGAGCATTTGAAAGGCTTTAGGTACCAGTTTCTCAACTTACACCTGGAAACTACTGTCAGCAGTCTGAGTGGTTTGAAACTGAGTATTACAATTAAACATAAAACTTTTTCCTATGTTGATAGGCAAAACTGGTATCTTGTTTAATCTGTTTATCCTTTGGTTTATGGTGAATTTATTCATTTTTTTCTTAAATTTATCTTTAATACTAAGTTCTGATGAATCTTTTTGAATTCTCTGAGTGTATAGTACACTCTACAAATTCACATTGATGTGTTTGCATTGTGAGGAATGAACAAGTGCTAACTGTACATTATTTAAGAAATAATGAGTTTTTTTTGCCTTGTTAAAATTCAGCAGCCAGTAAGCATCTAGTTAGACAAAATCTTAAAATTGTAAGGTTTTTTTTATACATGTAAAGATGAACACAATATCTTTATTTTATCTTTATGTGGTGCTGAGGATCGAACCCAGTTCCTCACATGTGTGAGGCAAGCACTCTACCACTGAGCCACCACCCTAGCTCCAAACTGTAAAGTTTTAAACTATATTTTACTCTACAGTTAACTTTGTTGCATGATTTTCTGACTTGGATGCTGTGTGGGGGCACAGTTGTATTGCCTTGAGGTGGTGAAAACCTGGGTATGACCAACAAGAAGTGGAGTCTAGGTTGTTGAGTCGTCTTAGGCAGGGGTAATATAGGAATAGCCTTGTGAGAGAAAAAGAGGCACAGGCAAAGAAATTATATCAGGGATGTGGATTCTCAAAGATCTTTAAAAGATTGTTGTATATTGTCTGTATATGTGGAGAAAATAGTTTAAATTATTGCATTTACGGTGAATGTAGTTTGTTTAATAAGAATTTGAGTACATTTTAGCATACATATTTGATCATTAGGATAATTATCAGCTTTAAAACAAACCATTCCCACTGATGGTTTGAAGAGAAATTATATATAATATAATAAATTGTGCTCCTTTTTCTTTAAGATTTTACTTTTAATAGTTGAGTTATTCAAAACTATTAATAAAAATGGCCAACATGTTTGGTAAAGCAAGAGGTTAAATTTTTCTTATCACTTTGAAAACTTACCTAGGTTTCAGGGTATCTACTTAGGTGTGGAAAAGGAAGCATTTGGCAACAGATTTTATTCTATTCTTAGTATAATATTTCTTAGTCTCCTTTTAGCACTGTAGTTGTGGGTATATTTATTTCTTTATCCATACCTATCTTTGTAGTGACCTATATTTTTACAAGGTTAGATGTGACTGAAAATATAAGAGCCACATCTAAATTCAAAAAATTTAAATTTTATTTATTTATTTTTGGTATCAGGGATTCAATGCAGGGGCACTTAACCACTGAGCCCTGTCCGTGAGACAGGGTCTCACTAAGTTCCTTAGGGCCTTCCTAAGTTGCTGAAATTGGCTTTTAACCTTGTATTCTCCTGCCTTAGCCTTCTGAGATACTGGAATTACAGGCATGTACCACAATGCCTGGCTTCTAAATTTTATCTAAATAAAAACCTTACAAATAAATCCAATGTAAACCTTCTGATGCTTACTTAAAATTATATACTATTTTGATTTGTGTTTAAATTTACAAACAAGGGTATTACCTGTTTATGACTTCAAAAAAAATTTTTTAGTTGTAAATAGATACAATACCTTTATTTTATTTATTTATTTTTATGTGGTACCGAGGATTAAACCCATTGCTTCATATGTGCGAGGCGAGCACTGTACCACTGAGCCACAGCCCCAGCCCTGACATTTTTTTTTAAATTATGGAATTGTCATTGTTTAGAAGCTCAGATTTTTTTTTGTTAGGGTTTGTATTATATGAGAGAAAGAATGTTGTTATAGCAAGGGAGGCTTAGTGCAATGTTTTCAACTTGTGGTGATGACTCATTGGTAATTATTGAGAACATTTTATTGGATTGCAATGCATTTTAAAGAAAAATAGAAGAGGATAAAGATAAATTAGAGTATCGTATTATGGACCTTTTGGTTAGTGTATATCGTGTATTCTGTGTACATTATAAGGTATGTAGTATTATGAGAGTATAGAATCCATGGTTCATTGCCACCATCACACAGCTTTTTACTTTGTGTTTCAATTTTCTCATTTGTAAAATGAGGACAATAGTACTTCATAAAGTGCGAGGATAAAAGAGATTATATATATATAATCACTATATATATAGTGTTTTTTTTTAACATTTATTTTTTAGTTGTAGGTGGACAGAATATCTTTATTTTATTTTTATGTGGTGCTGAGGATCGAACCCAGTGCCTCACGCATGCCAGGCGAGCACGCTACCACTGCGCCATAACCCCAGCCCCATATATATAGTGTTTAAAACAATGTCTTTGGATCACTAGCACAGTAAACACAAAACGAAACAAAAGTGCCTTTAAGATAATGGTTTTCAAGCTGGTCATGGTGACGTACACCTGTAATCCCAGCAGCTCTGGAGGCTGATGCAGAAGGAGTTTGAGTTCAAGGCCAGCCTCAGCAAAAGTGAGGCACTGAGGACTTGGTGAGACCCTTTCTAAATAAAATAACAAAATAGGGCTAGGGATGTGGCTCAGTGGTCGAGTGCCCCTGAGTTCAATCCCCAGTACCTCTCACCAAAAAAAAAATTCTCTGAAGTTGATTTGTTTGAATTAGTATTCAGTCAACACATTACATTTGGTTGATTCATCTCTGAAGACTCTTTTAATCTGTAAGTCTCTCCTGTAAAATTTTTTTTCCAGTATTTTAGACTTACAGAAAAATTGTATAAATAATATAGCATTCCCATAACCCTTCACTCAGCTTTCCCTAATGTTAACGTCTTGTACAGCCGAGTACAGTTATCATAACTAAGAAATTAATATTCATATAATACTGCTGTTAACTACATTACAGACTTCATGAGAATTTCACAAGTTTTCTTTCTCATATCTCTTTTCTATTTTACGATCAGTTCAGGATACCAAATTACATTTAGTTATGTTTCTTTATTCTTTACCAAACTGTGATAATTCTCAGTCTTTCCTTTTATCCAGTGACTTGGAGACTTAAAGAGGACTGACTGGTGAGGCATTCTGTGGAATTTCCCATAACTTGGGTTTGTCAGATATTTTCTTGTAATCAGATTGAAGTTGAACATTTTGGGCAAAAATGTTACAAAAATGATGTGCCCTTCTGAGTTGATCATATCAGGAGCTATTGGATATTGATATGAATTATTTTTAGTGATGTTACCATTTGTCAGTTGATTAAGGTGGTATTTGCTGGGTTCTTTACTGTAAATTTACCATTTTCCATTGTAATTAGTTAATATTTTGGGGAGAAACTTTGATACAATGGAAATACTTTGTTTCTCTTCAAACTTCAATTCACTGATTTTAGTATCAGTATTTTAATGGGCTAATCTGGGGTTTTCAGGTTTCTTCTCTGTAAATAATTTAAAAAATAGAAATTTCTAAAATGACTTGAGACATAACTATTAGTAATATATAAAAATAAGTTTAAAACATTAGGTGAAATGTACATAAGTATAATATGGCATTATAAATGTTGTATTGTAACCTTCTGAATCAGGTGTTCATGAATTTACAGGATTGCAAAAGCTTGCAAATCTTCTGAATAGTGTAATGTGATAAGTAAATTTGTTTTTAATTCTGTTTCATAAAACTTTGAAAATATTATATTTTCAAGAAGGAAGTACTTGGTATATTTAAGTTTGTAAAATTATTTTAGTATATATGTATTTTTTTGGGGGGGGGCATACCAGGGATTGAACACAAGGGCACTTAATCACAGAGCCACAACCACAGTCCTTTTAATTTTTTATTTTGAGACAGGGTCTTGCTAAGTTGCTTAGGGCCTCACTAAGTTGCTGAGGCTGTCTTTGAACTTGGGATCCTCCTGCTTCAGCCTCCTGAGTTGCTAGGATTATAGGTATGCCTGGTTTAGTTTAGTGGATCTTTAATATCCATATATACTTAAAATTTCACAACGTGTGCATGTAAGTATGATAAAATAACCACTTTGGAAATAAAATTTCAGTTATTAAAACTACAGAAAATATTAGCTCTTCAGTTTGCTTCTTGTATCCAGAAGCTGAGCCTCTTGTGACAGCAGTAGAGGAGATGAGAAATTATGTAGTAGTTGTAAATTTTGCAGTACCTTTGGTATTCTGCGCTATTCTTACCTTCTTCTACCTCTCTTCCTCATTTTTTTATGTAGAGTTAAGAAACCTCTAATCCTAAAGTGGGCATGGTGGTGCACACCTGTAGTCCCAGATACTGGGGAGAGTGTGACTGGATGATTGTTAGGAGCTCGAAGCCAGCTTGGGCAACACAGTGAGACCTTGTCTCAGAAGAAAACTTTTTTTTTTTTAAATATTTTTTTAGTTGTAGATGGACACAATATCTTCATTTCTTTTTATGTGGTGCTGAGGATCGAACCCAGTGCCTCACGCATGCGAGGCAAGCACTTTACCATTGAGCTACAATCCCAGCCCAGAAGAAAACTTTTTAATCTTAAGCATCACCCTTTGGAAAAAGTAGAATACTAATTATTTCTCTTTTTTTTGAAACTCAGATAATGAAACTGCAGTTTATACATTAATGCCAATGGTTATGGCTGACCAGCACAGGTGAGTGAGTGTCTCTTTCATAAATTTATGCCTTAGAAGTATACTTTGTTCTAAATGTTATACACACAGACACACACAATTCACAGTTTGCATGTGTTTATTGTCCTGAGGCCAGTTTTAACCCCTCTGTTATAATTTTCTGTTGTGAAATAAGGAACAGGATTTCCCAAGAACTATATCTAAGCTGTAAAATTTTATGGTAGGAAATTTTCTAAATGAATAATTAGATTTTATGTCCAGTATTTGGTTGGTCATTGAAATAAAAAAAAATATTGCAGTGATATTTATAGGAAAGATTAGATCTGAGGGGTAACTTACTTTCCTTTTGTACTTCTACTTTGATGTTCTTTTTATTGATGTAGTATTGATACTCCTTTTTGTTGTTGTTGTTGATGAGCCTGTTTAAAATACAAGTATCTGGCTTTGTGAAGGGATTTTTGTTCTTGTGGCAGTCAGCTCTGCTGTAGTTGGCCAGTGTATAGTTTGGTATATAATGAGAAGAAAGTGAAGAGAAACTTTTGAAGCAAGTTTAAAACATATTTCTTTTGCTTTATATTTCCTCTCTGGTATATTTAAAAATAAGTTTCTGTCTGACTTATTTGGGTAAAATTAATAGGCAGGCTCAATTTTTGGCAAAGGGAGCAGCTATGCCTATTCCCTTTGTTTCTCAAGGATCTGAGAAGACCTGAAACCAATTTCCTCTGCTAGGTATCTTCAGAGCATGTAACAGCACAGTTTGGTGAATTAAGAAACCTTCAACACCAGTTTATGGTCAGGGCATTTGAATTATGGGTAAAATTTTGCTGGCTACCATTCTGTACTTCAGAGTGGTGCCTTTCTTATTGGTAGAGGTAAAGCCTTTTGAATAATTATTAAGAGGACCTAAAGAGCTGTTAACTTGATTTATTATGTTTAAATTCTTTTTTTATACATATTGATTTCTTTTTTAATCTTGTTTTTGGGGGGCCATAGGTCTGTTTCTGAACTACTGTCAAATTCAAAATTTGATGTCAATTACGCATTTGGACGTGTGAAAAGAAGCTTGCTTCACATTGCAGCAAAGTAAGACTAAAGATATTTTGCGTTAAAATCTGGTATAGAGTAAGGATCATGAGCTTTGACTCACCATTGTCTCATAATAGTTATGGAGAAAGATAATAACAGGCAGCCAAATAGTCTTTATCCTGTTTAGGGAATAGTATGCTATGTATTCTCTCTAGATAAATTATTAACTTTGGAATTGAATTCAAGTCTCATGTTCCTATTGTCTTAGTTTGCTCTAGTTTAGGTGTAGGGATTGTATTTCCTGACTTACATAGAGTGTGAATTCACCCAATTTTCCTTTTATTCCATCAATAAAAGGGATAAAAGGAATATGCTAACTGTATTTGAATTCATTGGTTTTATATTTTGACCTTTGTGGGAGTATTATTTTTTATCCATAATCTTCTACTGTATAATTAGTCAATTTATTGATACGTGTTCTTCTTTCTGGTTTTAGGTAGATGTGTTTAAATTAATTGTTCATGCCTAAGTTGGTTCCTGGAAATCCAAAAAATTGAGAGTACTGTATAGCTTCTTTTATAAATAAATTCTTTATTTTCCTTTATTTGAACTTAGCAAATACTTTATAGCTTTCCTAATAGAATGTACCATTTTGAAAGTAGAGGGTATTTGTGACAGAAGTTAAATCAAATTGTAGATAAATACAGAATTTTAAAATAATGTTGTTTAATAGAATTTTTTGTTTTTTATTTAAACTTTGTCAAGTATGACTTGTTGAATGTATTTTAACTGTCTTTTAATATTTTTCAGTTGTGGATCAGTGGAATGCTTGGTTTTGCTATTAAAGAAAGGAGCAAATCCTAACTATCAAGATATTTCAGGCTGTACACCCCTTCATTTGGCAGCTAGAAATGGGTAAATATTTAGTTTCCTAAAGTAGCTGAAGCTTTATTATCAGTATTTTACTCTACCTTGATTTGATGACTCCCCCCCCCATAATTGCCTTGGAGAGAAATTAAAAATAATACATTTTGCTTATTATAATTTTTTTGTTTCTTAAGGATATATGAGGATTATTTTCTCTTTAAAGTGAGTCTTGGATCATTGTTACATTTTTAAATATCATTTAATAATTTATTGTTCACTAATTATCTTTCCTCCTGAAAATACATTTGCATCAGTTCATCATTACTTGTTGTTATAATGACATTTTCTGAAAATCATAATTTTAACCTCTGTGTTTTGTTGTCTTTGAAAAAAGACTGCTAATCTTTTGCCACTCCTAACTCCATGGCTTATTTCTCAAATTTCTTGTTTAGTGAATTTTAGCAGTGGAATTGAGAACAGTGAGCATAGTGTACCCAGTTTATAGTTGTTGGAGAATGAACTAACTGTATTGAAATAAAGTTTCTAGTTAAGGGTAACTTTCAGTGCTAAAATTATTTTTGTTTTAACTCTGAAAAAGTTTTATAAATAAATGGTGGTGCTTAAAAATAATAAAAAAAAGAAGGAGTATTTTCAAAAAGTGAAAAACTTAAAGATGTTGTACTGAGTATATTTTTGCCTCTTCCTGATAATTCTGGTCATCATCATGAACATCATTGTTATTATGTGCTATTCTAAGCCCTACAATGAATTTTATGTTTTTTTGCTTTTCTGTGAAGAATTTTGAATGTCACATTTCTGTGTCTGTCTCTGCCACTGTTTTTCACTTCTTAAAATTCTGTTGGACCAAGAAATGATACCAAAATGATTGGAATTAACTTTAAAATGAAAATAAGTAGGTTTTGATTGAGGCCTTGAGGAACTTTTTTGAGTGTTATAAAACTTTATGCAAGTACATTCCTATTTTGTCTCTTGATTAATCTTGGAGATTTTTGTTTCCTGTTCTAAACTGGGATAAGATTACCCACTGCATCAATCTGAGGCCAAAATTTTGCATATATGGATGAAAATTGAAACAAAAAGATAAGAACCATAGTGAATGTCTGGGTTGGGATGGGGAAAGGCATAGTGTTTTCACCCTCTCTGATGTGTTCCCTTTTATGAGTTAACACATGAGCCAGCTTAATTGTCTGCTGTTTTAACAGATAGCAACATGCTGATTAAATAGTTGTTTTTGTAATAGTCTTTAGGTGTGTTTAGTGTGTCAACCCAAGATCATAGAGCTGAATTGATCTAAGATTTAGATGCATTATCCCAAGTGTTGATAGCATAGTGACAATGGTCTTTTTTTTCTTTCTTCCTTTTGGTACTAGAGATTGAACCCAGGAGCACTTTACCACTGAGCTGTATCCTTAGCTCTTTTTTGTATTTTATTTTGAGACAGGATCTCACTAAGTTGCCAAGGCTAACCTCAAAGTTGGTAATACTCCTGCCTTAGCTTCCCAAGTTGCTGAGTTTACAGGTGTATGCCACTGTGCCTGGCTAGTGACAGTAGTCTTTGAAAAAGTTACATGTATTCTGTCAACCATCATAAATGGAAGGACATATTGGTACAAGGCAGGGATTAAAAAGTCCACTGTAGGGGCTAGGGCTATGGCGCAGTGGTAGCGTGCTCGCCTAGCACGCGGGAGGCACTGGGTTCGATCCTCAGCACCACATACAAATAAAAATAAAGATATTCTGTCCACCTACAACTAAAAAATAAATATTTTAAAAAAAAAAAAAAAAAAAAAGTCCACTGTAATTGTAGGTACACTTAGGCATATACTTTCAATGTGAGGATCAAGAAGTATGTCTTAGACTTGAAAGACAGGATGTCCTTGATCTGCTAAAAAGATGTTTTGTATATGTTTTCCAATATACAGGCCGTTTAAGTATCATGTAGAAAATAGTTTTGATCACTGTTCCTGTCAACTGTAATTGAAAAGACCATTATATTTTAAAGATGAAGAAATATGACACATATTACTTGATTCACTTATCAAGCCAGCAAGAAGAAAAGGAATGAGAAGAGTTCATGACCCATTTGCTAATTTGGTTGCCTTTCTATTTTTAATAAAGATTGCTTTTGACATTCAATATTTAAATATTTGAGCTTTTTAGTAATTGAATTGGTGCCTTGTACAACATAGAGATGCTCAATAAATGTTTGCTAAATGACTTGAATTCTTACTACGTCCTAAAGCTACAGGTGTTTACAGAAGTAGCTTTTCCCTATAACTTTATTATGAATTCAAATTTGTCCACACTGAAGTAGAAGTCACAGGAGAATTCTACCCATTTCGCTGGTCCATTAGTTTTTCTTTTGGTTCCTCTGCTGTCATTGTCAGATGGATAGTATATTTCTGTTGGCATACTTTAGCATTTCTCTTGTCACTGTTAATGTTGTGTTGGATTGCCTTCCTAATAGAAGCTCCATTAAGCTTCCACAGAGCACTTGGGTGACTGGTCCCTGTGTTAATAGGGTTACCATAAGCTTCCTATTATCTGGCCAGGAAAATATTTGCTTCCTTATACAGGGGATCCAGTATTGCTCATGATTGCATGAGTGGTGACATTGAAATTATTGTGCATCCTTAGGTTACAAATTGACAAATGTGAAACACGAGTTTTTGTGGGCAGGGGGTAACTAGGGATTGAATTTAGGGGCACTTGACCACTGAGCCACATCCCCAGCCCTATTTTGTATTTTTTATTTAGAGACAGTCTCACTGAGTTGCTTGGTGCCTGACTTTTGCTGACGCTGGCTTTGAACTCACAATCCTCCTGCCTCAGCCTCCCAAGGTGCTGGGATTAAAGGATGCACCACTGTGCCCAGCTGTGAAACTTTTTTTAAAAAAAAAAACTTGGGGCTAAATTATGAGCTAATAAAGGACCGGGCCTATGTATTAGTATTTCAGCTCTGATTCTTGGCAAAATGCCTGCTAACTTATTAGTGCATTTTGATTTACTCAGATTCTAGAAAGTAGTAATAATGGTTAAGTAAGAAAAGTAGGATAAGTTTCATATATTGCCGTATACCTTTGCAATTCTTTCTTGGGAGGAGGAGCCTTATGGTTTGTTACTTTTTTTCAAAAACCCCTATTCTAAACAGATTTTTGGTTCTGTTTCCCTGGACTGTTTCCACCTGTTGATTTTGGAACTAGATCAGTGATCCAGGTCAGCTTCTGAATAGGTTTTAGAAATCCACCCATATGGTATAAATAGAAACATAGGTATTTTAAACAATGTATTTATTTTAATAGTACTATCTGTTCTGCTGTCTCATGATTATTGGGAATTTAATTTTTTTAAATACTGACACTGAGCTACATCCTCAACCTTCTTTTTTTTTTTAAAACAAAACAAAACAAAACTAAACTAAATAGGTTTGGATGTCCAGGCCAGCCTCTAACTTGAGATCCTCTTGCTTAAGTCTCTGGAGTAGCTGGGATTATAGGTATGCCCTACCATGCTTAGTGAGAATTTATTTTCTAAGATTTTCATAATGATATGTTAGATGAGAAAAGTTTGTAAATATTAAAACATAAAAGTATATTCAGAGCTTTATTTTTTTCCATTTCTTTGATTATAATGTGAATCATTTATTTTTTGGCACCGGGATTGAACCCAGGAGCACTGAACCACTGAACTGCATCCCCAGCTCTTTTTATTTTTAATTTTGAGACAAACTAAGTTGCTGAGGCTGGCTTTGAACTTGTGATTCTCCTGCCTCAGCCTTCTGAGGTTA
The DNA here is from genome assembly GCA_028644305.1 of Xerus rutilus. Lineage (NCBI taxonomy): Eukaryota > Metazoa > Chordata > Mammalia > Rodentia > Sciuridae > Xerus > Xerus rutilus. Next base: position 50,056,981 of record CM053406.1, read on the forward strand.
TAATGTGATTTTTAAGTGACATTTAATTTTGTTTCAGGTGTAAAGCCCAAAGCAAGAAAAGTAATTTGCTAGTCCTTTTTTCTTTTAAAAGGTTTATTTGATCATTAAGAATTTTAGTGATTGATTAATGAAGTTTTATTGAGAGTCACTGTATCTGGCTATGCTTGATTATGAGTTGATTAAGGAAATATGATATAATCCATGACAGAAGTTTATGAACTAGTTGAGTAAATAGTAATATACACATATATACCATTTACTCTGCATATACCACTATATACTATGTATAGTATACAATTAATACATGTATTAACACTACGCACTTTTATATATTTCTATTTATTCAATTAGGTCATAACTTCATGCCATGGATTATATTTCCTCAATCAGTTCAGTGCTGAGCATAGTTTAGTGTGTATGTCTGTGTGTGTGTGTGTGTGTGTGTGTGTGAGAGAGAGAGAGAGAGAGAGAGAGAGAGAGCACTTGCGTTGATTGCCACATGAGTGTTACCAGTAGGTAATATGGTTCCAGAGGAATATGAGGTTCCATGTAGTTCACAGGAATCTATACAGACTTTATTAATGAAGGGGAATATAAGATGCATATTGAATAGTAACTAGAAATGGATCAGGCTAAGAAGAAATTTTGTGAACAAAATGTAGTGGGTGGGCTGTACAAAAATGGGCAAAAGGACTAGAAGAGACATGTCTCCAAAGATATGCAAATGGCCAGTAAGCACATGAAAAGATGCTCAGCATCTCTAATTAGGAAAATGCAAATCAAAACTAGAGTGAGATACCAACTCACAATCATTGGAATGACTACCATCAAAAAAACTCCCAGAAAATAATAGATATTAGCCAGTAGGGGTACTTGGAACCCTTGTGTACTTGATGATAAAGTAAAATGGAAGAGCTGCTGTGGAAAACAATATGATAGTTCCTTGGGGCTGGTATATATGGCTCAGTGATAGAGCGTTTGTCTTGCATGCATGAGGTCTTGGGTTCAATCCCCAGCACTGCAAAAACAAACATTAAAACAAAATATGGTAGTTCCTCAAAATGTTAAAAATAGAATTATTATGTGCTCTAGCAGTTCTGCTTCTGGGTATATATTCAAAAGAATTGAAAGCAGTCTATTGAAGAAATATTTGCATACCTGTGTACATAGCATTGTTTATAATAGTTAAAATATGTGGAAACAAGTGTCCATCAGTTGATGAATGAGTAAGCAAAATGTAGTATATACACATAATGGAATATTATTTAGCCTCAAAAAGGAAGGAAATTCTGACATAAGCTACAACATGGATGAACTTTGACTTTATGCTATGTAAAATGCCACGGAACTTTACTCTTCAATGTTTAAAATGGTAAATTTTATGAGTATTTTACCATAATAAAAAATGAATGGAAAAATGAAGTGGGTAGAGAGGAATGCATAGACTTACATTTTACTGATTTTCTGATCGTGTTTTTATAACTCGATGTTAAGTGTTTTATCATCAAGAATGTGGAATATAACATGGAGACATTTTGCTGTATTCTTCACACAATAGACTTGTATTTTCTTATATTTCTAATGGAGATTACTATTCCATTTAGTTAACACTAGAAATTTCTCTGCAGTTAGAATGATTAGTTTGTTTCAATGACATGAAAACCTAATAGTTATTTCTTTTTTTTTTTTTTTTTTTTTTTTTTAAATATTTATTTATTTTTTTAGTTGTAGGTGGACAGAATATCTTTATTTTATCTTTATGTGGTGCTGAGGATCGAACCCAGTGCCTCCCGCGTGCGAGGCGAGCACGCTACCACTGCGCCATAACCCCAGCCCCTAATAGTTATTTCTTTATCAAATTATCTTTGAATCATAGAAACAATTTTATATTTTATTTAAAATAATGTTTATTTAAATATTGCAGATATAGTTTGAAAATACAGATATAGACATACCATCAACTAATGTTGATTGTAATTAATATTTCAGTAAAATAATTGTTATTTGTATATTTTTTCTAGTACCAGTTACCCGTGACTGTCTCTCTTTTCAGGCAGAAGAAATGTATGAGTAAATTATTAGAATACAGTGCTGATGTCAACATTTGTAATAATGAAGGCCTTACAGCAGTAAGTGCTATGACTTTTATCTGAGATTTTTAAAATAATTTTTTCAATATGATCTTGAATGTGATGGCAATGAAAAATGTGAGTTCTTTATAGTAATTAAGAAAGTGTACAATGATTTGAGATATAGTTTTCAGTTAAGTTGTAGTTCACTGTATTTCTCCTTTCTCCTTGTTAGGTTATGACTATCACTTATATTGAAGTCTTATTCCCCTATCTTTGGTCACTGACTTTCAGGGGACTTCTTAGGAGCATCTCTGCTAAAGTATGTTATCAGTTCATTGTAAGAGAGCTGTTTTCATTATGTCCATTTGAGTACTGTTAATATTTCCTTTTAGGAAAATTATGTGGCTAGAGAGAAAGGAATAAAGTAACAATGGGAATTAGCATTCCTTGTATTCCCTGCACTCAGAGATAATCACCATTACTATTGTGGCCTATATTCTCTCAGATGTGTTATATCTAAAACAGCATTTTTATCTATTTTGCCATATATTTTTTGATACTGGGGTTTGAACCCAGGGGTACTTTACCACTGAGCTACATCCCCAGCCCTTTTTATTTTGCATTTTGAGACAGGTCTCTGTAAGTTGCCCAGGCTGGCCTTAAACTTGTGATCCTGCTGCTTCAGACTTTCAAGTTGCTAAGATTATAGGCATGCACCCGTACGTGGTGCATATAGGGAGGTAGTATGGGATATTGCTAAAGGGATTGTTGAAATCTCAGAATTTTAACCAAATTATCATCATTTTATGGAGCATTACTCATTTTGAAAGTAGAGATAAAAGAGAATTATTGAACAATTATTTTGAAGTCATTGCAGAAGATATTAAGTATTATTTATTGAATTGAACATAACCTTCCTTTGATAGCACTTGTAGATTTTCTTTTTTAAATCTACTTTTCCACTAGATTTTTTAATAACTTTATTTATTTTTTATGTGATGCCGAGGATCAAACACAGTGCCTCACACATGCTAGGCAAGTGCTCTACAACTGAGCCACAACCCCAGACCAATTTTTATCTTGTAATTTGTAAATAAAGAAGAATATTGACTATTTACTTACAAAGCCAGTTTTCAAGGTTTTTTTGATTAAAGATTTTTTGGGAAGGGGTATAAGAAAAACAATATTTTGAAGATGGCGGCTTAGAGGGACGCAGCTACCAGTCTCCCCAAACAAAAGACCAGAAACTGCGGTACAACCTTCTCCCACCCGGCTTTTGGACAGCACGGAAGGAAATTTCACTCGCACGGGTAAGCAGAGCCAGCAGCCGTAGACACAGCGCGACTCCAGCGGCTGTGGCCGAAAGCGGCCCGAGGCAGCGTGGCTGC
>CM053406.1:50060940-50127490 GCA_028644305.1 Xerus rutilus
GTCATTACTACCCCTGGTGCATGTATGAAGACACAAATAGTGTGACTCTTTATGATTTGCAACCAGAGAAATGGAAAAACTGAGCTCTGTTTATGTACTATGACTTGAAATGCATTTAAATAAAAAAAATAAATAAAAAAAAAAGAAAAACAATATTTTTATATGTTTATATGTATATAAAATATATATTATATAAAATTTAAAATTTTATAGAATATAAATGTGTATTTTATATAATATATAATATATATGTATTTTAAAATATAGCAAAATTTATTATCGGATAAAGAAGAGATACTCTCAGGGAGAGAGGGTGAGTCCTCTCAGGAGAGGGACCTTCTGTAAAATTTGAATTTTTCTGAGTGGCTTATTAAATACTAAGCTTAATCATGATTATTATATGGGATCTACAGGTTTTATTTTATATTAGCAGTATAATATCCACTTTATAAGGAAAGATTGTGTTCAGTGTATCTATGGAATGTTTAGTGATGTGGTAAGTGCCACAGAGTTATGAACCCTTAGAAATGATGTAGATCTTTCTTTAGGATACAACCCAGCTTAGGCAAGACAGTGTGTCCATTATTTAATCTTTTGAATCACACAAGTTTCTTTCTGCTAATTCCTGAAATTCAAGGAAGATGGATTAGAAAATATTTAAAAAATTTTTTTGAATAAAACTATTTGTCCACATATGTAAAGTCAAATGATTTTACCAGGCTTGGTGTAGGACAGTCTTTTAGCCTTCCCAAATGTGTCCCCTTCAATTCTGCCTATCTGTAGGCAGTTCTTCTCAGCTATTTTAATGAATTTAAAAATTTCATATCTCTGTATCTAAATATTTGAGTGCTATTTTTGATATTTTTTGACCAGGATGTATAATGCACATGCTGCTATATCATATTCCCACCAGTAATATCAGAGTGATAACAGTTTTTCACGTTTGTTGCCAGCATTTATTGTCCTTATTTTTTCCCCCCCTGGGGATTGAACCCAGGGACACTCTACTGCTGAGCCACATCACCAGCCCTTTTTATTTTATTTTGAGACAAGGTCTCACTACATTGTTAAGGCTGGCCTTGAATTTGTGATCTTCCTGGCTCAACCTTATAAATCACTGGGATTATAGATGTGTGCCACCAAGCCTGAATTTTTTTTAGGTATTATGATGGATATGTAATGATCTCATTGTGCTTTTAGTAAGCATTTGCCTAATTGCCAATGATGCTGAACATGTTTTCATAAGCTTATTTGCCACTTGTATATTCTTTTATATGAAATTAAATGCCAATTCATGTCATTTATCCATTTTGTAATTGGTTTAAAAAAACTGTTGTGGGAAGTCTTTATAGATCCAAGAGAGTAGGGCTTTATCTCCGGTATGTGATTTTCAGATAATTTCTCCCAATCTTTAGTTTGCTTTTTCAAACTCTCATTACAGTCTTTTTTTTTTTTTTTTTTTAGTTTTCATTAGAGTTTTTTGAAAAAGCAAAAGGTTTTGATTTTGATGAAGTAGACTTTATCAAGTTTTCCTTTTATAGATCATGATTTTGGGATCAAGACTAAGAGCTTTTTGTTTAGCTCTAGATCCTGAATATTTTATCCCTTTTTTTCTAAAAGTGTTACAATCTACATTTTGCGTTTATGTCTGTGATTTCTTTTGAGTTAATATTTGTATAAGATATGGGGCTTAGATTGAGTTTCATTGTTTTGTCTGTGAATTTGAGCACTGTGTGTCGAACTTCCTGCATGGAATTGTTTTTGCATCTTCTCAAAAATCAGTTGGGCATATTTACGTAGGCCTTTCCTGAGCTTTTCATTCATTCCATTGATTTGTAGTACCCTCTGTGGGTACTACACTGTCTTGATTCTTGCAACTATAGCAAGCCTTAATATTACAAGAGTAATTCTTTCCACTTTAATTTTTCTTTGTCAGGTTTATGTTAGCTATTCTGGTTCCTTTTTCTTTCCATATAAATTTTAGAGCAAATTTCATCTATACCTACAAAAATACCTTTCTGGGATTTTGATTGGAACTATATTAAACTGAAAAATCAATTTGGGGATAGTTGACATTTTATGTTGATTGAGTCTTCCAATCCATAAAAACAGTGTATCTCTCCACTTATATAGGTCTTTGATTTGTTTCATTAGCATAATGTACCATTTGTTCAGCATAGGGATTTGTGCACGTTTTATCAAGCATTTAGCCAAGTATTTCATTTTCTTTGGAGCGGTTGTGTAAATGGTATTGTGTTTCTGCATGTTTAGTGTTAGTGTATAGAAGTGCAGTTGCTTTTTTGTGTGTTGCTCTTGGATTGTACAACCTTGCTGAACTCATTTATTTAGTTCCAGTGTATTTTTTTCCCTTTTGCTTTGAGTTGTGTTATCTGGGTCTTATGTCTCTCTCTTTCATTTTGCTGGAGCACATCATCCTGAGGAAGGGTGCATGGGAGGTAAATTTGTTGATACTTTGAATGTCTGAATATGACTTGATTCTTTGTACTTGCACAATTATATAATTGATAATTTAGCTGACAATGAAATTCTAGGCCAGATATCATTTTCCCTTTGTATTTTGAAAGCATTGCTTTGTTGTCTTCTAGTTTTTGTTCTTAAGGTTTGGTGCCATTTTGATTCTTGAGCCTTTATGTGAGACCTGCTTTTTTGTCTCTAAAATGTTAAAGAATTTACTTTGTACTTCAGCATTTGAAAATTTCATGATTATATATTTTGGTGGATTTATTTTATTCATTTGGCTGGATAACAGTGAGGCCCAATAACCTAGAAACTCATATAATGGGAGCTCATGAGAAATTTTCATACATTATGACCTGGTTGATTCTCACTCCCCCGTTTTCTCTTTTTTAATTCTTATGTTTGAATTTTAGACCTCTTGGACTAGCTCATCAATTTTATTATGTTTTCTCTTGTTTTTCCATATCTTTTTATTTGTGCTTTGTAGGAGACTTCTTCAGCATCATCTTCTAAATCTTCTTGAAAAGTATTTGGTGATCCTCAGCATAGGAACCATACTATTTTTGTCTTTGAGTTCCTGATTTTGTAATACCTGATAGAGTAATCTGTATTTTGATGCATGCATCTTTCATATTTAAAAAAAATAAAGGAAAGAATTATATGGGCTTAAAATATTTTTTAATTTGTGTATCATGTTCATTTGAGAAATAGTAGCATTGTTTATCTTTTGTTTTCTTATGAAACATTCTTGCATAAATATTAAGTAACTACATTACTTCATAGATACACTGGCTGGCTGTGAATGGGCGGACAGAACTGCTCCATGACCTTGTACAACATGTCAGTGATGTTGATGTTGAGGATGCGATGGGGCAGACAGCACTGCACGTGGCCTGCCAGAATGGGCACAAAACGGTAAATACACCCATGAAGACTTGAAGTTGTTTGTGCTTGTTTTTGAAAATTTTTTAAATTCATGAAAAGTTTTTTGTTGTATATTTTGGAACATGAAGCTTTATAAGAAAATATTAGGCTAGGGATATAGTTCAGTTGGTAGAGTGGTTGCCTCACATGCACAAGGCTTTGAGTTCAATCTCCAGTACCACCAAAAAAAAAAGAAGAAAATATTATTTCCTAAATCCTGTGGGCTTCTGGGAATCAGATTTTATGTAAGACAAAGGGAATAGAAAGTAATGCTTTTAATTCTTCAAAATATTTATAATTTATACTCTAATTTTATTTCTGACTTATAAATTTTAATAGCTGAATAAATTTTTTTTGGTGGTATTGGAACTCGAACCCAGGACCTTAGGTCAAGCGCCCTGCCACTGAGCTGTATCTCTAGCTGTTCTTTAAAAAAATTTATTTTGGGACAAGTCTTGTTAAGTTGCCCAGGCTGGCATCTAACTTGTGATCCTCTACCTTGGTCTCCGAAATAGCTGGGATTTTAGGCATACACTACCATGCTTGGCTGAATATACTAAAAATTTAAATGTGTATTTACATGTATTCTAAACAATTACAATTTTTCTTCCAGTTTAAACCTCAGTTATTGGAATTAATGAGGAAAGTGAGTACTAATATTGCTTAAATAGTATGGAATTTCTGAACATCAATGTGCATTTATATTTTTTGTCTTTTATCATCTGGAATCTAACCAGTGTTTTCAAGAAGTATGCCTTCTCATTGGTGCTTCCTTTCTGAGTCAGTGATATTAAATTTAAAAAATATTCTATGTGGAAAAAAACATCTGAGATACCTTGAATGACCCTATTCTTTTTTTTTTTAAATGTGTGGAAATGTTTTTTAAATATTTTTTTAGATGCTGGGAATCAAACTCAGACCTTTATGCATGCTAGGCAGGTGTCTACCATTGAACTACATATCCAGCCCCAGTGACTCAGATTTTTAAGGAACTACTGCATATTTGAAAATAAGTTCTATATATAGCTCTCAGAGGACAGAAAAGCACCTAATTATTGTAAATGATCTCTGCTATACCAAATGAATAGGGTATCATTTATTAGGTCTTGCAAGCCTTTCTCTCTCGCTCATTTTTTTGGGGGGGGTACCAGGGATTGAACTCAGGGGTACTTGACCACTGAGCCACATTCCCAGCCCTATTTTGTGTTTTATGTAGAGATAGGGTCTCACTGAATTGCTTAGCGCCTTGCCATTGCTGAGGCTGGCTTTGAACTCGCGATTCTCCTCTCCCAAAGTGCTGGGATTACAGGCGTATGCCACCATGCCCAGCTAAACCTTTCTCTTTCATAGAAAAAAAACTGGGATTCAGATTAGAGATAATCTACAAAAACTAATGTTTGCTGCCTTGAGCTAGTGTAGAAACAAGAATTACTAAGAATACCTTGGTTTAAAACATGTACATTGTAGGTTGCATTAATAATTTAGAAGAGCCTCCTGAAGTTATTGAAGATTAGGTAGCATGAGTATAATATACTCCATATGGTTTACAACCTAAAGCAAGTATGGTAAAGTAATGGAGAATTCCTCATAGCCTTTGAACAATTGTATGCTCAAAGACTTATAGGGAGCCTGATTTCACTAATGACGAGTTTCACAGATATAGTAGAAGAGAAACAGTACAAAAGCCATATTGACTTGTTGATTATATTGACCAGTGAGATTCCTCTTGTCATAGTTGGTCAATTAGGGTTCTCTTTGAGCCTTAAGTACAGATAAAGGAAATATTTAACACCCACCTTCTGAATCATTGTATACATCTTTCATTCTTTTTCAATTTGGAAAGAAGAACTCTTAAAAATTAGTCTTGTCTCCTTGTCTCCAGGCTGAATTATACTTCTAAGTCTATTGATGGTCGTGCTAATATTGCCTTTATTTCAAAGTTCTGGAACTAGTTCAAATTCTAGTGGATTAGCATATCCTTTTGAGTTGGATATGATGTACTGGTTTGTGAAATATGATAAATTATTATAGGATAGGAATTAATGACTTTTTAGAATCTTTGTGTATCTTTCATAAGTTGAATTTTGAGCGACGTATTTCAGTGGCAAGTCAAAATGACCTTTTTATTGTGTCAAAGTAGCCAGCGCTTGCACTCATTCACTAGAAAATCTCTGGAATTTATGTCCATGTGACAAATACTAATACATGTAGATTTCAAGATTTGAAAGAAAAAATTTAAAAGCTTGCATATTGATTGTATGTATTTTGTCAGATAAAATATAAAACTGTAAGCGGGAAAGAGACTGTAGTAAAAATATTTAAAAAAAATTTTCAAGCCGGGTGCAGTGTTGCACTCCTATAATCCCGGCACTTTGGGAGGCTGAGACAGGAGAATCACGAGTTCAAAGCCAGCTTCAGCAGCATCAAGGTGCTAAGCAACTCAGTGAGACCCTGTCTCTAAATAAAACACAAAATAGGGCTCAGTGGTTGAGTGCCCTTGAGTTCAATTCCCCATAACTCCCCCCCAAAAACCCCAAATTTTCAGAGAAACCAAGAGAATGAAGCAATTCTTGAAATTTGCCTTCTAATCGCATTTTAGTGTAAACTCAGGAGTGTTTGAAAAGATTTTGAGCAACGCCCAAGAACCCTAAAGCTTTGCAGAATTTATAATTGAATATTATATTCTTGACCAGAAATGCTTTTCAGATTTACATAACATTGTTTTAAAGGGAAAAGATTTGGAAAACAGATGAATTTTTGTCATAATTAAGAAATTGAGGGCTGGGGTTGTAGCTCAGTGGTAGGGCGCTTGCCTCGCATGTGAGGCACTGAGTTTGATCCTCAGCACCACATAAAAATAAATAAAGATATTGTGTCTATCTACAACTAAAAATAATATTTAAAAAAATAAATTGAATAATCTTTAACATGATTTTATATACAGGCATCTGTCTTGTTAGAGTGAATGTCATAGAGGTTTCATCATCCTCTTGTTAGAAGGATGTGCTTCCAGCAGGTGAAGAGTGCATTTTGACTTTTTTGTCCTTGCAGTGTAATAACATGATGATTTTAATTTACTTCTATTCGTATTTAAAAACAAGATGAAAAAAGTGAACATAACTAATAATTTTATTTTTATGTAATTTTCTTTATATCAACTGTTAATACTGCATTATTAGGTACACAATTCCAGAATTATGGTTTGTCTTTGAATATTGATTTTAAAAAATGATTTCAGACTATGTGGGCATGATGGTACATGAGACTGTGGCAGGAGTATTGCTTGAGCCCAGGAGTTTGAGACTAGCCTGGGCAACACATAGAGATCCTGTCTCAAAAAACAAAGCAACAACAACAACAACAAAATCATTGCAAAGTTTTGTTATCCAGCTGGCTTATTATGTAATCTTTGGCAACTTTTTTCTGTTCTTACCTTTCTCAGAAGGTATCTTCTGTTTAGTGATGATACAAATGGAGGAAAATGTTGTGAATACTTTGGAGGACACTTAACAGCATTAATATCTATTGCTATTGTTTCTATCATTATTAATATGTATGATGTTGTGTGAAAGTACAGAGAGCAATATCTGGACCCCTTTATTCATTTACTTTTGTGTAAGAAGCTAGTCTGTGTTGTTCAATGTTGTTGTTATTTTTATTTTTAGAAAATTTAGTAAAATCATTATTATACATACATAATTCATTCAGTTTTTTCTTTTTTTGGCTATAAATTCAACTTCATTTTTAGTAATTTTTCCTTGTTATTTTTTAAGATTTATAAATATATTGAATTTCAACAAATGATTGTTTATTGTCTTCCTGGAATAACTTGGATTTAGAAACACTAGAGAACTCTTACATAGTTTGATCAAAATTTAAATGTTATATTACATGTCAGGATTAATTCAGGGATTAATCTACAGTTTATTTAAAAATAAATTATAAGGACTGGGGTTATGGCTCAGTGGTGGAGTGCTTGCCTAGCACATGTGAGGCACTGGGTTCGAACCTCAGCACTACATAAAAATAAAGTATCGTGTCCATCTATAACTAAAAACAAATTAAAAAAATAAATTATAAGAATAAATTTTATGTTTCTAGATTTATTCAACTGAATATGAAGCTTTTCAAGCAATATAAAGTGATGATTGAACCCTTGTTTGGATAGATTTACACTCTTATAACTTAAAAGCAGTTGTTTGGTACTGATACTGTGGACTGAAATTGTAGATTTGTTAGTTGACAGTGCTTACTTACATTCATTTAGCTGGTTGTTGTATCCTTAGCTGTCTTCCAAGCTTTTCATCCAGAGAGTTACTAGTCATGTGAGCTTAATATAAAGTATTTGCAAAAACATTAATTATATTCATCCTTGAGGCCCAAAGATAGGTAGACTAATATTTCAGAAAGTACTTTTATATTCAGAGTAACTTTATTAACTTCAATGCTAGAATTCTCCTAATTTCTTATGGGAAATATGAACAAAAATTAGAAAGTCCTCTTGTCACTGATAACACAACTGAAGAGTAATGATTATTGTGGGATATTGAATACAGGTTCAAACCCTCAATATATTTAGGTGAACTGGCTGCTAAAGAAACCCTGTATGAATCAGTCACTGATTAGTGGTTTGACAGATTGTCTTAGTGTATAAGTTTATTGTCATAAGTCATATCATCAATTATTTAATAAAAAACAAAGATGGTTATTGGTTCTTTAGTTCTCTTTTAGCAAATGATAATACCACAGTTTAGGCTTTTGCGTATAGCTTTATTATTGAATATATATTGCTTTTTACTTTGATCAGCATTATTTTGAGAGTTGACATTGATAAAGAAGAGCTGCTTTGGCTTTTTGCTTTGTAATTTATCAGTGTATTGGACTCAGGTGGTCTTAGTCACTGTCTTCAATTAAATGATTTTTGAGATTGACTGAGCATTAGCTTTGTACATTAGTTTTCCACTTAGGATACTGTTTTATCACTTGAAACATGAAGGCTGTTGAAAGTGTGTTGTTCCTTAAGGATCTGTTGAAGGCCATATGAATATTTTCTTTCTAGGTACCTCCGTAGCAGTTTATTTTCTAAAAAGAAGGGATTCCAACTCTAGATATTCAGGGATCAGGAGAATAGTTTTTGGTGGTAGTGGTGGGTGAGGGGAAGAGCTGAGCAGAAAATTGTAATTATGAAATTTTTAAGAGCTTATTTTGTGGATGTCATTTTATTTACCTATAGTGATTTCATTTCACTGTAGTTATTAAAATTATGTATGTTGTGTAAATAATCAGCTGTCAGATATATTTATGTTGGTATACTTTTACATGTTACTTTTTATTGTAAGCCACTGAGCTTAATTTTTATAAGAAAATGAGAAGCCATAAAATTCTAAAACACTAGAGAACTCTTAGAAATTATGATCACTATTCATAATCATTATGTTTTTTTGGACCTTTTATGGCTCATAGCCCAATGCGTAGTTTTCACAGAATGTATTTGTGTATAGGTCCCCCCCCTCTTTCAGGGCGAGATATTTTCTAAAATAAATTATATCCGAAAAATGAGAATCCTGGTTTCATTTTTCTGTCTACTACTGATAACCATCTAACACATTGCATGTTGTTTATATTTTGTCTATTGGTCCTTTGTACTATAATGTAAAATTCATGAGGACTGGTATTTTGTCCTCCCTCGTTTTTTAAAATTCTTGTAACTCTGGAATCTAGAATAGTTAATAGACATGATATTTTTGTTGTTGTTGTTGTTGTTGAAGTATGGAATGAGCCACTCAAATGCAGTATTAATTTGACCATTATTTTCTTTACATTTCTGAATGTTTGTTACCCCTTTACTTTTGTATTTTTAAGGGGAGTGTTATTGATGGCCTTAATTCTTCTAAAGGTTTTATTGGATTTATCTGTATCTACTGTGAAAACCTCTGGTTTTGAAAATCCTTAGAGGCTTTAAAAGTTGAATTCTTTAATTATGTTGTGCCTTGCTTGTGTTTTGATATAATTTAAAACCCTCAAGTGGTAGTGTGTCTTCAAGAGCTTTTATGTATTTGATTCAGTAAATAAAGGATATTTGTTTCCACCTGAATTTTATCCTTTGTATACATAACAGTTTTACATAGTTGGAAACATTTGTTATTTTGTCATACTTTGAAGATTGTATAGGGTTACACTCTATTGTTAAACTGAAGTTGTTGAAGCTAGGCAATAAGTATCTTATTGCAATTTTATTTAGCTCTATATCTTTCATGATATTTCACATCCAAATTGTATGTGTATATTGTCAACAAGAAAATAATTTGTTGTGGTGGTTACATCTTTTGCTTTATCATTGAAATATTGTTACTCTGGATTATCTGGAATGAGAATCCATTTTGTACACTAGCCTGTGTTTAATTGAGATGTAGTAAGGGACCAAGGAGGGTTTACCTCCCCTGCAGGCCTCATTAGGAACTGCCAGAATAGTGCAGTGATAGTGGTGAGTTGAGTAAGTGTTGCACTCTCTGACACCATGTAGGCTTGGCTTCTTTCCCTTACTACACACCACGGTGTAGTCTGCTAATTGTTGAGGTGAATACCTTTTAGATCTCTTTTGCACTTGAATTATCTTAACTTGCCCCTCTCAGAGAAGTGATTGGTGATTAAAAAACAACAAAAAAACAACTGTGAATAAGGTTATCTGTGACTTCCTTGCTACTTTTGTTACACCATTGAATCAATAATTGAATTCTTCATTATCTTTTCCTCTCCTGTCAGAACTTTTACAAATAGAAACCAGCAAACATTTTTTTTTTATCACAAAGATTGATGGCTTTTCATTCATTATAGTGCTGTAAGGCAATTTTTTATTCTCCACATTGAAATTTCTTTATATATTATTTAATGCTTACTCTTAAATGTTTTTTTTCCCTCTTTAGGCAACATTTTATCTACAAATGAAGCTATTGAAGGACTGAAAATTTAAAAAATATGTATCTTTTAATAGTTATGTATTTTGAAAGTCTTAACTGAAATAAATTTTTTTTTTTTTTTTTTTGGTACTGGGGATTGAACTCAGGGGCACTCGACCACTGAGCCACATCCCCAGCCCTATTTTTTTTGTGTTTTATGTAGAGACAGGAGGAAATAAATTTTTTAATACAGAAAAGCATAAAGTCTTCTGAGTGGAAAATAAAATGCTGTAATCAGCAATCTCCATTAATCAAATGTTCTTTCATCTTAAAAAAGGAAAAAAAATTTTTTTTCTCCCACAGTACTAGGAATTGAACCTAGGTTGTCCTACCACGGAGTTGTATCAGCCCTTTTTAAATTTATTTTTAGACAGGGTCTTGCTTAGTTACCCAGGGTGGGTTTTGCTTCTCTTACCTTAGCTGCCAAGTGGTGAGAATTCAGGCATGTGCCATTGCAGCTGGCTTAAAAAAATATTTTTTAATACATGGTAGGATATAGAAGGATATGACAGGAATATAAGAAAAGAAAGAATTTTTAATATCTTTGTAGGGTATACAAGGGTATGACAGAAACGTGACAGTTCATACTATAAATGATGCTTTCTTGCTATGATTTGTGTAAAGTTTTTCTCATGACTTTTTTGAGAACAGTAGAAGAACATGTTATTCTAATGGCTAAATTGTTTTTATATTATAAGCTTTACAATATACATAAAGATGCAGAAGCACTGTAAAAAGTATATGGTTTTAAAAATGGCTTTATTTTAAAACTGAACACAAGCAGCTGTTGAGACACTTGAGTGTGGCTGTCTAATAGTTACTTGGTAAGGAATTAGTTGATCATCTATGTTTAATGTAGTTTATGAAGATATGTCAGATTAGCTGTAAAACTATTTAGTAATCTGAATTCAGAAAAATTAGAATTCCTACTTTCTGGTAAATAGGATTATGATAATGAACATAGGCTTAGGTTTTAATCCTTGCTTCACTGTGTGTTGGGATACAAATTACTTGACCTCTTTGAAACCTAGTTTCCTGCTTGTAGAAGTGGAGAGAATATCACATTCCTCACAGGATGAACCAGTAAATGAATTAATAAATGCTTATTAGCATGGTGTTAAGCACACGTTAAGGTTATTCATATTATTGTTACATAATTTTAACTGAATAATTTATCTGAATGTATATTATATTTTGTTAATTTATTTCTTTCGCTTTAATAAGGGGGGGGAAGGGCCACGTGGCTTCTCCACGAGTTAATCCAGAGAGACGGAGAAAGGGTCCCCGGGTTAGACGATATGGAGTCCCTCTGGACGGTGGTGATTCACGGACCCATTCTCCCCAGGCAAAAATTTGCTTTGCCCCAGCAGACGCAGAACGGGACAAAAGGGAATACAGCCAGGACAAGGAGAAGCAAAGAACACCACTTTATTCTAGAAACTACAGAAGCTTAAATGCATTCTTGGACCAATCAGATTCAAAGGTCACAAACAAAGGGGTGCTCTTTGGCAAGAGCACAGTTTATTAGCATAGAATGGGGAAGGATGGAAGGGCGAGGTTGGAAGGTATGGAGATGGCTCCTACATATTTCAGTTTCTCTGGCTCACTAGGTTTTAAATGTACGTTAATAGATATTTTCAATGTATTTTCTTTCATCTCTCCTCTCTCTCCTGGACCTTCTGAACAATGAAAGCTTATTGTCTATAATTTCTATAATAGTTGTAGACATCGTTAGTGCTATTTCACTTCTGTTTTGAGACTACACAGACAAAGCTGCTAGGTCAAAAATCAGAAAAGTTGAAAACCAGGATCAAAAGACCCAAACAGAGCTTCTCATAAAATAGTGACCTCTAAATGCTTGTCATTCTCATATTTGGAAGTTGTTACTTGCCTGAGTTTAAAGGAATTATATAGCTCATAATATTAGTTTTATATAGCCTGCGAGAGTTTGAACACAGTGGTTTTCACATGGTAAGCATGCAGTCTACATCTGAGCTACACCCCCAGCCCTATTTCTATTACTTAGATTTTAGAATTCATACTGGGATAGAAATAAATTCAAATAGCAATATATGATAACTGTATCTTAAAAACTTGTTATATTTATCAAAATATTTAAATAAAAAAATGATTGCCCCTTAAACCAACTCTTACTTTTTGTCAAACCATGATCATGAACAGTTCAACTTTTTAGCTTTTCCTCTGGTACATAGTTCTAAATTACAGGCTTCTGTGGCTTTAACTTTTCAACTTACGATGTTTAGGTATTACTTAATAATTTCTTGTTACGGTGAGTTAGGATTTATAAATTTTGGTTAAATAATATTCATGGTATGTATAACTAGGTAAATATTGTTTACTGTTAAATCACGTAGGGAACTATAACATTTTCTTTCTTGAAGTTGATTGACTTTGCTCAGTTTACTTTGTAAGAATCAGCAGTTCTTTGTATATTATATGTTCCTGTATCTCTTAGTAGTTTCCTACAAAGACATATATATTAAATTATCTGTCAGTTTGCCTTTCTTTTGTTTTTCTACCTTTAAACCTGGAAATTTCTTGGTGTCTCTTGTGTTTGACCTCTAATATTCTGGTTTCCACGTCTTGTATTTTGGTTTATTTCCTTGTTTTGGGGGAGGATATCTTTTAGTTCCCAGATCTGCTTTTCTTGAGAAAAGTTACTGTAAAGATTACACGACCAGGAGAAGATGAATTAAGCCACTCGGCAAGGCTTTATTGGAATGCGCGCCCTCGGACCAGATCCCCCGTCCATCAGAGCGTGTTGGGACGTAGGAGATTCCATGCATAGAGAATTTTAAGAAAACCCGGTCAGGAAGGGGAGGGCTTGGGAACAGGAAGAGAAGGCCAGAGTCCTTCCTGAATGGGTCAGGAAAACTCGCTGATTGACAGGAGGCGTGTCCACTAGTGACGTCACATCTGGCTTGCAGCAGCTCCGCTGACCAGTTTCCTTAATTGGGCATCTTAGACCCTGACCAGACCTAACAGTTACTTTTTTAGTTTTTTTAAAAATTTGAAATCTTTGATAGTTACACATGTTTCTAAATTTATAACTGATTTGAATAATAGCATGGCTGAAAGGAGAATTTTGTATTTGAAATCATTTACCTTACAGTTTTAAAGGCGTTTTTACCGTTTAGATTTTGGTGTTACTGTTAAAATGTGCAATATCAATCTGATTTCAGTTTATCTCTGAAATTTTATATGATTGGTATTATGAAATTTTACTTTGATGTTGCTTTGTTGACATTCTTTTAATTTATTATACCAAGGATTTGATTGGCTCTTTTTGGCAATTCATACTGTTTTTAGTTCTGGGATATGTTTTGTCGTTATTTCTTGATTTCTGTGTTGTCCCCCAACCTCTTCATTTTCTTTATGCTTACTTTCTGCAAAATGTCTCCCTGGATTGATCTACTAATTTTCTCATCTTTCCCGTTTTCTACTTACTTGTCTTTTCATCTTTTTTTTTCTCTTGTAAAATTCCTAAACATTGTCTTTCTAAAATTCTCTTGAATTGTTATGTCTTCTATGATATTTTAATTTCTTATTCTCTGACTATTTTCCCTTTCGGTTTCTATTCTTGTTCCAAGGCTATAATACCTTTTTTCCCTCTCCTCTCTGAGGGTATCCGCAATTCTAATTTTGGTTGTTTTCTTTGGTTCCCTTTATTTCTTATTTTTCTGAGTTTATTTTGTTTGTTTTAATTTTTGATATTCAGGTTTGTGGGCTACTTTAGTTGTTTTTTTTCTTTTTTTCTTTTTCTTTTTCTTTTTTTAGTTGTAGATGGACACGATGTCTTTATTTTATTGCTTTGTATGTGGTGCTAAGGATCGAACCCAGGGCCTCATGCATGCGAGGCAAGCGCTCTACCGCTGAGCTACAATCCCAGCTCCATACTTTAGTTGTTTCTTAAACATTGTCTGTCTGTGTGTAAGGGTGAGATACTAAGATGTTGACTGGAAGAATTGTGTTTGTGGGCCAAATTTGTTGACTGTTTGATTTCTTAATCTTGGCACTATTTATATTTTGAACCTGATAATTGTTGTGAGGACTGACCTGTGCACTGTAGAATGTTTAGCTGTATCTCTGGTCTTTACTCCCAAGCTAACAATAGTCTCCTCCCATTCCCAGTCACAAAAATTGAAATATCTCCTGGGATTGCCAAGTGTCCCTTATGGAAACATATTCTTTGGTTGAGAGTCATTGCTGTAGGAACATTGC
Source organism: Xerus rutilus (assembly GCA_028644305.1). Lineage (NCBI taxonomy): Eukaryota > Metazoa > Chordata > Mammalia > Rodentia > Sciuridae > Xerus > Xerus rutilus. The sequence continues at coordinate 50,075,541 of CM053406.1, forward strand.
CTTGAACTGGACTATTTCATTAAGGACTCTACAGTGCTAATATCTTTAGGACTGTTTCTCTGGTGCCAGGCTATAGAGTGGAAACTTTCAGTTTCTCCTATTTAGGTTTGAAGCCTGGCTGCTGGATTTTGGGGAGCCAAGAGAAATATGGGGCTGGAGGTTTTCAGTTAATTAGTTCTTCTCACCATGGTTCCTGAACGTTGCTTGTATCTGCATTTCTTGTTTGCCAGTTCAGAGTTTCCATTTTCACATTGTCTAGAGAATAAACTGCCTGTCTTAAAATAGGGAAGGATAGGGACTAATACTATGGCATGGGAGGAAGGGTCTTAGCTAAGGAGGAATTATTTCTTTTATAGACTTTTAATTATTCCTCTTGTTTTTCAGCTCTATGTAAACATCCTATTTTCAAAGGTACCTGGTACTTGGCACTTCCTGTGGTAGTTATATTGTTATTGTATATGTGCCGTATTAAGCATTTGGTTACTTCTTGTTAGATTCTCCATTTGGACTTAGCTTTCTTTGATCTGTTGAGTCAGTTATGGGTCCTCCATTTGCTTGCCATCTTTCAAAAACTTTTTGGCTTATCTAGTATGCTGTTGTATTCTTTCTTGTTCTTCCTTGTATGGATGTATGGTCTGATTATGTTGTCAACACACTACTAGGTTTTAGAGCAGCAATAAAAATGAATACATGTATGCAATCCAGAACAAATATTAAACAGTCTTATTCAAAAAACTATATTACATTTTTACTCATTTTATTCCTTTTTGCAGGAGGAACTCAAATGAAGATTGTAGAAATAAAACCAGAATATGTATGTGTGTGTGTGTGGTTTTTTGTTTTTTTTAAGGTTTTTAGGTGTACTTTGTCTTATCCCTAATAATCAAGTGTGAACTTTCAGGATTTTATATTAGCTTTTCTTTTTTTTTAGGATTACAGACTGCCTATGATATGGTGCTACTCAAGAGTCTTCTCGTGCTAACCTAGTTTATATCACATTGATAATTCCACATGTAATAACGTGCCTGAGAGACTCAACTTGTCAAAGTTGAGTTTGTGCAGCCATCATAAAATTGTCATGTGCCCACTCATTTTCTCTTTAAAGCTTTGAGTTATGGGAAGAACTTTCCTTATATGAATTCAAATTCTGAGAATTATGTCTTTTGACTTCTTTGGTTTTAATTGTTTTTTTTCCCCCCTAGACAGTGCAATGCTTGCTAGACAGTGGTGCTGATATTAATAGGCCAAATGTGTCAGGAGCCACTCCATTGTACTTTGCTTGCAGGTATGATATTTTATATTTTCATATATACCCAAAAAACAATGTTGAGTGTCTACTGTATTTTCAAACAAATACTTCTGTTTATTTTCTAGAGCTCTATTTTCCCACAAATGTTGTGTTCTCTTTTAAGATGAAGAAAAGCATTATGGTTCTGTTATTTAACTATGTGAGGGAAAGCATTTTCTATTATTTTTTTTTTTTTTTAAATATTTTTTTAGTTATAGATGGACACAATGTCTTTACTTTATTGCTTTGTATGTGGTGCTGAGGATCGAACCCAGGGCCTCACGCATGCCAGGCAAGCGCTCTACCGCTGAGCTACAATCCCAGCCCCTCTATTATTTTTCATTGCCCATGTTTTTATGCTGTAGCTAGGAGCTTTTGATTTACTTGATGATTTCAGTTTTAAGAAAAATCAATAATCCAGTAATTCCCATAGTCACTTTATTAACTAACCAGGTGAGTTTCTTTGGGATAAGCTATTGAAGTATGTTTTGGTCCAGAACTATGTTTTTGTTTTCTCTGTATCTGTAATTTTAAAATACTGAGTCCATTTTGTTAGCTACTGAGGTATGCATTATTTTTGTGCTTGTTTCTGGATCTTTTCTTGACTTGTACATTTGTTCACTTATTCATTCATTTAATTGGCAAACATATAGCTAGCACTCACTGTGTGCCATGCATTGTTATAGGTATTAGTGATATAGTAATAAGTAGGGCTGAGATGTAGCTTTGTGGTAGAATACTTGTCTAGCATGTACAAGGCCTGGATTCCACCCCCATCATATAGAAAACAAAAACAAATAATAAAAAAGCAAAAATAAAACAAAAAACCCAGTATCTAAAGAGCAATACAAAAATTACATACCTGTATTTACACTCACTTAGATACATATGAGTGTGTGTGTGTGGGGGGATATATAAATGTAGTTTATAGAGAGCAGCAGTGCACAGAAAACTATAGTGATTCTTCCTTTTGATTTAAATTGTAGTCCTTTCTTGGTATCCCTTGTATTGGTTCTAGAATTCTCCCGTGGATACCAAAGTGCTCTAATACTCAGATCTATATAAAATGACACAGTATTTGCATATAAACTATGCATATCCTCTTGTGTACTTTGAGTCATCTTTAGATTACTTATACCTGATACATTGTAAATGTTGTACAAATAGTTGATATATTCTGTTGTTTAGGGAACAATGACAAAAAGTCTGTATGTGTTTGTTTTAGACTGAAAGACCTACCTTTCTTGTTTAGCATCTTGTTGGGTCTCTGATGTTGTCTTGATCAGACTGATTCAGATTATCTATTAAATAAGCTTTGATATGGGCAGTTCAAAAAACACTGTAGTGATTCTTGTCTTTGATTTAAATTTAATGAATTTTAAAATTCATTTAGATTTATGTTCAAGAGGCCCTTATGTACAGGAGCATTTGGATCTTTATATATCTAGATTTTGTCTAAATCCAGTCATTTTCTTATACTTAAAATTTGATTGCTTGGCTAGAATACTAGTTCTTTCCATAGTATCCTCAATTTATGAGTAAATAATTGTTTGATATCCTGAAATCATACCCTATCAAGAGTTTATCTTTAGATCAGACTTTTCTTTCAAACTCTGAATTTGAGTGTCTGTCATCACTCAAAAATCTCATAGAATCTCAGATGTTAACATGTCCAAAATACAGTTACTGATTTTCCTCTTCAAACCTTTGTTTTTTTGTTTGTTTGTTTGTTTTGGTTTTTTTTTTTTTTGGTACCGAGGATTGAACTCAGTGTCCTTACAGCACACTTTTCCTACAAGATGTTTGTTTTGCCTGAAATGCTCTTCCCTAGGCTTTTTGTGTGGTGTTTCCTCCTTATTATTCATGTCATTGTTTAACTGTTTTTTTTTAGGAAAGCAATTTCTGACCAATCTAATTAGTCCTTCTTAAATTTTCTGTTATAGCATCATGGTCATTTCTTTTATAGTGTTTTGTAATTATTTATTTACTTGTTTATAGTCTGTTTCCCCTACTTAAGTGAAAGTAAGAATTGTTAATTTTTGCCACTTTGTATCGCATTTAGTACATTATTTTGCCTTCAGATGCTTAGCAGATGTTTTTGAATGAATGAGTCACTATAATTTCATGCTTGAAAAATATCTTATATAAAACAATGACATTTATAATAGTTAATATAAGTATGATAGTACAGAACTGGAATATTCCCATAGTCTGAATGTTGGAATGTGGTAAAAGGATGTTTTTAGAAGTATATTCTTTTGTTACTATATTCCCATCATGAAGGGTGTTTTTGTTTTTTGTTTTTTTGGTGCTTAGAATTAACCAAGGGCCTTGTATGTGGTTAGGTTCTAAACTAGCAAACATTAGGTAGCTTTGAACAAATATAGTTATGCAAGTCCGTGTTAAGAAGTAAAACCAGAAAATAAATTTGTCATTGTTGAAGAATGATGAATATGGAACATAGTTCATTTATAGGCAGACTTTTAGTTGTTCTTGTGATATTTAGATTTTTCAAGTATTTTCTGTATGTACAGATAACTTTCATTCTGTTAGGAAAAGTTAGATTTAGTTGAGATGTATAAATACAGTAAATTAGTGAGAGTATAAAGTTTTAGAGCTTTATAATAGTTAAATTCAGAGCATAGATTTGTAGTTCCTGCCCTGCAATTCGTTTTAGTCAGCAAACTGTCAATAGCCAGGTTAAACAGACTTTAGACTCAGAATTATAAACCATTAAAATTGGAAAGTCCCTTTAGAAATACAGTCTTTTTGTTTCATAGGCAATTCCAAAAAATATTGCTTCTATTTGTAGTTCTCAAATTCATAGAGTCTAAAGTTAGAAGAATGAAAGTGTTTGAGAAATCACTTCTAGTTCCCCTTCGAGGAAGTGAAAATTATCTCAATCAATATAAAAATAAATGTTTTACTGAGTTTAGTTGCTCTTGTCTTCAAAGTAAAGTTTTTGTATTAGATGGTTTTTTAAAATTGTGGAACATCTTTGGGCATTTCTTAAAATCAGCCTTATTTTAATGTCTCTGGATTGTAAATTTATTTTTTTGTTGCCTTTATTTTGAATCAGAGGAACTCATTGAATAGCGTCTACCTCCAGAACATATTGGTTCTCACTAAAAGATTAGTAGTACCAGGAGAGCTATCAAAGAAGGGCATGTGGATAGGAAAGTTGTTTTTTCTAGACTAGATTGAATAACTGATCACAGAGGCCAAACTGGGTTGATAAAGTCAAGGTTGAAAACTAGATAGATTTTTTTCCTTGTAATTCTCATTTGTGTTCTTCCCTTAAGTTCTTACTTTGATGCTTTTCTCTTTTCTTTTTATTTTTTAATAAACCATTAAAGTGCTGTGAAATGTGTTCTTATTTTTAATATTTAAATTCTTTTGGAGTAAGCAGTCTAAAAATTTGGATGTATGTGGTAGAAAGAAGGTCAGGATAGGGTTGAGAAAGGGATTAGGAAGTGAATGGAAGGAAAAAAACTAACCAGAATTTGAGAAGTAGTTACTTATCTCAAAATGTTATGAGTTATTGTAGATAATGTGACCCAAATTCAGTTCTTAGATTTGAAACATCACTTTCTTATCTGTATAGTAAAAGTATGATTTAACATTGTGAAAAGTTTTTAAAGTTATTGCTAAGGATATGTTTTAGACATTCCTGTCTTAATTTTTTAAATTCATAATCTTCTCTTGATTTATATTAACCATCCATAATTCATAGAGAAAGACTAAAAGATTTTATTTTTAACTTGGTTCTATTTCTATATAGTCATGGTCAGAGAGATACAGCACAGATTCTTCTCTTACGAGGAGCCAAATATTTGCCAGATAAAAATGGAGTGACCCCTCTGGATTTATGTGTACAGGTATGTTTTCAATATATATTCTGAGCCCCTTTAAGATAGTAACTGAGAATGGTAAAATCATTTTTTTCTTAAATGAGTGGGTGAGTGCAAAGATTTTAATTCTGTGAGGTATATGACCTTTAAGAAAAAACTTTGTTTTTGAAACTGAGTAATTTTAAGTCTTGTTTTTAGGGTGGATATGGAGAGACTTGTGAAGTATTAATTCAGTATCATCCTAGGCTTTTCCAGACTATTATTCAAATGACACAGAATGAAGACCTCAGAGAAAACATGGTAATGTAATTGTGCTAGTAATTTGTAAATGAACAAGCTTTATTCAGGCTTATATATGTGAAACTTTCCAAATGTGCTTAGTAATTTTATTTATTAATACAGATATTTAATAACTTGAATTTGCTTATCTGTACTATAGGATAAATAATTGCATTTATTCCTCCATATCCATGGGTTATTTTATTTTATTTTTTAAAATATTTTTTTAGTTGTAGATGGACACAATATCTTTATTTTGTTTTTTTAAATTTTTATGTGTGCTGAGGGTAGAACCCAGTGCCTCACGCATGCGAGGCAAGCGCTCTACCACTGAGCCATAATCCCAGCCCTATCCATGGGTTATTCATGCGTGGATTCAACCAATCATGGATCAAAAATATTTTTAAAAATTGCATACATACTGAACATTACAAATTTTTTTCTTATTGTTTCTTAAACCATATAGTATAACAACTATTTACATAGCTTTTTCATTGCATTGAGTGTGACAAGTGATCTAGAAATGAATTAAAGTATATGGAAAAATGTGCTTTGGTTATATGCAACTATTGTGCCATTTTATATAAAGAACTTGAGCATCTGCAGATTTTGATGTGCATGGGAATTTGGGTATCAGTCCCCAGAGATACCAAGAAATAGTTATGTATAATAATTAACAAACTTTGGGCTAATATTTGGCCTTCTAAATCTTCTGTCCTCAGGATCTTTGATCTTTTCTTAATATAACTATTCCCCATGAATAGAGGAAATGAATCTAAGAAGGAATATGTTACGATTTGTAATCACTAATTTACTGAGTACTGTTCTTTTAATTTTTGTTCTTTCTTTTTGCTGTGCTAGAGATTAACCCCCAATTTTTCTACTGCTTGACTATGTCTCCATTCCTGAGCTCTGTTATTTATAGTACCTCTATTTTTAGAAAAATTACAGAATTTAAAATTTCCTTAAATTTGAGAAGTCTGGAGTTAAATTTCCATACATATGCTAGGTGATTTTTATTCTGTTTTTTGTTTTTTACTGTGTAATTTTCAACAAATTTTATGTCATCATCTATAATATTAAATTTTTTTATTTTTAATATTTTTTAGTTGTAGAGGGACACAATACCTTTATTTAATTTATTTATTTACTTGCTTGCTTATTTATTTATTTATTTATTTATTTATTTATTTATTTATTTATATGTGGTGCTGAGGATTGAACCTAGTGCCTCACGAGTGATAGGCAAGCGCTCTACCACTGAGCCACAACCTCAGCCCCAATATTAACTTTTAAATTTATACAAAGCAAAGTATAAAGATTTCTATTTTAGCTGATTGGCTTTAAGGTGTTTATTAAACTAATAGGTACTTAAATTTTAGACAGAATTTAATAGTTGATGTAATCTCAGTTTTTTACTTATAAAATATTTAGTTGCGGCAAGTTCTGGAGCATTTGTCTCAGCAAAGTGAAAGCCAGTACCTAAAGATTCTAACAAGCCTTGCTGAAGTTGCTACAACAAATGGTCATAAGCTGCTTAGGTAAGTGTTTCAGCACTTCAGTAGGTAGCAATGTCTGCCTGAATAGTTTATTCTATTAGGTGCCTTTTGTTAGTGATGTTATAAAAATTTGCTGACTTATCATTGTTTTGTTTAAAAGGACCAAGATAATCAGCTTTGAACTCTAAAGAAACTAGAGCATACTTGAGTGAGTTTTGGCATATGCGTTTGGAATTTTATGAAACTATTACTTAGACTAGTCATATAAGTAAATACACATGAAGAAGAAGGCAAAAAGTAGTTAAGGAATATTGCTCACTAATTTATAAAAGTGAGTATAGGCTTTTCTTTAACTTTTCAATACACTTTTGAGATTCAGTATGAAGTTTTCATCCTGCACTGCCCCTCTCATTTCAGTTCTTTATTTTTTCCAGAAGTTTCTGTGGTTTTAATGGCTCATCGCTAAGTCCATGGAGTTAATGCCTTTATATTACTTCATTTTATATATAGGCATTTTCCTGCAGCTATACTTTTTTGTAGTCTGCCACCCTAATTAGTTAGGAGTAAGTAGCTATTAAGAAATGGTTAATGTGTTATTCTTTCTTTTTTGTTTTTGACAATTCTGGGAATTGGACCTTGGGCCAGAGTGCTAAGCAAGCACTCTGCCCTTGAGCTATATCATTCTCTATGTGTTATTACATATTAATTTATAAATTTGACCCTCTTCTAATTTGGACGCTTTCCCCTTTATATTAGTATTATTTTTTCACTAATCATTTCTACATTGACAGGTCATGATTGTCTCCCGCTTCTTTAGTTGCTACGGAACTTACTTCCGTCCAACACCATGTACATTCTATAAGTCACCTACATTGTCAAATTCGTTATTTGAGTTCTTTGTTTCATTTTTCCCTTGACTTTTTATATACTTCAGATGATAGTCACTTTCCATACTCTAAGACCCTTTACTTTTTCGTGGTAGCAAGATCACTTTCTTGCATTCCTTAAACCGTTCAAAGTTTCTTCAGCAGTTCCACTCAATGTACAATTTGCTAGTTTAAAAAATTATTCTCTTTGAACTACTTTTAGAATATTATCTATAAAAATCATTGTATTCCAGGTTCTCATAATGTGCTTCCTTTATTTTAGTCATTCCCAGTATTCCATGTTGTTGATGAAGCCTGTCTAAGATTTAGATATGCTAATTAAAAGCATTGTCCTTGGAGTCAGCCAGACTCAAGTGTAAATCCACACCATTATTAACAGTGTGACCTTAGCAACTAACTAACTAAAGACATACCATTTACTAACTGTGTGACCTTAGCAACTAACCTTCTGGAGTTTCTCTTTATTGTTCATTCATGCATCTAATGCGTATTTTTGAACGCCTGCTGTCCGACACCAGGCACTCTGTTAGGTGGTTGTGAATAAAACAGACAAGATGTCTCCTTATATTGAATTTACAATCTAGTTGGGATTTTGTTCCATTTTATTAGAAAGTGGTAGTAAATACCTTAATGAAGTATTCTGAGAATGGAATGATAAGATGCTATAAATTGCCAAGCTAGTGTCTGTAACATAGTGGAGATAAAGATGATTATATTAAAGGAAGATGGGAGTGCCTGATTATTTTTAAATGCCCCCAGAATGTAGTTTGACCTGTTTTCCTACAATAGAAAACTTTTTCCTTACATTTTTGTCCTGTTTTATGGTCTTCCACAGTAATTAGAGAGCATTTATGTTTTTCCTATCTATGTTTTTATTTTAAGTATATTTTTATCCCTTAATATATAGGTGCTAAGCTAAGGAAAATTAAAAAAACTTTATTTCATTGAAACCTCACAGTAAATTTGTGATGTAGATATTATCTCCATTTTACATGTAAGAGAATTGAAGTTAAATGATTTGCCAAGCCAATAAATAGAGGATCCAAAGTTCATGTCTTCATATTAAAGAAGATATGTCATATCTTTATTAAAAGAGCAAATTCTGTGTTCCAGTCTGGCTCTTAAAAATGACAGGGAGATTAGTGGAACAGGAAGAAATACAGTAGTCACCAGCTTGTGGCACTATTGGGAGGTAATAGTACTTTTACACACTCCCCCCCCCCCCATGATGTTCTGCCTTACCTCAGACCAAGAAACAGTGGAGCCTCCCTACCATGGAGGGAGGAGGGGGAAGAGAGATTCCATTGTTTAAGAATATACTCCTTACCTGAAAAGATAATTCATAAAGCATTCCCTAGTCCAGATATTTAAAACAAGTGTTTGTGTAAGTGCTAATTTTATTTTTTGTTTTGGTACCAGGGATTGAACTTGGGTACTGAACCACTGAGCCACATCCCCAGCTGTATTTTGTATTTTATTTAGAGACAGGGTCCCACTGAGTTGCTTAGCACCTAGCTGTTGCTGAGGCTGGCTTTGAACTTGTGATTCTCCTGTCTCAGCACTCCCAAAGTGCTGAGATTACACGTGTGTGCCACCGTGCCTGGCATAATTTTGCAGAGGAAAAATCAAAGTTATACCCTTCTCATGGAATTTGAGAGTCATTGTAGTTAGCTTTTCCAAAAGCTACAACACACTAAAAGAAATAGGTACAACTAAAGTACATTTCCATTTTTTTAGTGTCAACCACTTTTATAATGTAAAAAATAGAAGCACTTTGTAAAGGCAAATATGTAAAAATGAATGCAAACTAGATAATGGTTCTATGCCCATTTGATTCAGTTTCTAAAACACAAAAGTCTTGCTAATGTGCTGTGCTATTGCTGTCCCAAATACAGAATGGACAGCAATAGCTATTTTATTTTAATAATAATGCTGATAGCTTACAGCTGTTTTTTATTAACTTTTTAAAAAACAATTTTGTATTTCTTTTTTTTTTTTTGAGTACTGGGGATTGAACCACTGACCCACATCCCCAGCCCCTTTTTTGTATTTTATTTAGAGACAGGGTTTCACTGAGTTGCTTAGCGCCTTGCTGTTGCTGAGGCTGGCTTTGAACTCTTTTTGATCCTTCTGCCTCAGCCTCCTGAGTTGCTGGAATTAAAGACGTGTGCCACCGCACCCAACTGATTGTATATTTCTTAAAAGTGAGAAAAAAACAGGAATATTGAAATGAAAACGTTCAGAAATTTTGGTTCAGATGTCACAGGGTATGAATTACCTATTTGTCACTGATCAAACTGCAATAATTGGAAGTAGACATTTTTTACTTCCACATTATTAATCCTTATTATTATTATTTTTTAATGTTAAAGGTATGCTAGAAATGTTACCATGAACTGGGTAAAATATACAGAGGGCTTTTGATAATTAAATTTATACAAATATAATTATGCCATTCTGCCTGAAAATTTATGAAACTCTTTACTTTGTTTTTGTGCAACAGTTATAACTGATGTTAGAGATTTCAAAATAAAACGATTCCCTGGACAAAAAATATTATTTATAGATATATTATTAAATTTAATACAAATTTAGCTGAATTTCTACAGTTTCTCTGTGGAAAAAGAATGACTGGTATTTGTGATTATGACCAATCCCAAGGTACTGTGGGTTCTGAAGGGCTTTCAGATGTATTAAGAAAATTTATATTTTGTATGATTTAGTGTTAGTTGAATTTGTCATTTTTTTCCCATATTGAGATTTATTTCCCATGTTTTTGTGGAGTCATAATACAACCCATTATATAGAGAACAACCCTGATGCAATTAGTTGGTAACTTAAAGATTATTTAATTTGTGAATGCTCTATATGTGAATAATTTCTTTTTCTTCTTTTTTTCTTTTTCTTTTTTGTGGTGCTAGGGATTGAACCCACAGACTTGTGTATGCGACACAAGCATCTACCAACTATATGTGAATAATTGGTATTCTTTTTGGATAGAGAAGGAGTATAAAGTTATGGATAGAAAGAGTTTCGGCTTCTTAGTTTAAACATGTGAGCAGTGGGTTGGTCTCCTTTTGTGCAACAGTATACTTATATAACATAATACTTATAGAATTGCTTCTTTGTAAAATGTTTTCAGAGTTCTAAACAGTTCAATTCATAAATGTACTTTTGGAAGGCAAAGTTGAAGATTACCTTGAAGTTGATGTCAAGATACCAGTTGTTCTACAGGAGTATTTTTTTCCCCCGCACATTTTATGCCTTCATCTTGGTTATATTCTGGGTGCTTTAAAATTAGTATTCCATTAATAAGCAATCCAAATAATGTATATTTGATTCTTTACTGTTAAACCATTCCGTTTCCTGTGATAGGAAGATACTTTTAACCCAGTTATATTATGAAACTAAAGGTCAGTGAAATGAAACTGTTTTAAAATAAGTATTTGAAGACGTAGTTTGTTTTGCTCCATCTAATCTGTTCATGTTTTATTTTTTCAGCCTGTCTAGCAATTATGATGCTCAGATGAAGAGCCTTTTAAGGATTGTGAGGATATTTTGTCATGTCTTTCGAATTGGTCCTTCCTCCCCCAGTAATGGAATTGATATGGGTTACAATGGGAACAAAACTCCAAGAAGCCAAGTGTTCAAGGTCAGACAAGTATATGATGTTGTTAGGAAGATAAGATATAAAAGATGAATTTGCCTTCATTAATCAGAAACCTCCCAAAACAGGATGTAATTTTGGTTCATATCTGTACCACTTGTTTTTTGTTTTTATTTGTGGTCTGGGGCATTGCACCTGCTAAGCAAGCTTTCCTAAGCCATATCCCCAGACCACCTGTACCATTTTTTAAACTAGACACACTTTTTTCCTTTTAGCACTCTCTAATCAATGTAAAGTTTAACTGGTAAGCTTTCTATATTTTCTTACATGTAAAATTTATATTCCATTAGTGCTTTATTGTAAGCATAGAGATATTTAATGTTTAAATTGAATATGTTTTTAATGTAATAGGCAACCAACATTTTAAAAAATTCTTATTAGAATGAAAATATTTAATTTTATTAAATTTTATTATTGTGTTTATGTATGTTGTGTGCGTGTCTCTGTATGTGTTTTTAGAAGTGAAGTTACTTGCTAGGTGTGGTAGTGCACAACCATAATCCCAGCAACTCAGGAGGCTGAGCTAGAATTGCAAATTTGAGATGAATCTCAGCAACTTAGTGAGACCCTGTCTCAAATAAAAAGTAAAAATATGGAACAGGGATGTAGCTTAGTGGTAAAGTACCTCTGGGTTCAATTTACAGTACACCCTCCACCCCCTCCTCCACTGAAAAAAAGAAGTAAGGTTGCTTTCATTACTGGGTGTACTAACAGCTAATTCTGGGGATCACCTCAAGGAAGAATCACTGAAATATTTTCTTAAACTATGTTATATTGCTTCAGCTACCTTTTCTATACAAGTACAAATTAGTGGAAGATTGATCCTCGGAAAAATGATTTCATATAAAACCAAAGGCAGTATTGTTACCCATATTAAATTGTAATTTTATGAAGTAAAAAAAAAAAAAAATATATATACACACACACACACACATATACACACTTATATGTATATATATGGCTTTAATTGCTATTAATGCTTGTTTGTGGTTTTATGTATATTTTTATTTTATGTTGGTACTGGAGTGGTACTCTACAACTTAGCTACATCCCCAGCCTTTTTTATTTTTTATTTTGAGACAGGTTCTTGCTAAGTTGCCCAGGTAGGCATTGAACTTGTGATCCTCCTGCCACAGCCTTCCAGGTAATTGGAATTACAGGCATGCACCACTGTACCCAGTATTGTGGGATTGAATTTTTAAGTTAATAACTTTTAATGGTTGTTGTTGTTGTTGTTGTTATCATCATCATCATCATCATCATCATTTTATTTTTGTTGTGGTGTTGGGATGAAACCCAGGGTCTTGTGCATGCTGGGCAAGTGCTCTACTTCTGAGTCACATCCCCAGCCCACCAGTGTTGCTTTTTTTTTTTTGGTAGTAGGAATTGAACTCAGGGGCTCTTGACCACTGAGCCACATCCCCAGCCCTATTTTGTGTTTTTTTATGTAGAGACAGGGTCTCTCACTGAGTTGCTTAGCGCCTCGCCATTGCTGAGGCTGGCTTTGAACTTGCTATTCTCCTGTCTTAGCCTTCCTAAGTGCTGGGATTATAAGCGTGAGCCACCGCGCCCAACTACCAATGTTGCTTTTTTAAAGGTAATTTTTCTTGAGATTTTCATGGTATAAAATTTTCTGTGGGATTCATGAACTTAAATTTTTTTTTTTTTTTTTTTTTTTTTTTTTTTCAAATATTTTTTTAGTTGTAGATGGACACAATGTCTTTATTTTATTGCTTTGTATGTGGTGCTGAGGATCGAACCCAGGGCCCCACGCATGCGAGGCAAGCGCTCCACCGCTGAGCTACAACCCCAGCCCCCATGAACTTAAATTTGTTTTTTTAAATTTTTGATTTCTTTTGGTAGTTGTAGATGGACAGCATGCATGCCTTTATTTTATGTGCTTATTTTTATGTGGTGCTAAGGATCGAACCCAGTGCCTCACATGTGCTAGGCAAGTGCTCTGCCACTGAGCTATAGCCCCAGCCACGTGAACTTAACATTTCTTTAAGCAATCTTTTGAGTATAAGCATAGATTATCCATCCAAAAAATAATGTTTTCATGGAGCACTTCCTTGAAAACTAAATTAATAACTTCACTGTCTATAAAATTTGAAGCTAAATTAGTAGTCTGTATTAAATCATTCTTTTTTTTTTAACATGGAAAAACTGGTAGATACTTAAAATAAATGTTTTGCAAACATTTTGACACGCAATATATTTTTTTAAAAAATAGTTTTTTAATTGTAGATGGACACAATACCTTTATTTTGTTTATTTATTTTTATGTGGTGCTGAGGATTAAACCCAGTGCCTCACACATGCCAGGCAAGTACTCTACCACTGAGCCACAATTCCAGCCCCTCATAGATTTTTAAGTATCAGAATAGGTATAATTTTTAAAAACATATATATAAGTGTCTATATGAGTGTTCATATGTTTGTTTCTTTTCTTAAATCAGTGTTGGAATAAAATTTTCAGTTGTATAAATGTACATACATTTATAGGCCCTCCCCCATTGTGCCACCTTTTGGAAGAATGAAATTATGCATCTTCTTTTAATTCAAACTTTGGCTTTTCACATATCGTCTCCTCCAACACTAGTTAGGATTGACAACTTACTGTCATTTTAAATCTCAGTCTAAATTATTGATTTATTCCTTTGTTAGTGCTGTTTAAAGTGAGCTTTGCTGCTCATTCATACCACGTGAAATTGTTCTTCATGCATTCTGGCATAGCTCACTGTTAGGACTGATTCTACCCTTGATTTCACTTTTCAGTTCATCCCTTCTGTTCATCTGTAAGGATAAATAGAAAATCAAATCAGTTACAGATATGGTCACTATCCAAATTCAGTATAGATTATATTCAGTATTGTCTGATTTTTGTTGTTAAAATTTGAATCTATCATCTACTTGCTAATGGAAATCAGAAATTAAGTGTTTGTTAAGTAGTCTCTCTGTAGGCATTTCATGCTTGATTTAAATGTCAGTTTTCTATCTAGGCAGTCAGTACAGACATAATAGGGTAAAAAAGAATATCATTGTTTTTCCTTTTTATGGAATCCCAACTTTGTGTTTTGTCATATCTGTGATATGTATCTGTATATCTGTATATCTTTCTAGCTATCTGTAAAGCTGTTTCTTCTAGTGTATTTCGTTAGTATCTTTATTTTATTTGTAAAGGTATTTTCTGCATCATTAGTAAGTGCTCTTGCCTCTTTGACCACTTATTTTCTCTTTAAATTCTGAATTTGCATTTTGGTAAAATGTTTTTATTCCAAAACTCAGGTAATTAAAAAAATTAACAAGTGTTAACTTTTAAGGAATTTTTTAGTCTCTTTCCATCCAATTTTATGAATAAAACATGGAATTTTGGGGAGATGGCAAAATGATCTGCCTTCCCACATGTGAGGATGAAAGTAGAAACTGCACGTTGCCATCATGCATATAAAGTCTGCTGTTCTTTGTGGGGTGATACAAATTAGAAATCTTTATTGCTGCTGAGTTGCACAATGTTAGACTGGAAATACTATTTTAACTTTACCACATTTTGTGTAAGGTAGCAATTGATCTCTACCTTCTATTTCATTAACTAGGTACTCTAACATGTCACTTTATTGTTAGGATTAACTAATGGGTTTTCCATTAAGAATGAGTGGGTTTATAGGCCATGTGTTTTTAGTAGGTGAAATTGTTTAACATCCTGTTATTAGTTTTCTGATTTATATTAGAAGTCCTTTAAGTTAATCTTAACACTTAGCCATTCTTTCAGTGTTAAGAGATTTTTATCCAGAGCCTTTGGAACTTTGGAGTATTTGAAGGAGAAAGTTGTTATTATTATTGGAGTGAGTAAGCAAGCATGAGGAAGACAGTTTAGGTTATTTTGAATCTGATATGCCCTTTTTTGTGTGTGAAATAGTAAGCTGTGACTATTAATGGTTTCGTAGAATTGTATTTTGGAAAATTTGGAAGCCAAGAAAGATTGAAAAACTAAACTTTAAGATCTTATCTTTTGGCTTGTGACATTGGACATTATCAAGTTGAGATAGACTAACAGAGAATTTCAAGGTATTACCCCCTGTTAATGAAACTAAGTTAGTATTGATTTCCTGTCACATTTCTACCTCACTTTAGTACATCTTGAAATTTAAAAAAATTGTCCAATAAATTTGGAATTCTGTATTATAGTTTTGAAATGTAATTTAAAATGTTTATAACTCATCTGTGATTGTCTTATTGTTACTATAGAGATAAATGTCATGGTAATCATTCCATAATACGAATGAAGCAATATTTTTATAGTGCCAAGGAACCTGCTACTATTTTCCTTAGTAATTGACTTATTTTTCAGTAACAATTGATATGTATGGTGTTTGGTATCCTATCTAATATTATTAGATAATAATTATTAATAAATAATTTATTATTTGTGAATATTTGAAGCATCACAGATATGTTATGCAGTAGTTTATTTTTATTTATTTATAATTTTTTTGCAGTGCTGAGGATGAAAATCAGGACCTTGTACATACTAGCCAAACACTCTGTACCACTTGCTAGAAACCCAGACTGCAATATTTTATTTTAAGTTTTAAACTTTATTTGAATCTATTTGCCTATGTTTATTTCCATGGTTAGAAATTAAAGTTATTTTTACAGTATCCTTTTTTGTGTGATTTTTTAAAAATAATCTTTTTTGTCTGTGGCTGCTGCCACAGTTATAAATTAAAGTTATTTTTACAGTATTTCTTATTTGTGATTGAGGAATGAATTTTCAAGTAGATCTTCAAAGAGACAGTTTCTTATGTAAAGTCACCTCATGGTTTCAATTTGGGTTTAGTGTATGTGTGATTAAAGAAAGGAAAGGTGGTAGAAAAGAGAAAAGTAAAGAAAGGCCCCTAGTGGCTTATTCTTTATCCTTCATTTTCTTCCTATTCCTTATTGAAAACTTTAACTTTTAGGATTTTTGCCACTATCTTTTCACACAGATCCATTTTTTTTCTTTGATATTATTTTGGATTATTCAAAGTTTGCCTTTAAATTTTTGCGCATTGCCAGTATTTGAAAATAGCATTGTAAGAGTTTAGGCCCAGTGTTCATATGCATGATCAGCCTGTATCATTTCTTGCCTTAGGCTTCATCTCCATCCAGCGTGTTGATTTTCTAGGTTTTATCACTTCTCAATTAGAGGCCAATTATTTTTTTTTCTTTTGTTTGAAACAGTTTACATGACCACCTGTTCTATTTTGAAATTTATTTTTTGATGTAAAGCTAAATAGTTTGCTGACATAAAATGTTCTTTTTCAGCTTCTACAGCAGGTTTACTGTTTTGCTCATGAGGAGAAACTATAGGCTCAAACTTGGATGGTGATTATAATTCTAAGACATTTTCAGTGAAAGTATCATGTCACTGTTTATAGCAACTGCCCTTTCTTAAACAGCAGAGACCTCAAATCTTTCAGTTGTAGCCTAACTTTCGAAAAGCCCTCTTTGTGGGTGAGGGGTATGCTCATTTCAACCTCATTGAGGGTAATATTAATTTTTCTTTAAAAGGGAAACTGCTTTCCTGCCTATCTAGTTAGTGTACTAAGTTTTGTTGATTGTAGTAGTGATACAGCAACAGTAGTGGTGTATTTGTTTTGTTTTTGCTTTTTGGTTTAATGTGTAAATGAAGAACTAGGGATGATTTAGTTATTTGCAAATAATAAGTACAATATTCTGGATACTTGATAAAGTTCTGTATACATGAAGAAACAATGAAAATGCTGTGAAGGTATTGTTAGATAATAATTGGGAAGAATTTTCTGGCAGAACAGGTTATTAAAGCATTCTCTAAGATTTCAAATACAAATATGCTTGTGTGATCTCTTTCCATAGTATTTTCTAAAAGTAAGATTATTTGCTTAGTTAAAATATTTTAAAATAGATCTTTCTGAAGCACATGGTCAATTTTGTAGTATTCAATGATCATTTAACTTTTATATTCATCTGCAGAAAGATAGCTCATTATTCTCAGTAGGAATATTTAAAATACTGTGTAAGATGAATGATAAACCTCTCTATTCTCTCTTGAACTGTTAGTTCTTATTTGGGATTAAAAATATTCTAGCAGGTATTTTAATAAAAGGTAGTTAGACATTTATATTTCTATTTTAAAAACTACTAATTATTATAGATCATGCTTATATTTCCTTTTCTTTAGTATTTGGTCTTATTGTAGCATTTGTGATAAAATGATTTAAAATATAAAATGTTATTTGCTCTTAATTCACAGAAGATATTTCACTATTCTCAGTAGAAATATTTAAAATATTGTGGGAGTAAAGAAGTAGTTTACTCCCTCTTTTCCCCCTTATTGTTATTTTTTTAAACTGTTAATCTTTACTTGGAATTCAGAGTTTGCTAGGAGTTGAGTGCATAGCTGAATGGTTGAGTTTGTACTTACTATGTGTGATGGCCTGCATTTGGTCCCTAGAACCACAACAACAAGAAGAGAGGGGCTGGGGTTGTGGCTCAGTGGCAGAGTGCTTTGCCTCGCACATGTGAGGCACTGGGTTTGATCCTCAGCACCACATAAAAAAAAACAGTAAATAAACAAAACAAAGATATTGTGTCCATCTATAACTAAAAAATATTTAAAAAAAAATAAAAAAAAGAAAAAGAAGAAAAAAGAATTTGCTAATTAGTGTTTTGATAGAAATTTGGTAATTATGCTTCTTGTTTTAAAAATTACCAGTTATTAGAGATGGATTGTGTGTGTGGAAGCAAGCATATATTGTATGTATATATACTTATATTCATAGATATGTCATATTGTATAATTTCTTCTGATAAATTATCAAAATTCCAGGAATTCATGTAAGAAAGGAGGGCTTGAAACTGTTTATAAGGTTCTTTGGGAATTCTAATTTTTTTTAAGTTGGAAAATGGCTTATTTTTGTTTAAATGAAAATTGTTGACATCATGATAATATAGTAAATGTTAGGGGTGTTGTAAAAGTGATGTATAGTCTTAAAACTAAATTTTTGAAATTGAAGAACAATTGCTTATAAATTTTGTGTTAGATTTTAGTTTTATCTTTTTACCACCAGGAACACATACCCAAATAATCAACTTTTTGTTATAAAGGAAGAAGGTATCATCTCTGTGAAATGTGTATATTTTTGTTACTTACCTTGAAGCATTATTGTCATATTAATATGGGAAAACTGAAGTATCTAGAGTAAATTTTCTCTTTCACATTGTATGTCTGGCTCTGTGGGAATTTTTTTTTTTTTAATCATGCAGTTTAAGAATGATGTCTAAAAAACTTTTCTTTTCCTCATAGCCTCTGGAATTGCTTTGGCACTCATTAGATGAATGGCTAGTTTTAATAGCTACAGAATTGATGAAAAACAAAAAGGACTCAACAGATATCACTTCTATTTTACTGAAACAAAAAGGCCAAGATCAAGATGCCACTTCCATTCCACCATTTGAACCTAGGAGCTATGAAAATCTATCCACTGGCACAGGGGAATCTAAACCAGATGCTCTTGCAGGGAAACAGGAAGCCAATGCAGATTGTCAGGATGTTATTTCTATGACAGCCAACCGGCTAAGTGCTGTCATTCAAGCTTTTTACATGTGTTGTTCTTGTCAGATGCCTCCAGGGTAAGAAGGTTTCAGCTTATTATTTTTTCTCTGATAAATGAAGAAAAGCTATGATATTTTTGTAATTTCAATAACAACAAGTAATATTTGATTTTTAAAGATCCTATTCTAATCTTGTTTTAGAGTACTCATTGTACTAATCTGGATCTAGTGCAAAATTTCTTTGTGGAATGGAGAAAGTCACCTTGTATAGGATATCTTAATTATATGTTTGAAATGTGTAGCGCAGAGATCCTCATAATTTCAAGATTTTTAAAAAATTACTTGTTTATATCCTCTGTTTTGGGGAAGTTATATAACTGTTTCATTTTACATATTGACTATGCATGCCTTAGTTTTCTGAATTTATAAAGAAGACCCAAACCCAGGTTCTTTCTTGTGGTCTAGAAGCCTTTCCAGTTCAATACATATTTATCTGATTTTCTGTAGCTTATTGCCAATGTTCGTGTATTCTGATTTTTGCCTAATCCCCACAGAATGACTTCACCCCGTTTTATTGAATTTGTCTGCAAACATGATGAAGTTTTAAAATGCTTTGTTAACAGGTAAGGCTTTCTGGGATTCACGGACTGTCCTGGCAGGCTTTCTTCTCTTTATGTTTGGTTTCTTCCAAACAGAAAAAAATGCTATTTCTGTTACTATTAAAAATGTGCTCGGGGCTGGAGTTGTGGCGCAGTGGTAGCGTGCTCGCCTAGCATGCATGAGACACTGGGTTCGATCCTCAGCACCACATAAAAATAAAATAAAGATGTTCTGTCTGCCTACAACTAAAAAATAAATATTTAAAAAAAAATGTGCTCAATAACAATTTAAAATGCTGTAGGTGGGGATTAGTATGTTTTTCTTCTACTTTGGTATGTACATATCTGAATTTGCATTTCGTTTAATGTTACTCATCTTTCTTATTCATTTAACAAAATGTATTTTTCTTTTAGAAATCCTAAAATTATATTTGACCACTTTCACTTTCTCCTTGAATGTCCTGAGTTGATGTCAAGATTCATGCATATCATAAAAGCACAGGTAGAAATTTTCTTCATCTTGTTTTTGGTCTTAATAATGAAATTAATTTTTAAAATTCGAATATTGTTGAGTGTTGTCAGTATTACACTTAAAACCTCCTGTAAGTAAAAGGGATGAAATTACATGTTGCTTTAATATGAGGAATAAATTCTTCTTCAAGAAATGTGTATTGAGTGCCTACTATGTGAAAATGCCTGTGCAAAGACAACAGAATAAATTACTGCATTTCCTGAAGTGAGTTTCATGAATCACTTGTACTGTATGGTGGGTGGCCTTTGAGAAAAGGATATTATCCCCAGGTATTTGGGAAATAGACTTATGCCCTGTGGAAATATGTAAAGCACATAAGTAACATGTTAAAGACTTTGAGAAAATCTTTGGTAAAAATAGTGATTTAACATTGATAATCCTTCTAAACTTACTTGACCTGACAACCTTTCCCTATGAAGGTTGGACCTGTTAATTCCATATATCTCGTGTTTTGTGAAAAATGCTAGGGAAAAACTTGTTTTGTTCCTTACCAGTTTTGTGACTTTGGGCACATTTCTTAACATCTTTGACCCTTGATTTCTTCACCTATAAAAATATAAATAATGACACCAACTTTATAGGACTGTTGTGAAGAGTCAACTGTGAAGAGTGCTTGGTGTATATGCTTAATAAATGCTAGTTGATTTGTTGGTAGAAATCACATTTCTCCAAGATGATCCTAATTCAATCTAGCAGGGAAGATAATAATTTTATCTATAAATTAGTAATTATGTATCACCTGGTTCTTTAGGAATTGAAGAGAGGAAGAACTTGCTTTTGGTTGCTGTAGTGAAGGGAAATTTCAAAAAGGAGATAGATTTTAAATGACTTTGAAAAGCTTGAGAAACATGGAGTATTTTGATGGGAGTTAAGAAGAGGACAGATATTTTAGCCAAAGTATGGGCTGGCACATGCAGATGGAAAAGTGTATAAGACTATAATGACTGTAGTGGAAATTTCAGTTAGGTGAGAAGTGCCTGAAAAGGTAGATTGGGGTCATAATGGAATATTGTATTGAGCCTTGATTGCCAGAGTGCAGAATCTTCTTTGTTTGGAGGCTTCAGAAGAATAACAAATTTTGGCAACATTTTAGAAAATAATTTATCAGATATATAGGATAGACTGGAGGTTATAGTTTCATTAGTAGTCATGAGATAATAAATACCATAAGTGGTTTTTAATATCTTTAGGAGCACAAACTCTTTCAGAATTTAAAAGAGCTAAGAATTCACTTTTATAAAATTATGCAAATATACATAGGGATCTTTAGATGCCTGTTTAATAATGATAATGTAAAAGAAGGCAATAATAATAACTTATGCTTATTGAATGCTAATTGTAGTTTCAGTACCATACATTTACTTTACATGAATTATTTAATTCTCAGAACAGTCAGCTTCTTTTACTGAATTGAAGGGGTTAAAATGACTTGTTTAAGCCATTTAGCTTAAACAAGTGTAGGAAGCAGGATTTAAAAGTCTATCTGGTTCTTATGTTTTTTTTTTTGTTGTGGTGGTGGTGGTGCTGGGCATTAAACCCAGGGCCTCTCACTTGCTAGGCAAGCTCTACCATTGAGCTGCATCACCAATTTCTTAAATCCATTTTCTTTCCTTTTTTTTGGGTGTGTGTGTGTGTGTCTGTGCATGTGTGTTTGTTTCTAGGGGTTGAACCCAGAACGTTGTGCATGCTAGGCAAGTATACTACCACTGAGATATATATATCACTAGCCCCCTAAGTTCATTTTGTTAACCTATAACATATAACTGTCTTTTAGGGCAAAGGAGATACTAAGTAAATGAAGCTTTTAGTTTTTGAAAAAGAGATAATTTGCTGTTTTTAATACTATTTCTGGTTTTCATTTATTTTTCCCCTTTCCTTTCATGAACAATTCAGTTGAAAAGCATCTGCATTAGATATCCATCCACGCTTTTTGACCCAGTGAGAGAGTTTTGTTAACTTAGCAGGATGTATTCACATGCATCCTGCTGGCCTAGTATGAGGCTTTGGAGTGTGGGTGTGGTAAGGAGGTGTCTGTTTAGAAGAGGGGCTCATGATGAGATAGATGAATTGGAGTGACATAAGGAGGAGGTCCACATGGAAGTGGCAGCTTCTCATAGTTGCTTGACAGAGGCTCAGTGGGGTGGTGGGCACTCTACAGTGAAGGGACATGTCAACAATAGGAGGTTGGTTGTATGTGGGAGGTGGAAAGGAGGTGAGAGTTGATCAGATAATTAAGTATGGAAGCCTAATGTTGGAGAAAGGAGTTACAGAATGGAGGAAACTAGAACAAACTCTGTGCTATTAAATTTGAATTAAAAGATATCATTGTGAACACAGTTTTCATTCTTCATTGATACAGCAAACCTGGTACACAGCTCTTGGTCTCTAAATACCATTCTTAATGAAGCAGCAGGGCTCATTGGAGAAATGGTGAATTCCAACATCAGGTTATGGACAAGTACGAGATGAAACTAACATTTTCTTGTGCAGGAAAGTAAAGACCTGTTCAGAGAATCATGGAGTATGTCAAGACTCAGAATCCAGCTCGCAATGTATTCCCATTGGCCAAATTTTGAACAATTGGAACATCAAAATAAGTAATGATAACAGCATATTATAAATAAGATAAGAACTCATGTATCTATACTGGAAAAATTAATGAATAAATATGGAAAGTTTAATGAGGGGTTGGGTATTTGTAGTCTCAAAATATCTCCTCACAGAATACTTACTGTAAAAAGAAAATGGGAGCTTTACAGTGGAGAAGCTTTGCAGTAATCAGAGCAGGCATACCAGTGTGCCAGCTAATAGGGTACACTAAGAAGAACATGACTTCACTTCTGTGAGGTTTATGCTAAAGATGCACACCCTGAATGTAAGCATGAGGAAACAGTAAGCCAACTCTGATCCAGGGATGCGCTACAAAATTAACTGACCTGCAGTCTTTAAAAGTATCAATGTTATGAACATAAAGAAAACATTGAATAACTATAACCAGAGTGAAGAAGGTGGAGAAAAACAGGATAATTAAATGTAATTCATGAATCATTACGCTCATAAAGGATATCTTTGGGAAATTGTGAAAACTTGAAATGGGGTCTGAGAATTGGATACAGTAGTGCATCAGTGTTCGTGATTTTAGTAGTTGTTAACTGGTTATGTAGGATAATTTCTTTGTAGGAAATATATACAAAAGGTATTTATGGGTATATGGACAGCATGTTGGTAACTTACTCTCACTTCAAGGAAAAAAAAGTGTTCTTTACTCTTCTGTACTTGGAAATATTTTTTAACTTGGAGACTGTTCCCTCCAAACAAGTTGAAGACCAGTTATTTCTGAAGGATTGACTTCTTCTTCTGTTGGTGGTTTTCAGGTGGCCAGTAGTTAAAGGGAGACACATTTTGTGTTGGCTGTACAAATGCTATTAAGAGGAGCCTCTGTAATCAGTCCTGTTATGTGAATTATATATGGAATTGCAGGTACTCAGAAAGTTTACATACAAAAATGTGCCCTTCAGTTGTGTAGAGCTGTGTGTATCTGTGTGATTGCATGTGTGTTCATGCGTGCACATGTGTATGTCGATCGAATAGATATCTTTATTACATTTTGAAGGTAGCAGTTGGTACCTTTTAATATTCTATATGAATTATTTAAAAAATTGCCATTTGTTTTGATTTCTTGGTTCACATTTTATAGATATAAGACAGTTTAATATCTTGTAATGGCAAGTAAGTTTACTGTCATTTATTGTCATAGTTATTGACAATTTTAACATTCTTGAGAGGATCACAAATTCAGTAACTGACTGAGCCAGCATTTCAAACTATGTTTATCTGACTTCAAAGCTCATACTTAAATATGTTGCTTCAGTATAATGTTTCAGTTTCTCCTCTTTTACCAAAATTTTAGAAATAATCATTAAAATTTCAAGTACATTATATTCCAGCCTGTTTATTAAAAGTTTAATACTTATATGCATACTATATGAGAGAGCAAATATTAAAAGACAGAAGTTAATCTCTCACCAGTTATCTAAACTAATAATATTTTTATTAAGAACTAATAAAAAGTGTTAAGTCTTTTAAAGCAAAATTAATATTTAGTTTAGCTCAACTGAAGAAATTGACTGATACCCTAGAAACTTCCTGAAAGGTAACTTCTTTGTGGTATTGGGGAATGGTATTGCTCATCCTTGTCTTTTGAAATCTCTAGCTTTTATGGTATTGTGCCCCCCTGTTTATCCTTTGACTTTTTTAGTTGTGTGTATCATTTGCTGAGCAAATTCTGAATCCTGACCAGGGATTGTGAATTTCTTTCTTCTTGGTGCTTATTCTCTCTGTTCTCTTGAACAAGGTACCTTAGCCTGTTCCCAACTTCAGCTTTCTTCAGGACTCTCTTTCTAGTATCTCAAGTGTAGCAGAGTCGAGTATTTATTTCCAAACCCCTAATAGTTATATCCTACAGTAACTTTAAATTCAGTATACATAAAACCTTATTCATTGTCTTCCCATCAGTGCCTTCTAGGAGTGTGGCAATAAATCGTGAGAGAAAGTTTTTTTCCAAGTTATATCTGTTAGTATGTTCTATCTCTAGAGATTTTCTGTTACTTTTCATTTTTACTCAGAGGAGTAATGACTTAGATTTACTTTGTAGTTCCTCTTTCCTACAAAAACGTGGACTTCATTATCTAGTACGTGTTTTTGTAACTTCTGCCTTTTATTGGTAACCCACTCACTTTGATTACCATATTATGTTCTTCTAACCAGTATCCAAAGTGGCCCCTGTATGTGCTCAGTTTACTTATATAAACATATTTCCTTCAACATGTATAGAAATAGAACTCTGGTTATACCAATGTCTTCGCTACATCTTCCAAAGAGACATGGTTTCTCCTTCTGTACCTTTCTCTTTGTGTCTCTCTTAATTTGATGTGCCCCCTTTCCTTGCTTGAGCAAATCCTACTGAGCTTTAAGTTATGGTTCAGAAAATGACCTGTGAAACCTGTGTACTCCATTCATCTGCACAGTGTCTAAGTTTTTAGTTATAATTCTGATCTCTTCAACTTTACTAAGCAGTTTTTAACAAGAAAATTGACACTTGTATTGCTTTTATGTTTTAGTATTGGCACATACTAGGTACTCAATAATACTTTCTGATTAATTATAAAAATTGTAGATTACGTGCAGTTTGCTTTACCTATTAGATGAATAAAAAGCAGAGATTTTGCTTACTATTCAATAGATCTTATTCTTCAGTTTTCAGTGTGAAGGAAGGGAAGACAGAGGATAACAAATAACTTTTTAGTTGCTACCTGTATTCCAAAGGATAGAAAAAGAATGAAGCTGGGTGTAAAAAATTATTTTATTAAAAATTAAATGGAACGTTCACTTAATTTTTCTGGGTGTAAAAATTCATTCTTATATACTTTGTTGGGTTTAAAAGAAATTGAGAATAAATATGTTCAGTACTAAGTTCTTAGATATAACATCCATTTTTCCTATTGAAAATGTAGGAATTTTATGTTTGATCCAGACAAAAGGCTGAGAAGCAATGAAAATGTAGGGATGTTAAAAAATACATTGTCAGCCGGGTACACGCCTGTAATCTCACTTTGGGAGGCTGAGATAGGAGAATTGTGAGTTCAAAGCCAGCCTCAGCAACTGTGAGGCGCCAAGCAACTCAGTGAGACCCTGTCTCTAAACAAAGCACAAAATAGGGATGGGTCAGGTACCCCTGAGTTCAATTCTCGGTATCAAAAAACAAAAAAAAAAAACCCCATTGTCTAGGTTGTTAAAGTTAAGATCTGCCTATTTGTGAGTAGTTACAAAATGTTAGAACATTATCTAGTAACTACTTATTGCAAATTAGAGATCTCAGAATGATTATTTGTAGAAATTTACTAGCATTTAATGTGCTAATAAATCTGGTAATTAGGTGACTGAAATATTGTTAATATATTTTCCTGTCATTTTTTGGGTAGCCATTTAAAGATCGCTGTGAATGGTTCTATGAACATTTACATTCAGGACAACCAGATTCAGACATGGTGCATAGGCCAGTAAATGAAAACGACATTCTGCTGGTTCACAGAGGTATGTTTAAAAAAGAAACTGATATATATGGGAGGCATAAAGTACTTGTTATTGTAAATTTTAATATGTAAAATTAACCAATGCTACATATTTAGATTCTATTTTTAGGAGTAGCTGTGAAGTTGTATCAAAAGCAAATTGTGCAAAGCTAAAACAAGGGATTGCCGTACGATTCCATGGAGAAGAAGGCATGGTGGGTATAAAAATAAGTGATCTAGAAATCACTGCATATAAAAGAAACACATTTGAATAAAGCTTAATATTTAATTGATAAGGGAAGAAATTTAATGATTTTAATTTTGTTCTCATTCTGAAAAAAATTTCTCAACATAATATATTTCTGTTGATGCTAAATTTCATTTTCTTGAACCTCAGGGTCAAGGTGTTGTGCGAGAGTGGTTTGATATTCTGTCCAATGAGATAGTCAATCCCGATTATGCATTGTTTACCCAGTCAGCTGATGGTAAGTTGTGTGGTCTTGAGTTTTTTTGTGACTTGTCAGTTTTCAAACTACTTCAGTACATTTCATTGATTGCTACAGTAACCCTGTGAACTAGATGGGGTGTTCCTGTATCATAGAAAAGAAAACTGAAATTCAGAGTTTTTGTCTACATTGATACAGCTGCCAAATGGTAGAACCATAAATGGAACTTGGCTCAGTGTAGCATTTTTTGCTACAAACAGTTGGTTTCCAAATGTTTGTCTCGAGGTCCTGAACAAGTTCTTATCTGTTGTTTGAAATTTATTCATTAATGCTTATCCTTTAGCTTACTTTTTTGGTTAACATTTTATTTCATAAAATAGTGTGGCTAGTAGATGAACTTTAAAAAAAGGTCCTTATTTGGAAAAATAAAGATTTGCTAACCCAATTTGAGTTCCTAAATCTTAAAATTTTTTATTCTGAGAGCAGTCCACTCAGGACTCCCTCCTTGTGAGAGTTCTGCTGCTTTTCTGTTTCAAAAATAAATTCTGTTACTTTACTCTAAAAAAAAAAGTATTGGTTGTGAAAACCAAAATCTAGAAATTGCAATTTTTAAATCCTAACTCATAATCTATTTATGCATGCTAACATTTTTTTTTTAGTCCTTTTATGAGATCAAGACCTGGCAACTAAAAAGCTCTTACCTAACCATATAATAAAGCTCTCTTGGGAAATGATTTTTGGGCCTATAGAGTTGTAATTTGATATTGTAGACTAAATGGAATTAGTTACCACCTCATTTTTGTGAGGGTGTTTGAGAGCTCTGTAATAAAGACTTATATTTGAATTGAAGGTAGGATTTTAGGTTTTTCCTAAAAATTTTTTCTTTCTCCAGCATTTACATTCTTTTATAAGGAGAGAATACCTGATTAATTGTAGCTTCTAACTGCTTCCAAACAAAGTTAGCAGCAAATCTCCATTTAATAAGAAGGATTACTTTGGGAGAGGCCAACAGGAGTGGGCTGCAATGAAGCTACGAAGCTGCAGGCATTCACCTGTGTAATGTGCTCCTTGGGTATTTGAAATTACTTAAGAATATGGGACTGCCTGCTTTAATTTTGTAACCTTTGATTGTTTGCTCTGTGGTAAATTTGGTGTCTTTGTGAATAGTATGATAAATTCAATGAAGCACTGAGTTTAAAAAGTTTAGGCCTAATCTCTAAAACTTGATTCAGCATATTTAGGCTTTACTTTTCTTTATAGTCCCTTCATTCTGACTCTTAGTTTGATAACTGAAATTCAGATTTGATGTGAAAATCAGTACTAGAGGTACTTCCTTGATACCACAAATTTATAACAGCAAATGTTGAAGAAATAGACTGCAAAAATTGTGGTTCTTTTTATAAACTCTATGTTTCTCTTTTAATAAGTTAAAAATCTAGGTGAAATATTTCCTTGCTAATAAGTTTATTTTCATGAAGGAATTTCATTTAGGATTTAAGAGTTCCTGAATGTGAGGAACATATGGGGATGCCTAGTGTTTGGAACAATTTTTTTTTTACAAACTTATTTTCTAATCAAATTAAGATGCTTACTGTAGAGAAGCAGCTTATGATAGTGGTTGAGTTTGGGCTTTGGGGTTACACTAGGTGTGAATACTGGCTCTGTCACTTCTTTGATTTGATGTTGGGCCGGTGACTTAACCTTTATGAACCTCAACTTCTTTATTTGAAAATGGTGATAACTTGTTTCATAACACAGTGAGAATTCAGTTAGTTGATACGTCAGCTGAGATGTGAAAATGTTTAGCTTGATGCTTGGTACAAAGAAAGAATGAAATAAGTATTAGGTACTGTTACTATTATTCTTTAAAAATATTTATGCAGTAGGATTTCGTTCTTGAAGATGTATTTTCAGGGCTTGGCATATAGCTTAGTGGTAGAACATTTGCCTTGTGTGCATGGGGCCCTTTGATTGCTGGCACCACGAAAAAAATTTTTTTTCATTATTTCTTGAACAATATCTCAATAAACCATATTTACCTGAATAATAGTTCAGAATTTTTAATAGTGAAAACAAGAACCTGGGAGGGTCATATCTGTGTTTATTTTAACTTAAAATTTTTTAATATAAATTTTACACTGTTTTAACTAGTTTTCAAATTAAAAATTACTATTCCTGTCCTGAAGAGTTTTATCCCATTTGCTTTTTTTCCTTTTAATTTCTCCTTATGTATTCTTTTTAAGAATCCAGATTTCCCAGAAAGTATTAGACAGTGAAGGAATTACACACAAAGCTAGGAAAGGAAAATAGACTCATCAAAAATAAGTGCTGGTTCACCAGTAACCCTAAACAATCACTATTTGAACAGGTAAAAAAAATTGCGATTCTTCTCAAAATATTATGTTTTTGGAATTATGTTATGTTTATCTTTGAAGTCTTTCTTCATCTCCAAGGCCTTTCTTTGGCTTTTAATGCCTCATGAGTGGAAATTATTCAGAGGTACTTAAGAGTGAATGATAAGCTTTATGTGGCTTATTTAGGCCATTCAACCATAAGATTCATTTGTTGAGCCCATTAAATTTGAAAATATTTCTCATTTAGTTCTCACCGTAACCCTGTGGATGGGTGTTAGTCTCATTTTATAGATATGTTTAGACTCAAAAGAAGTTTATTACATTAGGCATTTTCCCCTTATATCTAAGTAAATGCGTGATAGCAATTTAATCCAGTTTTAACATTGATAAATCAAAGCTCAAATTATTATCACAAATATTTATTCCAAATGACCAAACACTTCACTTTCTAATAATGTTTTCCACTTGATTTTTCTTTGATGCTATTTCTGTTAGGTTTATCAGTTATCCTTTCTTTAGCCTCAGTACCTAGAACAATAGTAAATAACATGAGCTCTTGAATGAATTTGTGCCAAAATAGTCATTCTCGTAACTGTTTGCTTTCCTTGAGAAGCAAACATGAGTGAATAACAATTGCCCTGGACATATATAGATGAATGAGACAATGTCTGCCCTAGTTTATAGCCTAGTAGTTACTGCCACACTGCCTAAGATGTGTGTGTGCATATGTATATGTGTATGGTCTTTCACTAGATTTTTTGAGGGCATCTAATGTTATTCCACTTTGAGTTGAAAGTATTCTAAAATTTTCTCTTTATATTTGGACTAGTCTTGATAGTATATGTGAATTAATGTTTATTTTCAGTACTTCCATTTCTATCACCTGTTTGTCTATCCACAAAGAACATTCCTATGGAAGCTTATATATGATATAACCTTAGCTTTGCTGAAGTTATGTGAATTAATTTATTAATTTATTTGCATTTATATCTCTTCTGCATATAGATTACTAAGTATAAATTACTTGTATTTATTTCAATAGGAACAACTTTTCAGCCTAATAGCAACTCCTATGTAAATCCTGATCACTTGAACTATTTCCGGTTTGCTGGACAGATCTTGGGATTAGCTTTGAACCATAGGCAGTTGGTCAATATTTACTTCACACGATCATTCTACAAACACATTCTTGGTATGGCTTTATTTATTATTTCTGTAGACATGTTTTTACATTGATTTTTTAAATAGCTTTTAAGGGCGAACTAAGTAGGTAAGCAGTACCATTTGAATGAAATAATTTTTATTTTGATTGAGCACCATCTGTATGTAAGGCATTTGAGGGCCAAAGGGAAAGAAAAATGACCTACTTTTTCAAAAACACTTCTAATTTTTTTTTAAAATTTTATTTTAGTGTGTATATGTTTGTGCAAAGAATACAATTTAATATGAGTGTACTTAAGATAATAGGCAATTCTGAAATTATGACAACTTACAGAATATCTGTTTTAAAAAGACAGACTTCATTGTAAAGATGTGGAAAAAACAGGCTTAATTTAACAGACTTCTAGATTTAGGAATTAGATCTGTTTAAAGCATGTTGTGAATTGGATTCTGTTTTGCAGTTTTTCAGTATATCCGTAGAGGGCAGTATTTTACCATTAAACAGATGAGGAAAAGCAGAAACATTTAGACTAACTGCTGTGTTTTTACATTTTTTAGGTATTCCTGTAAATTACCAAGATGTAGCATCCATTGATCCAGAATATGCCAAAAATTTACAGTGGATTTTAGATAATGATATTAGTGATTTGGGTCTAGAACTAACTTTTTCTGTTGAGACTGATGTGTTTGGAGCAATGGAAGAGGTGCCTTTGAAACCTGGGGGTGGAGGTATTCTTGTGACACAAAATAACAAAGTGAGTATTTGAATTTTTACCTTAATTATTGTTTTGAAATTTGGCCTTGATAATTTGCCAGTTAGTCTAAATTGTTCTGGCACTTGCTAGAAAAGCTTTTATGTTATAGATTAAACATTTAAGTTAACAAAACTATCAAATATCAGACTTTGAATTGGAAAGGATCATTCCAGTATTGTTTTATCTAGACTGAAATGATTCCTAAAGCAGTCTGGACACTATTCAGTTGATTGTTCAAACTGGGCATTTACAAATGCATTTGGAAATTTTAATAAGTACAAGCTTAATTAAAATAGTATTTCCAATAATCACTATTTCAAAAGTGTGATTTAAGAGTTCTAATATAGAAGAGAAGAAATACTAGTGTTTAAACTTTGGACATACTTTTCAGTTCCAGTAAATCTGTTAGACCTCTTGATTTTTTTTTTAACTTTGTAATTTGTTTTTATTACTGTTTCCTCTATATATGTTATCACAAAATCTTGGCATTTGTTTTAAATGCTGAAAATCATAAACTTTTGAAAATCATAATCAAATATATAATACAGTATTATATTTTGCTATATTATGAAGGACATTTGGAATCAGAAAATCTGGTTTTGAATTCCAGTTGTGTCATTTATGAGTAGCAACTTCTTGTTAAACAAACCTAAAATATTTTTCCTTACCTTAGTCATGTGTTAATTTCAAGACAGCTTCAGAATTAACCATAAAGATTGTTAAACCATTTTGTAGTTTGTAGATTTAGTAAAATATGGCTTATTTTTAAAAGGCCAAAGGACTTTTTGTTGTTGTTGTGATGGTGCTAGGGAGTGAACCCAGACAACCTTGCACATGATGGTCATGTTCACTACTATCACTGAACTGTATTGCTACTCCAAGACTTAGTCACATTTTAACAACTCATTGAACCTCAGTTTTCTATATACTGTAGAACTGGAATAATAACACCTACCATACAGAGTTGTTGGTGACATTTTGTAAAGTAAAAAGCAGCACAGAAGTTGTAGTAGTAGTAAAGACTGCTATTGGGTAGTATTCTTTAAAAGTATGTTCTTAAGTTTCACATATATAAAGGGAATTGTAAACCTGTATTAAGCTATATAATTTTACTTCTTAAAACTCATATGCTATACTTATACAAAAATATGAAGTTACTAGAAATAAAATCAAGAGTTGAGTTTTTACTCATCTATACTTAGAAATTTTTAGTCTGTCCTCTGATTTTATATACAAGGATATTGAATCCTAAAGAGTTAATGGCAGCCGGGCACGGTGGCGCACACCTGTAATCCCCCAGCACTTTGGGAGGCCGAGACTGGAGAATCCCGAGTTCAAAGCCAGCCTCAGCAATAGCGAGGCACTAAGCAACTCACTGAGACTCTGTCTCTAAATAAAATACAAAAAATAGGGCCAGAGATGTGGCTCAGTGGTTGAGTGCTTCTGAGTTCAATCCCTGTTACCAAAACAACAACAACAACAACAACAACAACAACAATAGAAAAGAGTTAATGGCAAAGGTTGTGCCAAAGTTTAGGTCTCCTAATTTCAAGTCTAATGTTCTTCATGCTGTATATAAAATTAATCATATTGAGGAAAAACCTACCTAGTTTTTAATATAATGAGTCATGTTAGACTGTAGAAGATTAAAATTGTAAAGTGCTTCATTTTTAAATTTGTATAAACTTGGAAGTGAATGAAAATATTTAGATTGTCCACATTGCTGTACATTTATTATTTTATTTTACACTGAAGACCTACCTTCAGTGAAGAGTAATGAAGTCATAGAATCTTTATTAAGCAGGTAAAATTGCTTTTCAGGGAAGAACCATAAATGTAATTTTTATTCTTATAGGTGAATACTATATCTGGTGAGTAGTTTGTCACTACTCTCAAATATATTGAATATAATGAAGTAGAAAGACCCTTTAACAATTGTATGATGTATACTTGTGTTTATACTTGCATTTCCTAGCCACTCCACTATGCCATGATATTTGTTTAGATTTTAAAAAATACTTATTAGTTTTTGCATTTGTGTTTTTTATTGAAATCTAGAAAGAAGGAAAATAGTAATTAAATAATTATAAAAAATATACTCACATGGAGGATGTACCTTCATTGTGAGTCTTGTCTGAGGATAGAATATTATGGTAATCATATTAAATAGTTTGAAACATTTATTTCTAAGTATAATACTTTTTAATTTGACCAGTTGCTTGATTGATTATGGGCTAACTTTAAAAAAAAGATTAGGATTGATAATAACAGGATCTCAATCATAAATATGTTAATAATAATTCTCAACTTTTATTTTTCTCATATAAACATTTCTTATAATAAATGAGTCTCCATTTTCTAATGTTACTAGGATAATTGTATTATCAAATTGTTGGGTTTTTAGACATTTAATGTTTATTTAATAAGCAATCAGATTCATTTAAAACTTAAAATCTTTAGGAACATACCATATCTTAAACAGATTACTTGCCTTAAAATTGTTAAAGTATTTACTACATAAAATGTTCATTTAAAAAAATCAAACCTTTCTTAGGAATAGTTTTTTTTGACTTATGCATTCTACCATGAACTTTACTGTCACTTTAGAGCTAGTCCATATTGACTTATACCTACAGGTATAAAGTTGTAATTGTCATGTCTAGGGTTGAACTTTATAAGTTTAACTGTTTTGAAACTTAAATGACTTGCCAAACTTATTAGTAAGAGAGAGCCTATGTAAACTGATTTCCACATGGGGGAGTCATTTATTCCTAAATTTTATTAAAGGCCTTTGTTAATTACAGAATGAAACCAAATAGATGAAAATAAAATGCATTTTATCTAAGAAGCACTATATTAAATAAATATGAGTAACACAGGCAGAAGAATATGTTAGTTCCACATTTGGATATATAACGTTCTTTTTAATTTTGTACCTGTCAATGATTTGTTTTAAAACCTAGAGTGGAAAAAAATCCCTCATTGTTTTCACTTTGGAAAATAGCTGTATTACCAGAAGCTGAAAATTTAACACTTAAATAGTTTTTCCATCTCATTAAAAAGAATTTTGGGGCTGGGATTGTGGTTCAGCACTAGAGTGCTTGGAGGCACTGGGTTCGATCCTCAGCTCCACATAAAAATAAATAAATAAAATAAAGATACTATGTCCATCTACAACTAAAAAAAAATATTAAGAAAAAGAATTTTGATTTCACTATTTTTGACCAAAACCTAAAATACAACTAAAAAAAAATATAAAAAAAAAGAATTTTGATTTCACTATTTTTGACCAAAACCTAAAATATTAGAGCCATGATTCTTGAGTTAGATACGTCCTTTTTTGCTTAGATCTTCAGTTTCAGCTCTTAGAACTGAATGATAAGCTACATGGATTTTACATACTAGCATTACTTTTACAATATTAATCATAAAGTTCATGCAGACTTTATGCTCATGGAATGGGCATGGGGTGGGGCAGGATCTCAGCGAATGGAGGAGGCAACAGGGGAGTTGAACTATAGAGAAGTATGAAGTAGTCATGTAAGAGTAAGGAAGGGGAGAAGGAAATGTTCTGGGCTCACCAGAAGGCACACAGATGACACAGAGCATGGCATATTTGAGGAACCACAGTAGATCAGAGTTGTGGAGCTTGGCTTATAGTGCAAAATGAGTGATTGGGAAAAGATGAGGTGGGGGGAAGTAGATAGGGGCCAAATGATGAAAGAGTGCACCCACAATGAGAAATTTGAGGCTGTAGGTAGGGATGATTGCAAATGTTAAAGAAGAGTGTGATTGATAAAATTTCTGGGTTTTTTTGTTTTTGTTTTTTTTTTTAAACTTAATCTTTGAGCATGAAGAATGTGTTGCAATGGAGTGATATTGGAGTCAGGGCAACTGATAGGAGGCTGTTGTATTGTTTTCAGGGAGCATGCATGAGGACTTTTATAAGGCAGTGGCAGTGAGAGTGGAGAAGAACTTGGTAATAATTGTTTGGAAAGACGAGAAAGATGAAGGACTAAAAGGATAATTGCAACTTTTGTGGATTTGGCTCCCAAATGTCTCTAATGTTGCCATCCTACTCTCTGTTTATCTCATTGCACTTTAGTTCTGTTTTCTTGTGATAATAATAGATGCTATCTATTGAGTACCTTTTGTATGTTTCTTATATTTAAATTATGTGCTTTTTTATTTTTTCATTTACTGTAGAAGCCTTTTGATTATTTCTCTTTATTCAATATGGAAATGGCTTTAATATTAAAAACATCTGACATTTATTAGGTGCTTATAATGTGCTAGGCAGTGTTTGAAGTGCCTTATGAGTATTAGCTTAAACAACCCTGTACAGGTAAGAAAATGGACATGTATAAGGCTAAATGGCATCCCCAAAATCACACTTAATAGTTGGTGAGGCTAGGATCTGAACCCCTGTGTTATATACATTTTAAAACCTGCTTGTAAGCAAGATACTGTATTTCTTTAGAAAAAGATTGAGTGCTCAATGGAGAAAAATTCTTTTTTTTTTTTCCTTGTGGTACTGAGGATTGAACCAGGGTGCTTTGCCATTGAGCTGTATCTTCAGGTTATCTATCTGTCTGTCTGTTTATTTTGGTGCCAGGAATTGAACCCAAGGTCGCTTAACCACTGAGTCATATCCCAGCCCTTTTTAAAGTTTTTTTATTTTGAGACAGGGTCTTGCTAAATTCTTAATTTAGCTCTTTGAGTTGCTGAGGCTGGCCTTGAACTTGAGATTCGCCTGCCTCAGTCTCCTGAGCCGCTTGGATTACAGGTGTGTGCCATTGTGCCTGGCCGTTTTATTTTTTGTGTTGACACAGAGTCTTGCTAAATTGCTGAGGCTGGCTTCAAACTTTTGATCCTCTTTGTCCTGAGTCACTGGGATTACAGGAGTGCGGTACCATACCCATCTGACATTTTCAATAAGAACTATTATATACCAGAGCAATAATATTCAGGTAGATAAATCCAAGAAGGAAAGTTTTGTTACCAACTTTATATAAACAGTTAATTGAATTATGTCAGTAATAATGCCATTTAAGTAGTTCATTGGTTAAAAAAGAAAATCCAACAAACAAA
This sequence comes from Xerus rutilus, assembly GCA_028644305.1. Classification (NCBI taxonomy): domain Eukaryota; kingdom Metazoa; phylum Chordata; class Mammalia; order Rodentia; family Sciuridae; genus Xerus; species Xerus rutilus. Next base: position 50,111,596 of record CM053406.1, read on the forward strand.
AAACCCCACAAATCATTCCAAATCATTTTTTATAAATGTGGCCAAGAATATCAGTCTACTTTGAGGAGAAGAAGAGCATTTTGTTTTCACTATTAAAAATTATTTAACTGTTATTTAAATAACTATGATTTATTGAGATGTCATCAAGAAATAGTAAAACAAGATTTTCAAGAAGGAAATTAGCTCAAGAAATGTGTCAGTTTTCAATGTTTCCAGTGCACTCCATAGGAGGACATAATTTCGGTCCAAAACTTGAAAAGAAGTTAAAATTTTAAGAATTATCTTTGAGGAGTGATGTTCTTCATTTCACATATTCAGGAGATTAGGAGATTATTGAAGCAAAATGTTTCTATAAGTAGACATGTAATTTAATTGGAATGTAAATGTCTGAAAGTTGAATCACCTTAGTGTGCTTATCTTTCCCTTTATATTTACTTTTTTTCATTTATATCTTTATATCAATTCAGGCTCAGAGGTTGTGCTGGTAAGAAGTTGCTAAGGCTCTTTTTTTTTTATTCTATCTCTGCTGAGGCTTTCCAGGTTGAAAATTTCTGTATGTTAACATATTTTATATATTCTTTAATATGGTCAGTTCTCCAATTTAATTCCATAGTATCTCATATTTTATGCCCTCAAAGAATTGACTGCGAAACTTAAGTACGAGCAGATACAGTTTTCCCAGGATATGCTGTCTGTTGGGGATGAAGATCTGTACTCTCAGTTTTTATCAGTTCTTTTTTTAATTTTAATTATACATTGAAAAATTATATTTGTGTCTATTTTATGGGTACAAATTGATGTTATGACTTATGAATACAGTGGAATAAATAAGTCAAGCTAATTAACATACCCATTACCTCAAATACTGACCATTCTTTTGTAGTGAGAATGTATTAGTTCTTTTAATATCTTAGAGTAAAGTGAAATTTTGGATTTGATTTATATTTATTGCTTAATTATGAAACTTCTCATTCTACTGTTTTATGTATTGGTTATCGTCTATGTCTGCACTGTTTCCTTAAAGCTTATATGAAACTTGGTGTAATTTTGCAAGGGTATAAAGTCATCTATAAAGCCTTCATAGATAATAGAAATGTAGCTATTATATTTCTGCGTAACATAAACAGTTGGAATGTTAGTGTGTAAAATTAGTTAAGTGTTCTTAGTAGCAGTTGTATTGCCAAGAAGATATTAATTTGTGTTGTTTTGTTTGGAGTTGAACTGTTTAAGGAAACAGTGAAACATATTTTAGAGGCAGTTTAATTAATCACAGTTATCTTTCATGTATCAGGTAAGCTCTTTATTTTACTAAACAACTCATAGTTTGTAATGACTAGGATTTTATTATTTTACTGAAAGATAATTTAAACCAAGAGACTGTCACATTTAAATTTCTTAATTATTATGAGGATTCGGATGTGAAGGAGCTGATTTTCACAAATCCATATCTGGTATCTATGGACTGGGTTACTAAAATAAATATGGAAAATAATTAATGTTCAAAGGAATAGAAGATAAAGTGTGAGGAAAGATCAGCACATACAAAAATCTAAAAATTGAAAGTATGAGGATATAATAGGAATTGATGAAAGAGTATGTTCCAATAGATATGGAATGCAACTAATACAGGTAAAGTTCACTTGAGCAATTCACAAATCTTATTTTCATACTTCATAATTTGTTAAGGCCTTTTCCTCCTGTGTGTTTAGAGTATTCACTCCTAGTTGTTGGGAACTCTACATAGCAAAAGTTTCACTTAGGCTGAGTGTGGTAGCATATGCCCATAATCTCAGTGGCTTGGGAAGCTGAGGCAGGAGGACTGAGAGTTCAGAACCAGCCTCAGCAACTTAGTGAGACCCTAAACAACTCAATGATACTCTGTCTCAACATAAAATATAAAAAAGGCTGAGGATGTGGCTCAGTGATTAAGCACCCCTGGGTTCAATCCCTGGTACAGGGGACGGGGGGAGAGTTTCACTTAGAAGTAATTTAGAAAAATATATAAAGGATAACATCTGATAGAATTTATGTACACATACATGTATATATGATGATTCATTCTGGTCTGTGCCAAAATACATTTTTTATTATCAGTTAAAATAATGTGTTTTAAAATAAAATGTGTGAAAAGTTTAACTCAGAGCCATTTTATTAAAGTATGTGTTAAGTGAATTTGTTAATGTATGCATTCATTTTTATCACATAATTATTGAATATTTACAAAGTAGAGGAGCTGGGGATATATACTGATAAACATAAAACAAAGTTCCAGTTTGCTGAGAGTTTATATTCTAATGAGACGTTTCAGTCAGAAAGGCCTCAAAATATAAAGACACGGGCCTGTTTGAGCTTGTGTTTGGGGAATAGCTGGAAGGCCAAGGAAGAGAATTGAGTGAACCAACCTAAAAATGGAAACAGATGTTGCTGTACTCCAGTTAGAGATGATGATGGCTTGGATCAAGGTGCTAGAAGTGGAGGTAGTTAAGACTGAGTCAGACTGAGAATGTTTTTTAAAGGTAGATCTCACTGATAAAGTGTGAGAGACATCATGAGTGATTGATTACTAGGATTTTGCCCTAAACAACTTAGTAAATGGTGGTTTATTGGTTTGTTGAGTTTTATGAATAATGGCACCAAATTAATTCTAAACCTTTATATCTTAAATGAGAAATTATTGTATCAACATTATCTTAAGTAAATTAGATTTAAAAAGAAGTCATCACAAAAACTTTTTTTTTTTTTGTAGGAAGAGTATGTCCAGCTTGTTACTGAACTTCGAATGACAAGAGCCATTCAGCCTCAGATCAATGCTTTTTTACAGGGCTTTCATATGTTCATTCCACCTTCTCTCATACAACTTTTTGATGAATATGAATTGGTAAGGAAAAATGTGGGGTTGGTTTTTTTTTTTTTTTGATGTTGTTAGTCAAGAGTGTAGAACTCTAGTTGATTAATTCAGAAATAATTTTAGAGTACTATAATGAGTGGAATAAGGTATATAGAGGCATTATGGTTTAGTATTCATGTTTAGACATTTGTTATAAGATTTGTGATTGTAATTCTCTTAAACTTAATAAGCATATTAACAATTCCTTAATGTGAAACCTTAATGTGAAATGGGGTGAGGTTTTGATAAACAAAAATTTTTTATAAGTAATTGATAGTAAATATTTCTAATGTCTTCTACATGAGAGATGTTGAAGGCTAGTTTTCCTTCCCATAAGAATATTCCACATTACTCCTGAAATTTTTATTTGGCCATGTCAAGTAAAGATGCAGATAGTAACTTTTTGTGCTTACAAAAGGAATTAAAAGGACTTTTTCTTGTTTTATTTGTCCAATCTTCAGCTTCTTATTTTACCATATATATAATTTTATAAATTTCTACTTCAGACCTCTGTGGAGTCCACTCTCTTTGCTGTCCTTTAGTCCCTAAAGTTTGTTTTGTTTTGTTCCTTTTACTTGCCTACCTTCTACAGTGACCTAACAGGATTTCTAATTTTATATGATTTATGTCTGGGTTTTTCCTCCATTTCCTTTTTCCTTTTTTTTGTAATAAATTATCTTCAAATTCTTTGCATTATAGTTCACAGTATTTTAAATAGAAATAGCTTCTTATTTAAAAAATTATAATTAGGAATAGTAAATTCACTCTGCCTTTTCATTTTACTAATATGGTGGACACTGATGTATACCTTTGCTTTTACATATGTTGGTATTTTCAGTTTTCATTCATAGTATATCTTAGTTTTGTAATGAAAAAATTTGCTAATTTTGAAGTTCATTGCAACTTAATTTCATTAAGTATAAGTTTTGCAGTTGTTTCAAGCTATAAAATTAATGGCTTCATTTGGAATAGATTCATTAATTTTTAGGTTATTATAAAAGTTATTATTTTTAGCATTTAAAAATGAAGGAATACTTATGAACTGTTATTAGACATGACTAAAATCTGACTTTTTCTATATTGTAGTTGTGTTAAATTAGCTGTGTGAAGTTCAAGACAGAATTAAGTTATTTTCTGGACATGTATGTATGTGAGAAACAAATAGTAACAACAAAATTAATTGGTAAAAATTGCTTGATAATTTAGTGATACTGATAAATTTATAAAAATGAAAAGACATACATAATAAATGTAAAGCTCAGTGAATATTAATACACTGAACACACCTGTGAAAACAGCTACCAGATTAAATCAGAAATCCTAGCACCTGAAATTTTCTTCTTGGGTCCCCTTCTAGTCACTGTCCCCTTTTGCATGTAATCATTCTCTTAACTTCTAAAATCATGTTGGTTTACCTATTTGTAAAATATATGTCAATGGAAAAAGCTCAATTTTTGTTGTGAGAATCATACCTATTGTTACATGCAACTGTAATTTGTTCATTTTCATTGCTGTGTAGTATTTCATTATGTCAGTTTCTTTTTGTCATTTCTACTCTTGATAATTTGTGGCTTCTTTTTCATTATAGGCTAGTTCAAGTAGCGCCACTATAAGTATTCTAGTGTGTCTTTAGGAGAAAATATGTGTACATTCTGTAGCACATACATCTTGGAATAGAATTGCTGGGATATAGAATGTGTGTGAATTCCATGTTAGTAGATAACTAGCAAATGGTTTTCCAAAGTTATGTGTCATTTTAAACTCCCATCAGGAGGTGAGATTTCTGGGTGTTCCATATCTTCAACCAGTATTTAATATTTTCTTTTTTCTCTCTTTTTTTCACTTTTGCTATTTTGGTGCACCTGTAGTGTTTTTTAATAATACTAATTTGTATTTCCCTGATGACTAGTGAAGTTTATTGTTTATTTGTGAATTCTGCTTTTGAAATTTCAAGTAATTTGTTTATTTTCCTATTTTCTGTGTTTGTTTTGTAGGATTCTTTATGTGGGTCCTTTATCAGATATACTTATTGTGAATATCTGATATCTTTCATTGAATAAAAAATTTTATTTTAACATAGTTCACCTTATCTTTTTTTAATTTTAATGGTGGACCTTTTAGAATTTCTTCCATATTGGTTCTTTTTAGTTATACATGACAGTAGAATCCATTTTTTTAAAAAAATATTTATTTATTTATTTATTTTTAGTTGTAGGTGGACAGAATATCTTTATTTTATTTTTATGTGGTGCTGAGGATCGAACCCAGTGCCTCACGCATTCTAGGCGAGCACGCTACCACTGCGCCACAATCCCAGCCCCAGTAGAATCCATTTTGATATAATTATACAAGCAGGGAATATATCTTATTCTAGTTAGGACCCCATTCTTGTGGATGTTCATGATGGTAGGATTTACTGTGGTGTTTTCATATATATACGTAGGAAAATCATGTCAGATTCATTTCTCCGCCTTTCCTTTTCTGTCCCTCCTTCTTCCCTTCTATTCCCTGTTGTCTGATCTACTGAACTTCTATCCCCTGCTCTCCCTTGTGTGGGATAGCTTCCGCATACCAGAGAAAACATACAACCTTTGGCTTTTGGGTACTGGCTTATGTCACTTAGCATAATAGGTCCATCCATTTACTGGCAAATGTCATAACGCTATTCTTCTTTATGGTTGAGTAATATTCTATTGTGTGTGTATGTATGTATCTGTCTCTCACATTTTCTTCATCCATTCATCTGTGAAAGGTACTTAGGCTGGTTCCATAGCTTAGCTATTGTGAATGGAGCCGCTTTAAACATTGATGTGGCTGTCTCACTGTAGTATGCTGATTTTAAGTCCTTTGGATACATACTGAGGAGTAGGATAACAGGGTCAAATAGTGGTTCCACTCTCAATTTTTTGAGGAATCTGCATACTGCTTTCCAGAGTGGTTGCACCAATTTGCAGTCCCTAATGGTGAACCTTTTTGTGTCTTATTTAAGAAACTTTCTTACTCCAAGGTCGTAAAGGTTTTTTCTGTGTTTTCTCTTAAAAGCTTTTATTCTTTTATCTTTCACATTTGGATCTGCTACTATGTGTTTTTGATTGTAGTTCTAGGTCAGGTTTCTTAGTTTTGTCTTTGACTCAAGCTTTAAATTGAGTTGATTCAGATGGTGGAATTATTTGGGTTTAGCAACATTGTCATCATGGCTCTGATTTATACAATTTGAAGCTTAAATAAAAAGGGCTGAGGAGGTAACCCAGTAGTAAAGCACTTCTGGTTTCAATCCCCAGTACCAAAAATAAAGAAAATATTGACAACAGTATTGTCATTAATCCATACAATACTGTTGTAGTTGAGGGCTTCCTAACTAATGTTTGAGGAACTGTCCTTCCCTTCTGTGGTGTTCAAGAATTTACCCATAATGGTACTAGAATATAATAAAATTGAGTCATGTGAATACTAGGTAAGATTATGGCTATGAACACTTGCATGACTCACATTCTATTAGTATAGGTGATAGGCATTACATCTAGTTTCAACAGACAATTCTTTTGTTATATTTTTAAAATTCAATTTTTCTGTTAATATTTTTTAAATGGGTAAATTATTCATTGGGACTTAATAGTTTTGGTATATGTACTTTTTATTGTGAAATTTCTATTGATCTATTTGATATTGGTCAATTTAATAACTTTTTTTGTCCAGTTGTTAAATAGGGTAATGAAAATTTTTTTCCTCTTCACAAAAAATTAGAATATGATATTCATAAAATGCTTTAAATTTCTTGAGACAATATAATCTCATTCATTTTTATTCATAATTATTAACAATGAAAGCATACTTAATATTATTAAAAATTTATCCTCAGCTTAGGGAAAATGATTAAACTCATGAATTGTAAGAAACGTGTAAAATTATCCCTACTCCCTTTTGGCAGATCTATATCAATGTCCTCCCTTGAATTTCCTCTTGTAGCTCAAATAAAGAAATTTTACGAAGAGATTATTAAAGAGGTGTTTATAAGGAATGAAGAAGTTGTGGTGAGGCGTCCAGAGACTGGCAACAGTGGAAAACTTTTATCATAACTGAGACCGGAGATAGAGATGGAAGAATTAGCGTAAAGAGCCTGAATTGCCTAGAATGGGTAGCTGTGGTTTAGGAGATAGCTACTGCAAAGATATAGTTCTGAAGCAGGGAGGCAGCAGAGAATACCCTCACCTGCAGACTCTTCCCTGTGTTTTCCCAGTAGTGAAATTCATCCTGAAGCCAGCAGCAAGGGAGCCAGTCTACAGTACAAAGGATGGTGGAGAATGTATTTGGGGGTGGTTAATGGAGATTGACTAGAACATTTTTATCCATTAAGAGTATTTAATAATACTATGGGAAGGAGGAATAATACATTTCATACTAGCAGTTCTAAAACTTTTTGATCTTTGGATCTCTTACAAGAGTTTTTGTTTTTGTGGGTTATATCAGTGAATATTTATGGTATTTGAAATTCAAACAGACTTGTAGTTTATTAATTCATATAACCATTCATTACATATTAACATAAATAACATTTTTTAAAAACTGCATTTCCCAGGAACAAAACAAAAATAGTGGAGAAGAGTGACATGTTTTCATAGGTTTTTGCAATTTTGTGATGTCTGGTTTAGTAGAAGACACCTGGATTCTCATATCTGCTTGTGCATATAATGAGTTATGCTATCTTGTTTGGTTGAAGTATATGAAGAGAATCCAACCTGACACATAACTTAGAAAAGGGAGAACCTTGCAGACCCACTGAATAGAATTCAAAACGCCCAAGAATTCTCAGATATTGGCTTACATTAATTTTGTTTAGAGTACACTCTTTACTAGGCAGATATATGTTAATAGTTGCTGTAGAAGACATGACTTTGAACCACAGTGTGTCTAGTCCTTCTTATAGCAAACATACTGTTTTGGCTTAGTGTGTAAGCACACGTACACAGGCATTGCTTTACCTCACTGTGTGAGCATACCCACAGTGAAACCACCATGTTGGAATGTACACAAACTCATGTTCTCTTTTCCCTTGGAAAACCTAATGGTAAATACTCTGCAGTTCTTAATTTCATTTTTAGTTACATGACTGAAATTCTGTGTGTTTATTTGATGATCTTCCTGAAAAAAAGAAGTCCATCAAGAGACATTAGAAGAGATTGGGATGTAGCTTAGTGGTAGAGCACTTGCCTAGCATGTGTAATTTCAAATATTGTGATATGTGGAGATGTCACCACTTTAGTACAATTTAATTAAATTATAATTTAATGGGTTCCATCCCCAGCATTACCCTCCTGCCCACCTCCCCCTGCAAAAATCATTAGGAAAATTTTAGTTTTTATTATCTTGGGGAAAGTTGACTTTTGATCTGAATTATTCCAGAATAGAGTTCCTAAAAGACTAAGTCCTTTTTTTTTTAGTAAACAATTACTTTGAATTATATTATCGCCTTTTTCCTAGCGATAAGGATTTTTTGAAGACTTTCTTTGTTTAATCCCATATTTATTCAGGTCTTTGTTGTCACTTTCATGTTGAGAATATGATTGTCTGATAGAATTTAACGTATTTGCAAAAGTAAATCAAAGGCAATGTTCATATAAGTGTTGCACATATGAACTGTTGTGTATGTTTATGTATAAATTTACAAGCTACTATCTTTTTATGTTTTAATTAAATTGTACTAAAGTGGTGACATCTCCACATGTCACAATATTTGAAATTATCAGTATCAGGGATTCTCTCCCATGTAGTGCTTGTAATGGATGGCATGCAGAAACTGTCACAAAAATAAATCAGTTTTATGTGAGATTAGTTTCTAATAAGGCAAATTTACTATTTAAATGTAACAACCTTTTTTTTCCCAAAGAAGATTAATGAAATATTTTTCTTTCTTCCCCAAAGGAGCTACTACTTTCTGGCATGCCAGAAATTGATGTGAGTGATTGGATAAAAAATACAGAATACACAAGTGGCTATGAAAGAGAAGATCCAGTTATTCAGGTAAAAATCTCTCTAGAGCTTAGAATGAAGTTAAATTTGCCATTTAATTTTGTAAGCTTTTCAGCATTATTGGATGAAAACCTACATTAATTAACAAAGCAAACTTTCCCCCTAATTTTTTCTTGTGGGAATATTGCAAATAAAAGATTTGTATGAAGTCATTTTTGATAAATGAGTTTCATAGAATAAAGTATGCTTTATGAATATTGCATATTTCTCTGATATTAAGTGTACATTTGTTCTGAAATATGAGTTTTTTTGTTGTTAGTGGTTCTGGGAAGTTGTAGAAGACATTACTCAAGAGGAGAGAGTTCTTCTTTTGCAGTTTGTTACTGGCAGGTAAGACGTGTTTTTATGATGACATAGAAATAATTTAATGTATTTTATTTCTAATGGCTTAGAAAATAACCATAGAGAAAAATAAGAAGTAGTGGTCTGAATTGTTGGTATCTTACCTCTTTTTCCACTATTTTAGGTATTAAGTAAAGATTTATGTGGTATTAAAGATAAAACATTCATAGTAGTACTTAATAAATATGTAACACATTGAAAAGACAGTTCCAACTGGAATTTTTAAAACAATAACTTTATTATATTTAAATAATCTTACTACATTTGAATAATTTATGTATCTTTTTAGTATATTTTACAATTTGGTAATCTTTTCATTTTATAGGTAAGTGAATGTTACTAGCCAAATTTATAATATTTGTATGTTGCTGGCTTGGTTTAGTACAAAGGATATTCAGTTTGCCCTGGATAAACCACAAACACACGCACACCCACACACCTACCTTATATATGCATAGCAGTTTTGTCAAATTCTTACCAAATTTTGAAATGTTGAGATTCATAGTCTAAAAACAATTTGTGGTAAAACATTTTGAAAGTTTTCTTGTAGGATCAATTAAATATAATAGACATTAGAAAACAAAATGTTTTTAATCTCTCATGTTGCTGTAAGATTAAGAAAAATGTGGATTTTCAGTTTTTATAGCTTAGAATTTCATCTGTTTCCTTCTATTTATGAAAACATAGTTCAGTTTTGCAAGATAAATGTATGTAGATCTTCTAAAAGTCAGGAAACAAAATTAAACTACTCCTCTGCCAGCAGGAACTACTATAAACAATTAGATATTTACCTCTTTTTCTGCATATTTAAAAAATAACTGTCAATGTGTATCTATATAAAACATATGTAATTTTATAAAATCCAAAATTTTCTTATTTTAAAAGTAGTATATAACCAGTATAAAAATTTAAAAAATGGAGACAAAAAGAAAATTTCATTAAGTATTCTCACTATTTAGAGATAACTACAAATAATAATTTGCTTTATTTTCCTAGTCTTTTAACTATGCAAATAGAAAAATAGTTGAGTCATACTATAAATCTAATTTTAATTAGTAAATGAAACATGAGTATTAACAGATTGTAGGATAAATGTATGAAAAAAAACCTTGTTTTCAGATTTGCTTTTTGCTTCTGAGTGCCAAGAGATACTCAAATATTTGAGTGATTTAATAAAAAGAATTAAACATTAATTATATTTTCTATGTAGGAAAGTTAGAAAATTCAGATTAAAAAAATCACCTCCAATCTCAATCCCTAACGATTATCACTGTTAACATTTGGTTGTTCTTCTAGAATCATTTCCACATATATAATTTTACTTTTTAAAACCACTGTTCCTATTTTATATCTTTTTGAATTTAGGAGTAGATCATTCAAAATTGTTCTATTTATAGATCTATGTAATTTCTTAAATGACTGCCTATTCTCTTTATTGATCTCCCTTAATTTATCTTATCCTTTATTACTAAAATTTCCTACTGATGAATAATGCTGTACAAATAAGAAATTCTAATGCTTATATCCTTATGGACCAGTCTGATTATTTATATAGGTTACATTCTTAGAAGGGAAATTTTTGGATATAAGAATATTTTGGGTAAGGGTTAGGGCTCAGTGGTAGAGTGATTGCCTTTGCATGTGCAAGGTCCTGGGTTTAATCCCTAGCACCTCAAAAAAAGAAAGGAAGGAAGGATGTTAATTTTTAACATTGATACATATGATTCATTTACCTTTTAGGAAGGTATCAATATTGATGTTAGGGAATGAGAGGATTTAGTACCTTTTTAAATAATCAACACAATATATGATCATTTTTATTTTGCTGTAATTTCTTATCATATATATATATAACATTTTGTGTGGTATGAATTGCCTGTCTTTTATTTTTGCCCATTATTCCATAGTCATATGTAAAAATTCATTTTCCCCCCTTTGGTATTAGGGAATGAACCTGGGGCCTTCTACATGCTAGACAAGTGTTTAACCTCTGAACTACACTCCTACTTTTTAAAAAAATTCTTTTTGAACAAACACCCTAAATTTCCCAGGCTGGCCTTGAAATTTCCTTCCTCCTGCCTCATCCTCCTGAGTAGCTGGAATTACAAACGTGTGTGCCACCATGCCAGGCTGGCTCACTGGCTTGTTTCCTTCTTTTCTTCTTCCCTCCCTCCCTCCCTCCCTGCTTCCTTCCCTTTCTCCCTCCCTCCCTCCCTCCCTTCCTTCCTTCCTTCCATCTATCCATTCATCTTATATTAATAATAATCTTAATGAGTGTGAAGTGATATTTTATTGTGGTTTTGATTTGCATTTACCTGGAGATTAGTGATGTTGAGCATCTTTTCGTGTTTATTGGCCATTTGTTTATCTTTGGAAAAATGTTCAGTTCTTTGCTCATTTTTTTAAATCACACTGTTTTGTTGTTTTAGGAGTTTTTAAAAATATATTCTGGATATCAGTCCCTAATCAGAGTTTTGATTTGCAAATATTTTCTGCTATTCCATAGATAACCTTTTAATTGTATTGATAGTATCTTTTCATACACAAAATTTTAATTTTGATAAAGTACAGCTTATCTACTTTTTCTTGTGTTACCTGTGCTTTTGGTGTCATACCCATGAAATCATTGCCAAATCCAATGTCCTGAAGCTATTTTTTTATATTTTCTTCTAGGACTTCACAAATTTAGCTCTTGTGTTTAGGTTGTTGGTCTGTTTTAAGTTAATTTTTATATATGGTATAAGGCAAGAGTCCAACTTTTTTTTTTAATCCAGTTTTCCCAACACATTGTGTTGAATAGATTGCTGTTTACTCATTGAATATTATTGGCATTTTTGTTGAAAATGATTTGGCCAACAATGCAAGGGATTGGTTCAGGGCTGTCTGGTCTAGTACGTTGGTCTATATGTCTGTCTTTATGCCAACAGGCACTGTTATAATTACTATACTTCTATAATAAGTTTGAAATCAGGATGTGTGAGCCTCCTTTGTTCTTCTTTTTCAAGATTGTTTTGGCCATTTGAGTTTCAACATTTTTTTAAGTTGACTGAATTATGCTTTATACTATCATGTGTTAGAAAACATTTCAGATTCTAGTCATGTACTACCTATTTAAATGTTTCCTTGTCATAATTCTAATTATCAAAAAAAAGAACTTAAGCATCTCATTGTTGTCATTATTTATTTATTTATTTTGATTCTGAGAATTGAACCTGAGGCCTCACTCCTGCTAGGCAAGTACTTTACCACTGAGCTGCATCCCTAGCCCACATCTCATTTTAAGCCAAGTTTTTTCAGGATCAGTTTGTTCAATCATGATATATACACAGACTAACTTGAAATATTAATTTATTTTCAAATATGTAGAAATTGAGAACTTATAATTATATCCTCTACAGCCATGTACCCAAGATTAAAATTTCTGGCGCTGTGTTACGCATTGAATTTTAGCTTTCCTGTGGCCTCATTATGTTAGATGACATCTTAAAAATACATTTGGTATTCTGTTTATCTAGAAAGAAAAATGTAAAAATTTCTAGTTTTTCTACTGTGAAGAACAAAACAACTAAAAACACCTTGGATGTAGATACTTTTCACAAAGAGGGAAACCATTTGGATTACAATATGTAAGAGCCTTTGTTGCTTAAATTAATCAAACACCATTTATTTAATAAATATTTAATGTCTGCTAGATGCCAGGCATTTTGCTAACTTCATTGGTACAGATATAAATATGACATATTTGAGTTATCAAATCAGTTGCAGTTTAGTAGGGAGGCACACGAAAGCAAATAACTACAAATGCACCATGCTAAATTAAATAGTAGATGTATGTGCTGTGGCCATTTGTATGTATTGTATATAGCTGATGGAAATTTGGAAGGGTAACTGTCCACAAATACAGGAATGAGTTGGGAGTTTTGCAGACTAAAACATGTTATCTTGTCATTGTTTTAGAGTTGAATAAACATATCTGTTGGACAAAGATTTTTCCTTTCATGATTATAACTTATAAACTCTTAGTTCCAGGGTCCCGCATGGTGGGTTTGCTAATATCATGGGTGGAAGTGGATTGCAAAACTTTACAATTGCTGCTGTGCCATATACCCCAAATCTTTTACCAACTTCAAGCACATGGTAAGTTATTGTATTTAAATGCATTGTGCATTGTTTTGGTTAATTTTAAATGATCGGAGGTCTAACTATTACATATTGGAAGGAAAACTTTGGCTATGATCTATGATCTCTGTTCAGAATTTTGGAATCATATATATATGTCATTACGTAGCTTTTGCTCCCCCCTTTTTTTGGTAGGGAAAATATTTTGGGAAACCCTAACTACCTAATGTTTAATTGAATATGGTTCAAGTATCACTAAACTTACATTGTCAAAATTATCAGAGTCACTTATCACTTCAAACTAAATTGCCCTATTACTTTTTTCCCTGTTATTTATTTTACCCTGAAAGGAATTTCTTTTCTTCTACTACATTTGCATGCTGAAAGAAACTGCAGTGCAGCAGTTTTTTTCTTTTTAAATACTACTTCAGGGTTTTCCAATTTGAATGCAAATTTGAGAGTAGTTTTATGTTAATTATGAGTAGTATTTTCATTGCTAGATAAAACAATGAGAAATTTCATGGATTTTCTGTTTAATGGTAGCATGTTTTTATTTTAAAGCATCAACATGCTCAAGTTACCTGAATATCCAAGTAAAGAAATACTCAAGGACAGACTTCTTGTGGCACTACATTGTGGCAGCTATGGTTACACAATGGCATAATGGAATCCAGAAGATCCATCTGACTACTGATGCACAATTCAGAGTGGCAGAATCAATTTAGAAAACTGTCAACAGAAAAGCAGCCTAAATGCAACCCATAGGCAGGGCTGATGCTTAAAATTTATAAAGGATCAGGTTTTGTTTTTTTTCTCTTTTCCCATTTATGTTTTCTCTGTGATACCATTAGAGAATATAAAATCACAGATTTCATTTTAAAAAATGCTAATTGAAAGTAGAAACTTTTATTTCCTATTTCTTTAATCTTATCTAAGATTTTGTTAAGGCAAAATCTTATTCTACATTCTACTTCTGCTATGTAACTGTCTTGTTAAAAGGGTATTTTCTCTTATTTTCCTATATATTAAATTATATGAGGACATCCAGCTGGTATGTTCTGCATGTAAAGTGCCATTTATATTTTCGAAAACTATTGTATATAATGGATTAATTTAGATTGTGTATAAAGCCACAAATATGTATTTTCCCATGTTGTATCTATATTGCAATGATGTTTTTTTAGCTTTTTAGTATTTTAATATATAACATAAAATTTAGGCTGATGTGATAACAAACAGCTGATGAAATTAAATCTGATTTATATATTAGAGCTTAGACTATATTATGAATTATTTGCATCTTTCAGTGGCCAGTTTTCACATGTACATATTGTGGTTTTCAAGTTTTTCTTATGCCTTATTTTAATTTGTAATGAAGGTAAAATTAAAATATAGTATTTTGCAATATTTCTTTACATTTGTCTGTGAACTCTGATGACACATTTGAAGATAGTAATCTGTTGTGTACATTACAATTTAAGTATGTAATGTTTTATTTCTTAAGTTTGCTTTTTGTAATTGAAATGTTTTGCTCAAGTGACATGCCTAATACAGAATATTGGGTTTTTGAATTTTTGGATGGTCCACTCAGTTTGTTTGTTTATGAAAAGCCACACTGGAACAGTGCATGCATTTAATAGGAGGCAGGCACAGTCACACATTGAGATAGGCTGATGAGAGGACCTTGCTTCTGGAAACTAAACATATCCAGTTGAGTTATTGTTGATGAGCAGTCGGTGCATTTGTCCAGTGATATTTAATCAAGAGATTTAGACACTGAAAGTAATAAAACAGGACCCAAAACAATATAAACAAGTTTCTTTAATATATTGTTCTGGGTTGTTTTGTTACTTTTTTTTTTAATTTATTTTATTTAGGCTTACATGTTAACAGTGCAATTTGATTCGTTGTACATAGATAGAGGATCAACTATCATATATCAATTCTCTAGTTGTAAGTTGTATAGAATCACAACGTATATGCAGTCATACATAAAGTTAGGGTTATTATGACCATCATATTCTACCACCTTTGCTGTCCCCATGCCCCCTCCCCCCTTACACCCCTGTGAACAGAGATCCACCATTGTTCCCATGTCCTTCCCCACATTATGGATCAGCATCCACTTATCAACGAGTACATTCGGCATTTGGTTTTCTGAGATTGGCTTACTTCACTTAGCATGATATTCTCCAACTCCATCCATTTACCTGCAAATGCCATAATTTTTTCTCTCTTATTGCTGAGTAATATTCAGCAATAGAATCACAACAATATATACAGTCATACATAAAGTTAGGGCTATGATATCCATCATATTCCACCACCCTTGCTGTCCCCATGCCCCCTCCTCCCTTACACCCCTGTGAACAGCGATCCACCATTGTTCCCATGTCCTTCCCCACATTATGGATCAGCATCCACTTATCAACAAGTATATTCGGCATTTGGTTTTCTGAGATTGGCTAACTTCACTTAGCATGATATTCTCCAACTCCATCCATTTACCTGCAAATGCCA
>CM053406.1:50127990-50191888 GCA_028644305.1 Xerus rutilus
GGGAGTGGCTTTGGCCGCGCTCCTGAGGTGGCCCCTGAGGGCTGTTTTGCCCCTCTCTTGCACTTCTGCTGGTGAACAGGAACTCTGGAGCGGAACTAGAGGCGGGCTCAGGTCTCACTTAGGCAGAGTCACAAGCTGGCGAGTCTGTGTGCGACCCTTACAGTGAGTGTGAGCTCCCCTGGGGCTAGAGGCTAGCAGGCTCTGGTCTGCCTTCAACTGGGCACCCCTGGCATTCCCTAAGGGCAGTTTTGGGCCTTCTGTGTTGCCTGACCACAGGAACTTTGGAGCGGAACTGAGGCAGGCCTAGAGCACACTAGGGTGGGACCTCTTCATGCTGGCGTCTCTGGAGGCCACTCTTACCCTGGGTGTGCCTTCTTCTGTGGCTGGTAGCAATCAGACTCTGGTCAACCCTTAGTTGGACACCTGTGGAGTTTCCTGAGGGTGGATCTGGGCCCTCTGTAGCTCCTGCCGGACCCCAGGAACTCTGGAGTGGAACTGGGGTGGACCCACGCTGCCCTTGGACCGGCCTGCCTTGTGTTGGTGTCTCTGGAGCGACTCTTGCCCTGAATTTGGGCTCCCCAGTGGCTAGAGGTAGCAGATCCTGGTCTCCCTTTGGCTGGACAACCGTGGAGGTTTCTGAGGGCGGGTCAGGGTCCTTTGGGGCTCCTGCGGGTCCACAGGAATTCTGGAGTGGAACTGGGGCGGGCCCAGGCTGCCCTTTGGCAGGGCTGTCTTGCGCTAGGGTCTCTGTGGGGACTGTTACCCTGAGTTTGGGCTCCCCTGTGGCTATAGGTAGCAGTCCCTGGTCTCCCTTTAGCTGGACACCCGTGGAGGTTCCTGAGGGCGTATCAGGGCCCTCTGTGGCTCTTGCCGGTTCCCAGGAACTCTGGAGCGGAATTGAGGCAGGCCCAGGCCGCCCTTGGGTGGGGCTGCCTCCACTGTGTCTCTGGAGCGACTCTTGCCCTGAATTTGGGCTTCCCAGTGGCTAGAGGTAGGAGTCTCTGGTCTCCCTTTGGCTGGACAACTGTGGAGGTCCCTGCGGGCGGATCTGGGCTCTCTACAGCTCCTGCCGGTCCCCAGGAACTCTGGAGCAGAACTGGGGCAGGCCCAGGCTGCCCTTAGACAGGGCTGCACCACGCTAGGGTCTCTGCGGGGACTCTTACCCTGAGTTTGGGCTCCTCAATGGCTTGAGGTAGCAGTCTCTGGTCTCTCTTCAGCTGGACACCCGTGGAGGTTCCTGCGGGCGGATCTGGGCCCTCTGCGGCTCCTGCGGGTGCACAGGAACTCTGGAGCGGAACTGCGGCGGGCCCAGGCCGCCCTTGGTCGGGGCTGTCTCTGCTGAGGTCTCTGGAGTGAGTTTTACCCTGAATTTGGGCTCCCCAGTGGCTAGCGGCTGGGGTTGTGTGTCCACAGGAGCAACTGCTAGGGGCCCTGCGTGATTGAGTGGGCACTGGAGCCAGGTACCCCGTGTAGAAGCAGTCCCCGCCTGGGGCGAGCCTTGCGCTGGGTCTCCGACCCATCCGCAGCTGAGCTCCACCACCGCTTGCTGCTGAAGTCATGCTGCTTGTGGCATTGGCTGCTGCCTGGTGGCACTGCTTACATGCACTAGTGAAATTCCTCTGGGGGTAGCTGTAGGATGATGTCCAGAAGCTGGCTGGGAGATGTTATTTACACAACTTCAATCTCTGGCTCTGGAGAGACTGACTGAGGTGTCTGTATAGGCTGCCATCTTGGAACTGCCCTTGTTACTTTTTTTAATATTAAGAAAATAATCTCTCAAGAAATTACATGAAGTATTAGACATTCTTTAAAAACTAATCTAATTTTAAAGGTCTTAATTGGTTTTTGTTTGTGATTCTAGAATCTAAAAGTTCTCAGAACCAAGATAGGTTCAGAGAACTACAGTCTGCAGTGTAGTTGAAAAGCATTAATGGATAGAAAATGGAAATGAGGTACAGAGATAGCCCTATTGGTTACAGCTCAGTACTGGCCTGTTTGAACATGGTTTAAACATTTGACTGCTTGCAGATTGACTGAAGCCCATCTGGTATATTGGCTGAGACTTAGCTATTTGTTATAGGAGTATACTCCTAAAGGAGGTTTTTAGTTTGTTTGTGTACGAAGTTTAGTTGCAGTT
Source organism: Xerus rutilus (assembly GCA_028644305.1). Taxonomy (NCBI): domain Eukaryota; kingdom Metazoa; phylum Chordata; class Mammalia; order Rodentia; family Sciuridae; genus Xerus; species Xerus rutilus. The sequence continues at coordinate 50,130,128 of CM053406.1, forward strand.
TGTTATATAAGGGTCCAAGTAAGAGACTTCGTCAAGCCAAATTTAGTTTAGTGATTTCTTCATTTTGGTTGGCCTCTTAATTTTGAGAGATTGACTAAAACTTTGGACTTTGGCACTGTTCTCTGTTACCATTATAAGTGGACTTATTTGGTCTCAATATGGAATTCACATATGAAAGTGTCACATCAGTTGCATAACTCTTTATCTTCTTGCTAGTATAGTTGAAGTGAGATCATTCAACACTCAATGAATGACTGCATACAAACATTTAAGGATTGAGAGGATACGGTGCACCAGGGGGATTTTATGATGACTGTCAGGAGAATAATCCCAAAAGACTGAAATGTACTCCTGAACAGAAGCCCCTATAAACTGAACTAATCAGAATTAATCAAACTTCATGCAGTATAGGTAGCTTAACAGTATTTAAGTCCAGTTGATCATAGTGTTGTATTCGGGGTATGATGTCAGTGAATACCATAGCTTGCTATAGAATGGTCTGATTTGATGAAATATCCAGTTGTGTTGTTAGCCTGTCAGTGCAATTAATAGTGACTCAGAGAGTAGAAGAACATAAAAGTTAGGAAACCCTGGAAAAACCAGGATTATTTTCCTCTACCACTTAGGTTGCCTGAAAACCATCTGTTAGTTGCTTCTATAAACACATGACACATTATATTTGTTTGAAAAATGTCCTTAATGTGTTTGGTGGCAGTGTCAAGAAACAGCAATATTAGCCACCTTTTAAATTAAGATTTCTTTAGTAGAAAAATTGGGAAAGATAGGTATGACATTTAGGTTTGTAAAATCCCGTATATGAGTTCCCACTTAAGCAAAAAGGAGATCTAAAGTTGCATGGTGTTCCATTAAGTTTTCTTTCTTTCTTTTTTTTTTTTTTGAATTAGGTTGTTTAGTTTCATCTTGTTGGTGATGGGGATTGAACTGAGGGCCTTGTGTGTGCTAAGCATGTCCCTAGCCCAATTAAGTATTTTTTGGAACACACGTTATCTGTGTTTTGGACGGTGACTTTTAAAGATTTAAAAATTTTTTTATTGTTTTTTGAGATGGAGTCTTACTAAATTGCCCAGGCTGATCTCCAACTCAGGATTATCCTTCCTCAGTCTTTTGAATAGCTGGAATGACAGGTGTGCTCCACCATGACTGGCTTTTGGAGGGGGACTTGACTTATCTGAACCCCTGGAAATGCCTGGTTGGCCACAGAATGCAAGATTTTCCCCCAATTGATGAACTAGATTCAAGGTTAATACTACTGATACCCCAGTAGTACTAAAAGTGAGCCCTCTAGGAACCCCATGGGAACCTTCCCTTAGTAGAGAGGCTTATCTTCATAAACCTCAATAATTACTCTGTTTTTTTCCAGAGTGTAAGTTCTAGCTAAAGCCATCCAGAAATTATGGTCCCATGGATTTCCTTTAGGGAAAAAGGAAAGATTAGGACAGCAGGAAATAGAAGATAAAGCTCTTAGTATGACAGAGAAGTCTTGATCTATGTTCTTGGGAAAGCTGTCCATGTGTGGAATGCCATCTGCTTCTGGGGAGAAACATCTTTGATCAGCTTTACTGCGAGGTCAGCGGTTGTTTAGTTCCAAGGTTCTGGAGGACCCTTTTGAGTTGTGAGATTTCAGACCAAAGGTTTGAGGCCCTCAGGTTTTGCTGCAATGTGGGTGGTGAGAAGAACTTGTTATGGTCCCTTCCAGTGGAGCTCAAGGGTGGTCATTCTCTGATATTTTTGGAAGTGTCTAGGTTTTAGATCATGAAGGATATGATTGTCCTCCATTGTGGGTTCATAAAAAGCTTCTTTTACTTGGTGAAAATACCCATGGACATAGTGCATTAAAGCCTTACACCATTTAGTCATAGGAGTTTAGGAGAGTGGGGGATACATGAGATCCTGTTATTTTGGGCATAGGCTTTTCAGTGCCTGTTTCATAGAGGAATTGACTTTTTTTTTCCAGTGTGTTCAACCTACAATACCTTTGACTAAGTCAATCCAGTTGATTGTTAGCTTTGCCTAGAGCTATTGTAATACTTTTTTACTTAACTATTTTACAACTTATCCAGTGAAATGCATAAACCCTGGTTGCTGATTTCTCTAAGAACTCTCTGCAAGAGAAACACATTTCTAAATAACCTTGTATTTAACTGTTATAGCAGCAGGTTTCCTGCATGAGTAAGTTTCTGTATAACCAGAAAACATGCACTGAAAGTGCCAGTCAAATGAAGTCCTCCTGTAAATTTTCAAATGACCCATCAGGTAATAGAAACATACTTGAAGTTTTGTCTGCTCAGGGTTATGGGTTAGATCAGTGGAACATTGGTCATAAACCTTTTTAGCAATTTTGGAATAGTCACCATACCAATATTTTCTCATAATTTGGATCGTTTATCCCTTCCATGGTGAGCCATAGAGTGAAGAGCTTTTAGTAGTGGAAGTTTTACAGACTCAGAAAGGACCTGGTACCTGTCCAGGCTCTCCATGAGCCCTGGCTTGGTACTAGATTTATAACCTCTTGTATCAATTTTGTTTCTTCAATTCAGGTGCATAGCACTGTTTATTAAATAGATTGTCATGGGCAATTTGACTTCGATCAATCAATCATTCAAATTGCATATCCTAACAATTTTAGTACTGCCTGACCCAGCATGAAAATCTGTATTTCCTTGGTATTTAATTAATTCTTATTCTGCTTGATATTGGGTTAGCAATTTTATAAATAAGTCACTGTTTTCATTAGAGTTCCAGAAATTCTTATCCAGTCCAATAGTATGATCTTAAAGTTACCAAAAACCTATGCTCACTCATCAGAGTCCTTTCCATAAACTGCCTTAAAGGCTCAACAATTTAGGATTACAGTTTCTTGCAAACAGCTTCTGTAAAAGCATAAGAATAAAGCAATTAACCATGGATGGACAAGACTTAAAATGGCCAGGTCTGATGAGAGTTCTATACATTAATAATGGAAAAACAAGGAAAATCAGCCTTTTCTTTTGTGTACATTTAAAAATTAAGAATTATGACTAATAATGCCATACAGAGAATATTAGATTTCTGTGAAATTCATATAATTTTTGAAGCATATTAATAAAATCATGTAAGTATACCCGAAGAAAGTTTAGCACTTATTTGTTTTTTTTAAATATATATATATTTTTTAGTTGTAGATGGACACAATACCTTTATTTATTTATTTTATGTGGTGCTGAGGATTGAATCCAGTGCCTCACACATATGAGGCAAGCACTCTACCACTGAGCCACAACCCCAGCCCAGCACTTATTGTCAGTGCTCCCATATAATCTGTCATATCAGATAAACACAATGTGTTTAGCATCTCTCTTTTTTTAAGGTTTTCACCTTGTATATATTCTTTGCAGCTTTCCAAGGAACAAACTGGCAAATCCTAAAGTTAATTTGAGGTCAAGAAAAAAGATTGATTTAGAATTTAATTTTTGGAAGTTTATAAAAACTATCAACAGTTTAAAACATTTGACCAAAATATGAACACAGGTCATTGTGAACATAGTCATCCATTTAACCAAAGTGATAATTAATAGTGTTTAAAGGCAAATATAGAAGGTTACACAAGTAAAAAACCTTAGCTCTATAATCCAGAAGACTCAGTTTTCTCAGTGACTTAATATCAAAGACTTAAGAGACTTGATAAAGACAACATGAACCACTGGAAACCAACTTGATAAAACAGAACTTTTGTTTCCTGTCAGTCACTTAAAAGTTATAAAGAAAAACCTTTGCTATTAAGAGCACATCAGTATTCCAAGAAAACATTTTGATAGGACCAAATTTTTGTCTTGCATCATTATGCTTTTTATTCGAATGCTCAATTTTTAGAAAAGCATAAGCAATTCTCTTCCAGTTGTGGCCATCTTGGTCATATAAAGTGTATTCCTCAAAATCACTCTTCTACCAATGTTCTAAGCCTTTTTATGTCCTTTCAGTTATTTGTCTTATACTTCGCTTCTTTGTCATTTTATAACAGCAATCATTTTACTGTAGGACAAAAATTACTTTCTCTCAACAAAACCACCTTTCATTTAAGATTCTCTTACTAAAAACATGTTTTACTTCCCTCACATATGGGGTTGTTTAAATTCCCATGTATTAATTAGAATTTTTCTTCTTGGTAATCTTAACTGGTACTGAAAGCCTCAGGAAATATGATTTTTAACTGTTGTATGCCAGAATTTTATGAATATACATTTCATAATTTCTAGAAATACACAGAGCTTTTTTTTCCTTTTAGACACACTGTTTTTTCCCGCCCTCCTTGCGGCTGAGGTTTGAACTCCAGGCCTCACACATACAAGGTAAGCGCTCTACCACTGGGCTGCCTGTCTCAGTCCTAGTTTTTTCAGTGTGGAACAGGACATACTTATTAACAGACCCAAATATATTTTTGTCTTTGAATAAAATTTAAGAAGCCAAAAGTAAAATAAACTTATGCTCAGCAATTAATATTTCAGTAGTTCATCTTATTTGGAAATGACTTAAATGGTCAGTGACTATTCGTCATTCGATTTAAATTAACAAAATTGTAAAGGTTCAAGTTACCAAAAAGATTTGGAAAAATTTTTAGGTAAAAAATATTATGAAACATAATTATTAAAAAGTCTATTTATAAGCTTTTATCCTACTAGTACCTTAATTTACTTGTTCTTAACAATTATGCTTAGATTGCTCATGAAAATTCCAGGAGACATTAGACAAAGCTAGCCAAAGCTGACGTTATTTCCCTGTTAACCATTTTCACAGCATCTGCTTGTCAGGCCCGTTATCAAAATAAGAAGTGTAAAGCTAAATTCATTTCTTCCTCTCAGAAATCACAGCTATTTTCATTAAGCCAACAACATTAAATTAGTCATCTTTACCAAAGATTTACCCAAGTCACATAAACTTGAAAAATATTTGAGTTAATTCCTGTTTTTATGGGATAATACAATAGTCCTCCTTATCTACAGATTTGCTTTCTGTGGTTTCAGTTACCTTGCAGTCAACCCTGGTTCTAAACTATTAGATGGAAAATTCCAGAAAAATTCATAGGTTTTAAATTATGCATTGTTCTAAGCAGTAGGATGAAATCTTGCACCATTTTGCTCCATCTCACCTGGCAGTGAATCATCCCTTTGTCCAGCAGATGCATGCTGTATGTTACCCAGCCATCAGTCACTTAACTCTATTGTAGTGCTTATGTGAACAATAGATTCGTATCTTGGTGATTGCAAAGCCAAAAAGCACAACCAGGAGGTAAAGGTGGAGGTTGTATTAGCTGCAGCAAATAAGGAAAGTACTGGAATTATTTGCAAAGCAATGGTCTTGCTGAACAAAGAAGGTGTGGGGTAGAGGTTTTATTGAGGAACCTGTATATATTCATATAGGGAAGTACATGTGTGGGTGGGCACATTTCTGAGCATGCTTAGTTTGAGGTCAAGAAGCACATGTCCAACATCATTACCCTAGGTACATGTATGACTGCACATGTGTTGTGACTCTACATGGTGTACAGAGAAATGAAAAGTTAAGCTCCATTTTTGTACAATGAATCGAAATGCATTCTACTATCATGTATAACTAATTAGAACAAATAAAAAAATTTAAAAGCACATATTCAAAATGAAGAGATTAATTTTGGGCATGCTCAATTCAGTGTTATAATGAGCCAAGTTTACTCTAAAGTCTCTTAAAAGAATGAGTCAGAGTGACTCAGTGACCTTGCCTTATTCCTAAGTTTTTCCAAAGAGTTTTTCAAGTTAATTAATTAATTTATTTGAGACAGGGAGGATCTTGCTAATTGCCTAGACTGTTTTCTGTTTCGTGGACTCAAAGGATCCTCCTACCAAAGCCTCCTCAGTGCTGTGACTATGGGTGATGCCTCCATGCTTGGCTCCAAAGAGTTTTAGCTGAAAGAAAAAGAATAAACAACATTAAAGATGCACTAACAGTCTTTTAAAGGAGTGGCAGCACTCTTCCCCCTCATAAGTGTAGGCATTTGCTCCTAACCCTTTTTGGCTATCAGTCTCAATTACCTGTTTTCGTTAGTGTTATGGTTTGGATGTGAGGTGAACCTCAAAAGCTCATGTGTAAGACAATGCAAGAAGGTTTGAAGGAGAAATTATTGGGTTATGGTCTTATCCTAATCAGAGAATTAATTCCTGGTGGGATAACTGAGTGGTAACTGGAGGCAGGTGGAGTGTGGCTGGAGGAAGTGGGTCATTGGGGGCTGGCTTTGGAGTATATATTTTGTATCTGGAGAGTGAAGTCTCTCTCTCTCTTTGCTTTCTAATCATTATGTGAGCTGCTTTCTCTGCCACACTCTTCCGCCATGATGTTTTGCCTCTCGGAGGAATGGAGTCTGCTGTCTGTGGACTGAGACCTCTGAAACCGTGAGCCCCAAATTAAACTTGTTCTCCTCTACGTTTGCTTTGGTTGGGTCTTTCAGTCACAGCAGTGAAAAAAGTGACTAAAACATTTATGCAGTTGTTAGCCAGGCAGACCTAAATTTGTATTTCCTAAGGAATGACTCTTGGGTAAAACAATTGAGAAAATTTACATTTCAAAGGCACAGTCCTGAAAGTTTAATTTCCCCAAACCAAAAAAGGACATTGGTTCAGTAAAGAAAAGATGGCCAGAAAAACACCTTAAACAAAGGAAGTCTTGCTATATAAATTTAAGCCAGTGCCTGCTTCATTGTAAGAGTTTCGAGTGACTTAATCCTCCCTCTTTTCCTGGTGCAGAGAGGGAGACACCTTTATAAATGGTGATTTCTTTTATAGATGTGAATGTTTTAAAAAGCTTTTCAAAAATAACCGACTAAATGCCAGAAAGTTGTATTTTGGAATCTGATTTTGTACCATGGGTGGTATTTGCAATTTAGCTTCTGTGTTTTTTAGCTAGATTACTGAGTTCAGGGCAGAGCTTGTTAACAGAGGAGAGAAAGCATTTTCTATGCCATGGCTCCTAAAGAAACCAAACTCCTCACCAGAGCACCAGCACTTTAGCTTTCTTTCATCTTAATAACTCTGAAAAGCTTAGATTCATTTTTTTTCTGATCAGTCACTTAATCATTCCATTTGTCTTTTATAAAGAATCTTTTAAAAGGCAATCAAAGTTTTGTAACATTTTTAGAACATCAGTAAGTGTCCCTGGGTGGGATGAATTTGGGGTTCCTGTGTCTAGATCTGTTTTCTGTGGCTGTAATAAAATACCTGAGACTGGGTAATTGATAAGGACTAGTTTATTTGTCTCAAGGTTCTGGAAGCTGGGATATCCTTGAGCCTTGCTCTGACATCTGCTCAGCATCTAGTGAATGCTTTCTTCATCATAACATGGTGGAAGGTGTCATGTGGCAAGACTCAGCAAGCACGCTATCTCAGGTTTTTCTGCTTCTTTTAATACCACTAATGACATCACACACGCCTCACCCTTAAGACCTCATCTAATCCTAATAACCTCCCCAAAGTTCTACCACCAGATACCATTAACGTAAATTTGGGGATTATTTTCAACATATGAATTTCTGGAGGGTATACATTCAAACCATGGAGCCTTCGTTGTAAAATGAACTTCTTTAAAGTAGTGTTGTTTATTTGCAACATTACACATACTGGCCATCTTAATTCTAAATTAAAAGAGATTTTTATCTCTTTTAAGCATTTACAGCTTCTGAGACTATCATTCTTATATATGAAAGAGGCAAATGTGCCAAGAGGCAAAGTACTCAGATTTTTAGAAATTAAGGATCCCGTTTTGTCATTGGGTCTTGGGTCTATCAGAGCTAGATAAGAACCTACGAGAGCTGAGCATGATGGTGCACACCTGTACTCTCAGTGGCTCAGGAGACTCAGCAACTGAGTGAGACCCTATCTCAAAATAAAAAGTGAAAAAAAAGGAGGGGGCTTGGTGCTGGGGACGTCGCTCAGTGGTTAACTGCCCCTGGGTTCAATCCCTGGTTACCCGCCCCTTCCCCTAAAAAAATCCTGAGGGAAATACCATAAGACTAGGTCTGGTAATGCTTTCATAGTGTACCTTGTTGCATGGACATTTTTCTTGAGGCTGGTGAATAACTAGCTCATTCTATGACCAGCTTATCCTTTCATGGAGTCTTACTGTTTGTGGTAAGGGCTTTAATAGCTTTTAAATACTCAAACCATGCCCACCAGTCAGGGTTTATCTTTTTTTAATTTTATTTTTAGTTGTAGATGGACACACAACATCTTTGTTTATTAATTTATTTTTTATGTGGTGCTGAGGATTGAACCCAGTGCCTCACATGCACTAGGCGAGCACTCTACCACTGAGCCACAACCCCAGCCCCAAGTTTTGTCTTTGGCTCACATTTCTTTGAACAACTTAGTCAATGATTTTCCTCTACCTCAAGTGTGCAAAAAAAGTAAACAAAGAAAATAGGACATAAAATCCCTTCAGGCCAAATTTGATTATAAAATAATCTCTGAGTTTTCAAACATTTCTCTATAACTTCTTTAGTATTATATTGCTTATAATTTTAATGTTTACAGACATCTATTTTTGTTTATAAAAAATTACATTGTTAGATTGGTCCCTTTGTATTGTTTGAAGTCATGCCTTGTGGGTCTCCTCGATGAGTTGGGGTCCTGAGAGACGAAAAGGGGTCTTTGGGGAAGACGAAGCGGGGTCTCATAGGATGAGGCTTTGGGGTCCTGGGAGACGAAAAGTATTTAGGTAGAAGAGACCAATCTGAATAAAACAGAACAGCCCTCTAGAGGAATGAAAATATAAGGTAAGCAAGCATATTGTTGGAAACTGAAATGAAAATATCTTGGCAAGAGTAGATTATATTATCCCAAATAGTTTGAGGGGATAGTGACCGCATACTTAATAACACCCACTTAAGACTTAACAAAGATAAGCTAATCCAAATCCAAAATGTAATATAGAGAAATGCCAGCTTCAAAACCATCTGCTAAACACAGCCCCTACCATTGTGACAGTCTGTTGGTTGTGGGGGAAAAAAGCAAGTTTTAAAGCACAGGTTACCAGTTGAAATGATGCCTGCTTACATGTGTGTGTTTTGTCTGGCATGCTAATTCTAAAATTTTGAGTTATCAACATTAAGAAAATCTAGAGGTTTCATGCAGATGTCCAGGTTTTTGGTTTCTTTCGAGATATGAGACAATCTGACAACATTAGGTGCACATTGCTACAAAGCAGTATCAGTTTCTGCAATTGCATGGAAGCTGCTATTTGATGGCTGAGGTGCTCTCCAGTGTACTCTAGCCTGCTTCACTACTAGTTCATGTTACCTTCCTGGCTATTGAAAACTTTGGAGACTGCTGTACAGAATCTGTGTTCATCAAAAGTATTCCTCTGGAGTCTAAACTGATAACGAATTTTTTGGAAGACAGTTTGGCTATATCAGATTTGTAAAAGGCACACAGTCTTTGATGTGTGTGATGAAAAAACTGGGAATAGTCTCAATGTCAAATGGAGTGTTAATACATGCATAGAATAGAATATCAGTATTAACAAAGAATGAAATGGATCAATATATACTGCTATGTAAATGTTTTTAAGATTTATTAAATGCAGAAATAAAGATGTATAGAAGTGACTGGTGTGAAATACAATATACATGGGTATATGTGTAAAGAAAATTTCTGGGGAGAAAGACAAGACACTATTTCTATGTCTGGGAAAGAATTACAAGATGGGATGGACTTTGTCCACTGCCTAACCTTTTTTTCCTGTTTATATAAATAATATGTCTGTTGTTTCCTGTGTTATAGAAAAAAAAATATATGTATTAAAAGAAACATCCAGTTTTTCTAATATGGAAAAGTGTTAGTAGGTTTTATTGAATTTGTGAAATGTCATAGCAGTAGTGATAAGTAACATTTTCATAATCACAAAACTTATAATTTATAAGCTTAATCAGCTAATTAAATTAATGTGGTTAATTTAAAATAACTCTCCTAATTAAAGTCTTTTGTAAACAGTCAAAAAGGGAATGCTCTCTTGCCCACAAAGCTCTGTTTCTGCACTGCTTGATAATTAACAGTTTTTAGCTTTTTAAAATTCTACCAGTTGAAGATATATTTGAATTAACACTTTTCTCTCCTAATTTTTCTTTTTTCTTTAACAATATAGTGGTACTTAATTGATATGGAAAAACCTGAGAAACATGGACTAGCAATAAATTATGATTCCACTACTCAACAATTGTATTACATTTCCTTCTAATCTTTCTCAGTGTATCCCCACAACCCCTGATGCCTGGCGGGGTAACTAACCCAGGACCCGTGCATGCGAGGCAAGCCCTCTACTGCTGAGCTATATTGCCAGGCCCCCTCAGTGTATTTTTTACATTGTTGAATTCATGAAGAACATAGTATTTTAGTATCTTCTTTATTTCCTTAGCATTTTATTTTAAACATCACTCATGCCATTAAAAATTATTCGTAAACACTTTTTGTAGTGTTTTGTAGCTGATTTTGGTGGCATAATATTCTGTTATATGGATGTATCATTAATTTACTTGACTTTGTCTCAAATTAACATTTAGAGTTCTAATATTTTTGCTTTTATAAATAGGCAATCTTTTAAGAAATTGTTTGTAGTCTAGGTGTGGTAATGTTATCTGGGTTATTTGTTGACATGTCCAGTTGCTCTTTGGTTGCAGGCTTACTGCTTGGAGGCTAAAGGTGGGACAAAGTGGGATTGCTACAGCAGCAGTCAGAACTGGCTATCCTGCCAGAGGGTGTCTATCCAGTGAGTTAGAAAGGGAGGCAGAAGGGTATGTCGAAAGTCAATTATTTTAATAATTGCTAACTTCCTTCTAGTCTTCTTTCTAAGAACAAAGGAAGAAACTCATCTTCTGTATGACATAAGCTCTATTTGTGGGGCCCAGAACTTGAGCAGTTACTATTATATTGTGTAGTTAAACTATGTCAAGGGTCTGTCTTTATACTCTTGTGAGCTAAGCTGGAAATCTAGCCTGCATTTAGAATGTTTATAACAAATGGAGTGAACTTTTTGTCAGTTGAGAATGTATTATACAGCTGTCTTTATCAGTAAGTATTTAGCCAATATTGAATTTATTTTTAGCACAATTTAAGACATATCATATTTTGTAATCAAGATTTTTTTTTTAATGTGAAACATGCTCTTCTTTGTGTTCTTCCACAGCTGTTAGGCAACAGAGTTGTCTTTTAAGGTTAATAATAGTAACAGAAGTCCCAATTGTATGGTTTGGTTTAAGTTATTATAATGTGGGCAGAGTTCTGTTAGAATGCCCATTATAGACTACTTGGGTTCTGGGTTAGGTTACCTGTCTACTGATCTGGTGCAAATTGTTGCAACTTTAATCAGTCCCTTCCTTTTATGGATGGGGAAACTGGGGATCAGACAAGTACTGACTTGTTCAAGGTTTTAGGGCTACTTGTTAACCAAACTGGAATTTGAAACCTAGATTTTCTGATTCTTGGTCCGCTAGGTTTTCTATTGCACCTTGCTGTCTCTTTGTGACATAACTGCATTATAAAAAGACTTACAAAAACACCTGCAGCCTATTAACAGTCGTGTACGACAAGCCTGTTGAGAAACTGTAGTTTAATAAGTTAATAGTTAAGAGTGATTAATAGGACTATATTTCTTTTTTCCCACTGTGCCACAACAAGCTGGGGTGGGTATTTTATCTTCTCAAAATGAGAAAGAACAGATGTATTGTCAGATCATAGATCATGGGTAGTCATTAACTTTTATTATCTTTATAAAAATGTTCAATTTCAAGCATACTTGGTGCTTCAAAATATATTGTGCATCTAATGTTGCAAAACCATTAAAACTATGAACTGAAAATCTAATGACTTTATGTACACTTGTGTGAGGGAATCGAATCCAGTTGATTGAATTGGAGAGAAAGTGGTCCTAGGTGGGAGCTGGATATACAGTTACTTTTCAAATCAGTTTAATGCCTTCTATGTACTCAACACTGGTTTAGGGACTGTGACCCAGATACTGCCCTCAAAGGAAATAAAATTCAGTTGGGCAGATGAAAGGCGTATTTTAAAACAGAGTTTAAAACTGTGCAGTGTGGCATATGATTAAGTTGTAAAAACTAGCTGCAGAAATGTATTAGTGCAGGAGAAGGGTTTAATGCAAACTCATTGTCCAAGGCTGCTTCCAAATTTATCTAACCCAACTAAATTCTTAAATTGTTCTCTAGATTTAAGAGTCAAATAAACTGATCAGGTTGTTGATAGAGCAAATAATTGTTAAGGGTAAAAATGATAGACATAGAAAATAAGGCTAATGTATGGCAGTTATTAAGTTCTTGAATTTTTTTTTTTTTTTTGGTACTGGGATTGAACTCAGGGGTACTCAACTACTGAGCCATATCCCCAGCCCTATTTTGTGTTTTATGTAGAGACAGGGTCTCACTGAGTTGCTTAGCACCTCGCTGTTGCTGAGGCTGGCTTTGAACTCGCGATTCTCCTGTCTCAGCCTCCCAAAGTGCTGGGATTATAGGCGTGCGCCACCGCACCCGGCTTCTTGAATTTTTAATTAGTGCATGATTCGTTTTCTCAGCGCTTAGGTCCTGGTTATTCCTTGAGAATCCTGATATTCTGCTGAGTTCCATGATTTGGAGGTTATTAGGTGTCCACACGGCAGCCATCATTGAAGATGGCTACGTTTTTCTTAGAAGAGTAGCAATATCTGATTTCTTTTTGTAAGCTTACTGTAGGAGTGAGGAGGAGTGCATAGGTGGCATTTGTACAGTAGTCCTCTAAATAATCTTTTTCTAATGTCTAGCAATAGAGAAAAAAATATGTTGGTATTCTTCAAATTCCAAAGCTCCATACAGGACGGTCTGCTTTCAAGCTTACCTTCCAGCCAGTTTACGCTTTCATTGTTCCTTTTTTTGTTCTTCTTCTTCTTGGTTCTGGGGATTGAACTTAGTCACGCTTTACCATTGAGCTACATCCACAGCCCTTTTTATTTTTTATTTTGAGACAGGATCTCCTGAGTTACCAAGGCTGGCATTGAACTTGCAATCCTCCTGCCTCAGCATCCTGAGTAGCTGGGATTACAGGTGTGCATCACTACACCGGGCCTGATCTCTTCATTTCTTACCTTAGTTTGGCAGAGTTCTCTGTGGGAGCAGAGAGACCCAAGTAGTACTACTCCCACTCTATCTCACTCCTTCATCCCCAATGCTGGTGTCTTGATCTGTTTTGTGTTACTATGACAGAATATTAGAGACTGGGTAATTATTGGTGCATTATAATTATACATAATAGTGAGTTATACATTTCTATATGCATACCATATAATAATATAATTTGGCCAATTTTGTTCCCCAGAATGAGGCTGGGGAATTTATAGGGAACAAAAATTTATTTCTCACAGTTCTGGAGGCTGATAAGTCAAGCTCAAGGCACTGGCAGGTTTCATGTCTGGGAAGGTCCTGGTCTCAACTTCCAAGATGGTGCCTTTGGATACTGCATTCTTCAGAGTGGGCAGATGCTGTTCCTCACATGGCAGCAGAGGAGAAAGGGATGGGCATGCTCCCCAAAGGCCTTTAGGGGCATTTATCTGTTCGTGAGGACATATGCTTCATGATTTGAACACCTCCCTTTAGGGCCCACCTTCCAACACTATTGCATTGCTGCATGATGAAGGTTCCAGTGTATGAGTCTTGGAATGGACAAAGGCTCAAGCCATAGTACTCAGTCACACTAACATTAGAACAAAATCTCCAGTAACACAATTTAAAACATCAGGAAGACCTCAAAACTTGAAACTACTAGATCAATTTTTAATTCTCAGTTGTTTGACTAATGAATGATATAAGTGATGTTGCCACCTTCTGACCTCTCAATGTTGTAACATTAAACAGTTTTATATCCTTTAAGTTCTTGGTAACTGTAAAGCTCTAAATTGGTACAGGTATTATCAAGAGGTTGGAGACCCTAGTTTAAAAGATAGGAGATAATTTTACAGGACAACAATGACCCTTTATGTACATCTAGAGGAATCAAGCATAACCTTGATTCCTGGGTTATACAACATGAAGCCTACTTGCTCTAACATCATTAAACATGAATTGACACCACCACACACAACAGTGGGCTCCTTCACCAGACTAAATGTGGTGATCATTAGCTTATGCATGAGAAGCTAGAGTGTGTATGTCAACACATAGTTCAGCTGTATGTACTTATTCCTCTAAGTACTTGTGACACACTATGTCAAGAGTTCAGTGGCTGAGTTTCACATGGGGCAGTGTGATTCATCGGGATTATTAGGATCCTCCTGGAATAACTTCCCTGAGTTGATTGGCTTTGACAGATCAGTTTGCTTAGATTAAAAAGCAATTGCTGCTGTCTAGTCAAATTTAAACACTTTGGCTAGAAGAAGCTGAACTCTAACTCTGTCCAGTCTAGAAACACCTTGATGTGAAAATTACATTGAAGGTAGTGAAGAGAAAACTGAGTTAGCAAGACTCTGGGGTATGGTTTTATAATAACATGAGGGATCATAAATGCCAGACAAAAGTGATCCCAGGCATATGTGAGGGAGAGTACATTGCTTTTAATAGCAACTCTGTACCCAGTGCACTGCTAAGTCATTAACAGTGTTTGAGGTTCCACTCTGCTCTACGTGCATTTATCATTGACCACTGGTAGAATTGGCGTAGAAGAGGTTTGTCTTCTACAATGAAAAGATATTTTGGGGTATAGGAATCTTCCTCTTTCCCTTTTCTGAATGGATCCAGGAATTTAATAGAAAAACAATAGCAACAAGGGAGCTGAAATAGCGGTATACTAAAAATCTAATTTTCATTTTAAAAAACTGAATGGAACACCTGAGTTAAGGCAAATTTAAGCCTAATGCCTGAAATTGCATTCTCAGCCTGCATGTACTATAGCTAAAGTGGAAGCTGAGATGATACTGAGCTGATATACAACCCATCCATGGTGCTTAGCAAATAATAAGTTTTGAAAGTAGTGTGAGAAAAAGGAAGGATTCGCACACATCTTCACTTTTATCACAGCTTCCTTTTATATTTAAGTTCCATATCTTTTTGAATATGGAGGCCAACTGAGATGTTTAAAGTGGAGGAGATGAGGAACAAGACTTGATGGGCTCCTCTTTTCTCTCTGAGGAGTTTCATTTGCCCTGTGAACGCAATCCTTATGTGGCCCCAGGCTCAGAAAACATTGATTATACAATATTAATTGTAGTGAATTTGATATAAATCATCTTTGCAGCAAAGAGCATTGGTACATATCCATGGATTCATGGAGTTGTGCAAGCATCATGATCTAAGTTTGGGACATTTTCAGTACCCAAAAGAATCCAGGTAATCACCAGAAGTCACTTCTCCAGTCTGAGGCAACTGCTAATCTACTTTCTTCCTCTATGGATTTGCTTATTCTGTACATTTCAAATGAATGGAATCATATAATATGTGATCTTTTGAGGCCGATTTCTTTTACTTAATGTTTTCAAGATTTATCTATGTAGCATGTTGATCGGTACTTCATTTCTTCTTATTGTTAAATACTTGTATTTCCATTGTATGGATACAACACTTTATCCTTCAGTTGATGGCAATTTGTGTTATTTCTACTTTTTGAATATTATGAATAATGGTGCTTTGAACATTTATGTGCAAATTTTTGTATGGAGGATTGTTTTTATTTCTCCAGGATATATACCTAAGAATGTGATTGCTAGTCATATGCTAACTCTTTATTTAGCTTTTTTTAAAAATATTTTTTAGTTATACGTGGACACAGTGTCTTTATTTTGTTTGTTTATTTTATGTGGTGCTGAGGATTGAACCCAGTGCCTCACACATGCAAGGCAGGCGCTCTGCCACTGAGCCACAAGCTCAGCCCTTTATTTAACTTTTTAAGAAACTGCCCAACTGTTCTCCAAAGGGCTACACCATTTCACATTCCCAGCAGAATTTTTTCCAACACATTATAACTTGTCTTTTTGATTATAGTTATCTTAGTGGATGTGAAATATTATATCATTGTGGTTTTGATTTGTGTTTCCCTAGTGGCTGATGATTTTGGTTGAGCATCTTTTCATATGCTTAATGGCCATGTTTGTGTATTTCTTTGCAGAAATTTTATTCAACCCTTAGCTCATTCTAAAATTGGTTTATATTGGACGTGTTCTCAGTTCCATTATTAAATATATGATTTGAAAGTATTTATCATTCGGTGGTTTCACTATCTTTCACTATCACCCATTTTAGCATAAAAGTTTTAGCATTTTATGTAGTTCAATTTATTTTTTGTGGCTTATGCTTTTAATGTTATATCTAAGAAAACACTATCTAAACCAAGGTCATAGTGATTTATTTCTATGTGTTCTTCATAGTTTTGGCTCTTACATTTAGACCTATGATTCATTTTGAGGTTTTTTTTTTTTTGTGTGTATATGGCATAAGGAAGGAGTCAGCTTTTTTTCATTTTCAATAAATATTCAGTTGTCTTGGTATCATTTGTTGAAAAGACTCTTCTTCTGTATAGAATCATTTCAACACGTTGAAATCAGTTGGTCCTATGTATGGATTTATTTACAGACTTGGAATTCTATTCCATTTTTCTATTTGCTTATCCTATGCCAGCATCAATAAGTGTAAATTTACCCAATTTGTTTTTATCTATGAAATTCATTTTGGTTCTTTTGGATCCTTTGCATATCCATAATAAATTTTAGAATCATTTTGTAAATTTTTGTTAAAAAGCCAGTTGGAATTTTGAGAGGGGTTGCATTGAATTTGTAGATCAATATGAGTATTGCTGTCTTAACAATAACAAGTTTTCCAGAGATCCATGAACATGGGATATCTTTCCATTTATGTATGTTGTCTTTAATTTCTTTCAACAGTTTTGTAGTTTTTAGTGTACATGTCTCATTTCTTTTATTAAATTTATTCTCAAGTAGTTTATTATTATTATTATTATTATTATTATTATTATTGGTAATGGGGATTGAACTCAGGGGTACTTGACCACTGAGCCACATCCCCAGCCCTATTTTGTATTTTATTTAGAGACAGGGTCTCACTGAGTTGCTTAGTGCCTCACCATTGCTGAGGCTGGCTTTGAAGTTGAGATTCTCCTCTTAGTCTCTCAAAGTACTGGGATTACAGGTGTGCTCCACCATGCTCAGTTCAAGTAATTTATTCTTTTTGGTGTAACACAAGTGACTTCAGCTCTGTCATTTTATATAATCACAATTCAGGAATTCAGTTTACTTCAAAGAGGTATTCTGTGCTTCATGCTTAGAACTGCTATTTTGTAAATGCTATTTCAATTTGAAATTTGCAACAAAGTTGTTACAGTCATATTTAGATTCTAAAATTTATTCCTGGAGGGATTTTGGAGATTATCTAGCTCAGGGATTAAGAAGTAGGCATTGTGTGCCAATCAGTTGTTGACAGATGGGAATGAAGACCCAGAGTGACTGGGCATTGTAATGGGGGAAAAAACCCCAAACCACAAAACACCCCAAAACCCAAAAGGAAACAGAAATCTGGATATTTGTGGAAAATTCTCCCCCTTTTTTTGTATTGGGGATCGATCGCAGGGGTGCTTTGTCAATGAATTACATTCCTCTCCCTATGTTGCTGAGGATCTTGCTAAATTGCCCGGACTGGCCTTGAATCTGCAATCCTCCTGCTTCAGTCTCCCATGTATCTGGAATAATAAGGCATGTGCCACCAAATACAGTCTAAATTTTAAAATGATAGCAATGAATTCAAAAGTTCTAAAACTTGCTTAAGGTTAGGGACTCTGTTCTTTTAGCTTTTCCTGCTTTGTCCTCAGCATTCTGTGGAAAAGTTTAGTTGAAGGAATTCCAGGAGACTATAAGTCCAGCTAGATCTGAAGAAGGACACAGACAAGACAAAAGCTGTTAGCTTTGGCCTTTTAATATAAATATTGGCTCTTTGGAGCCATGTGTATTAAGAAGCTATGTAAACAAACTCTCTTCCCTCTTTAAGCTTTGATGCTCAATGAACAAGTCATTTATAATGGTGGATCTTCAAAGAGACTTTGTTAACCCTGGAAATTGTTCCTTCTACTTAACTAGAAATTGAGGAGCTTCTTTAAAATCAAGCCCCAATTCTCCTATTCAGTTCAAGGTTTAAGTATTAGTGTCTTCTGGAAGTGAAGTTTTCATTTAGAGACATCCTGGACAATTTGATCTTCAAGGAGAATGGCCTGAGAAGCATCCCTAAAGAGATTCCAGCACCATTATTTAAAGAAAAGCTCTCAACATATTTTAAGCTGTACATGGAATTGACTAAAGACATTTTATTTATTTATTTTGGTGCTGGGGTTTGAACCCAGGGCTTCATGCATGGCAGGCAAGGGCTTTATCATTGAGTCACGTCCACAGCCCTAAAGATTCATTTTAAAAATTGAAAATGAATGCCAACTTTTTAGTTTTTGGAGACAGAGATACCTTGGCTGCTCTCAGGAGTTGATTTTTTTTCTTTTTCTTTCTTTCTTTTTTTTAAAGCTTGCTTGAACATTTTGCTCTCTGAAGTATTTTGAGTTCTTTACAGATCACCAGCACAGTCTTTAGTTTCCTGGTATCTTTTTTACTTAAGATTTCCTTCCTGAGGAAACTTTGTTTTGCAGAAGAAGAATGAAGCCTCAGACCACTTCATGACATTCTGGAGTGTGGTTGAGCAGCCTTTTTTAGATTTTAAGAAAAGACAAGGTGAGGTGGGCTCCTAACACCTTTCTTTTTTTACCTGTAGACATTTAGAACGAGAGGACTTTGGACCAACACAATTAGGTGTGTAAATATGTTTTCTAAGTAAGGAGATCCTTTTAAGAAGGCACTGATTAATGAAGGAAATGAGAATCTTAAACATTGAGCCTGGGAGATGACTGATGCAGGAGAACCTCAATAAATACAGTTTAAGAATCTCTCTACTGAAAGACTGAAGTGCTTTTACACCCTTGTTTGAGACTTCAGTTTTATATTTCATTTAGGCAGTATAGATTTTCTTCCCTCTTAGTAAATAGCAATTGAGTTATACATTTTATATACTAGTAGGTGAGTATGAGGTGCTTTTGAAAATTAGCCACTAGCAAGTACATTTCATGTATGAAGCAACATCTAGGCAGATGGACTCTTTAAGTTGGGACTTGTCTAAATAATCTCAATTTCAGCATTGCAAATTAATTCCAAGTGGAACCCCACCAGACCTTTAGGCATTGAACAGAGCTTGGTATAAATGCTTGATTTGTATATCACATTCAATGAGATGGCTGGCCTTTCTAATAAAAAGTGAGTCCAGAGGCTAGACATCTGGTGTGGTGTTTATGCAAAATACATTGTCAAGTTGTAGCATATAGAAAAATAATGATTGTCATTCTATTTTGCTGTCATTTCTCCCAGGAGCATATTATTGTCTACTCCCCTGTCAAAATTGTGTTAAACAACAATAATAAAAAATAAGCCTTATAGTTTTCCAAACTGATCATTTTCACTCAGTTGCAAAGAACTGTGACTGGTGCCATCACCTTTGGGAGGCTGCAGTCTCTTTATCATGTGTGTAGGTATGTTCTGCTCAAAAGGTAAAGGAGGAGGATGTATGTTTCATATACTCTTTTTCCTTTACCACCTGCTTTTATTTATATTGAATAACATGTATTTCTTTATTTTTCTGAAGTAATTTAAATCCATTTCAGATTGCTTTCCAGTTTGGTTTAGTATTTATTACTTTGAAGGTCTTGATTATTACCCATCAGAGTTTCAGTTTTACTTTGTAAACTCGAAGTTCTGCAACATCAAATAATTCTTTTATCCATTATAAATATCTGTTTGGGGTTTAATTTACTGGAGCATCAAAATACTTAAATTGATGAAGATAGTATCTGTTAACAGTGGTTTAAATCTGCCATCATAATTCTAAATTTGAAAAGCTCTGGATGAAGTTAAAGGGAATGGATTTGATTCATATAGCTTACTTCTTCAGGCCCAGATCTATAGGTTAGAGTGGGAAAGAGATGCAGGTATCCATTCACCTTTTCTGTCTGTAAAACTTCCCTTTGACTCCTTTATGTAGCTGTCAAATCCTACTTATCCTTCACGTATTTTACTAGCATAAATTATGTGTTCTCTGAGCTTTTGACTTGATGCACAGTGAAAAGCTTCTTTCATTCACTGTTTCTTTACATATGGGAAGTTTTAAATGGACATTTGGGACCATGTTTTCAATAACACTTTGAAGAGACTTTTCCCTAGTTGCTACTTTCAAAGAGAACCTAGACCTGTGTTTAAGGAGGAAAGTACAAAGCAATTTATATCAATGAAAAAAAAAATCTGAACTTTATTGAAATCAATGTCTTGTTCACTAACACCAGCAAAAAAGGAGACTGCTATTTTGCAGGTCTCTCTCAGACACTGAACTGCCACTTGGCTAAATTGTCCTGGCTGTGAGTAGATCTCTGCCCATAAAATGAAATCTCTTTGTTGCTTGTGGTTGTAATTTTTTGTTCTTTTCATAATAAATCTAGCCCAAAGACATTTCGTTACTGTAAATTGTCTCCTCTGAAGTGCTCGTAAACAGTATCTGCTTCCATTACCTGTGGAAGATCCAAGTGTGAGCATTTTGTAGAGTAAGCATATGCACTAAGAATCAATATGTGTTTTATTAGCAGCAAGAGACTCATTGGATTGATTTTTTTTCTTTTACCTTTATGGGCAATTGCTATAAAAAGGTAAATTAAAAAGTTAACCATCTGCTACCTCACTTTTCATTTAAAATCTTTTATTTGATTACTCTTTCCAGGTAATCAATGCTTTCTATTTTGCTATTATGCTGGCTAGTGAATGAAGGTGGTTTTAATTTATAGCTTTTATTTATCTAACGGTATTGTCAGAGTCACAATCTTTATGCATCCTATTAGTAGTCTGGAAAATATTTCTTACTACATCGAAACAGAACAAAATTCAATTTAGAAATATAATTTCCTGCCATGGAGACACTTGATAACAGGGGGGAGATTAATGGAGCCCAGTGACAGAAACTTGATTTAAAGCAGGAGATTAATATTGCTTTATCAGCCTACACAGCAAGTGAATTGACTCCAAAAGAAAAAAAACTGTTTGAAGTTGCTGAGTTGTCTGCTTGTCGGTTGGAAAAAGGTCTCTGGACATTTATTTTGTTATTGCTGAGTATTTGCCGCATGCTTGTCTATTTGACAACATAGGAACAAACCTGCACACAACACCAGACTTGCTTATTTTACAGTAGTAACATGTTTCTTATTATTCCTTTTGATCCCACAGGAAGTTTGAATGCTGTGGAGGTCAGCTTCTGACTTAAGGGGATTATGTGCAGTAAATCATGTCAAAATTAACGAATAGAATTGCGCTGACACTCCACTTTAGTTGGATTTAAGTAAAATGTTTAAATGGTATTTTTAATTGCAAAGCTCCTGTCCCTAAGTCCCATTATAAATATTTTTTCTATCCTTTAAAGAAGTCATTAATTTCCTTTCCCAACTATAAAAGTGTGAATCTTCCAGAAGAATTTAAAGCAAATCTGAAGATTAGCTCAGTAGGTTGAAACACCCACTATACATGTTCTGAAACAAAATATAGAGCTTGCTGAACTGTTAGAAATGAGTGCTAAAGGAAGTAGGTCCAAAGTTTGATTTTGATTCTCAGGAACTTAAAGTATTTCCAGTGCTGGAATTAAGTTTTTTGAACTTACTCTTGAGCTATGGGAATTTTTAGACTTTGCATTTGCCTAAGAAATTCCTTCTGGAAAATAAAGATGAGTTTCTTACTAATTTTACAGTAATGGCTAGAGTTTTTTTGAATTGTAAAAGTAGTAGCTTACAGACTAATTACTTAGGTACCACATTTCTGAGGGAAAGAGATGTGTGTAACAAATTTTACTTGGCTTTACTGACTGAAATTTTGTAGAACTAAAAATATTTTGCATAATTTTATCAAGTTCTGTAAGAAAGTATTTTGTCTGAAATCAGAGGACCTAGGACCTCTTTTGTTATTCAAGGTCACTTAACAACTTTTTGTGTTCTTAGGGTAATTTTAAAAACACTTTGCTTCTAAGAGCTGAATAGTAATAGTAATAGCTGCCTTACCTTATCACTGGGTCATCATGAATATGAAATTAGGTGATTTTCTTTGCAAAATGTTTAGACATGCAAAAGACTATAGTGATATAATCAATTTTACCTAAAATAACAGTAGTACATCTAGCCTAAATATTTTGCAATTAGGATTTTCTTACAAGAAGATGTATAATTTCACAGGCATCCACTTTAATTTTTTTTTGATGTGATAACTATCAGTATGTCTTAGAATCGATCCACTGAAAATTGTTTACATTTTAAAAAATATATGAAGAGGGGCTAGGGTTGTGGCTCAGTGGTAGAGTGCTTGCCTAGCACACGTGAGGCACTGAGTTCGATCCTCAGCACCACATAAAAAAATAAAGTTAAAAATATATATATGAAGAAAAATGGCCTGTAGTGCATTTCTCTTTGGAATTAAATGGATGGAATAATTGAGTCAGAGAAATTTAGAGTCTCTTTGATTTGTTCTTTGTGGGCTCTCAATACTTGTAAAAGAGATGATGATGTCTGACTGACAGCAAAGATGATCAGCCCAGTGGGCATGAGTTCTAAGGACTCTGAGTCCGGTGCTTTGGGTGATGTTCTCCTGTCCCCCATGTAGCCTCTTCAGGATTCATTAGCTGGACAATTCTGTTTGGTGCTGGAAAACAAAAACAAAAACAAAAGACTGCACGGAATATTAGGCCTAGCTTTTCTGTCTTGAAGGCACATACCAAACCTCTAGGCAAAGCATCTTTAAATGGCTAAAGATTCACTCAGAAGGGAAGGGGCTTAGAATTATTTTCAAGCCAGAATTTAGCAGAGAGGAAGACCTAAGAGGGGTTTTAATTTCAATGAGCATGCATATGCTTTTCTTCCCTCTGTTTCACAGATCCAGAGGGACCTTCAGGGAAGGTTCCCCTTTGACCTTTTCCTAGTCATGCAATTACCCTCATCCTGCTTTTCCTCTTTTGCACTTCCTTTCCCCACTGGCCTTTCTTTGGTGATGCAGTTTAAATTGTGCAGTGCCTACTCCAGACATTGCCACTTGGATTAACTTTAATCCTTTGCATTCTGATTTTGCTGGGACATGGCCATCAAGTGTACTGCCTTCTTGGGAGCCAGTCTGGTTTTGCCTGAGGTTCACAGCATTCCCACCTATTTATGAGCATCTCATTTTCCATCCTTGGGAATGCAGTAGTGAAGATTTTACTTCTTTTTCTCCTCCCCCTCCTCCTCCCCCCCTCCTTCTCCCCCTCCTTCTCCTCCCCTTTCTCCTTCTCCTTCTTTTCAACTTCCTCTTCTTTGTGCTGAGAATGACGTTTGAAAGCACCCAGGTATGAAGATTGCCCACTGTGGCATATCAGCTGTGGTTATGAGTTCAAATGGAGGAATTGCACTCAGGAGATACCACAGGCTTTAATCTAATACCACTGTGCTGAGCTTTCCAAAAGGAGACAGGCACAAAGGGACAGCCTCGTCAGGCCATGGGGAGGTCCAGCAGCCACCCTAGTAGCAGCTATCTTTGCCCCTTCACCCACATGCGGCCAAATGTGAGAGCGAAGGTGTGGGGGGTAACCTTGTCATAGGGAGGCCACAATCCCCACCAATTTTATGTATGGTTTTCATCAAGCTTGAGGCCTACACGCCAGCTCACAGATCCTCTAACCCAGGTTCTGTTTCACACAATGAAGGAGAGACAACTGTTCCCCATTTATCTTAACTCTACTGTTTCCAAGGAAACAGGGCCGTGACAGAGGTCATTCTCAAGCAGGCCTGCCTCAGCCGAGGCCTGAAGTTAACCCTTTATTCGCACACTCCCAGCTGTAGAAATGGTAGCACCACTACATGCAATGCTAATGCTTAGTTCTAAGGGGCCAGTAGTGTCTTCAACATCAGCATTTACTGCCATCCATATACCAGGGCAATAGTTAGAAAGGCTGTGGTAGAAAGATATCCATCCATCTGTCTGTCTGTCCACTTGTCCAGTGATCTAAACTCCCCACATGAAGTGAGTGTGTGTCACACACCTCACCTGATTTTAGGTACTGAAGATACAAAAATGAACAGAACTGACTTCAAAATCTGGAGGGAAATCTCTGCATGAGGGCTGCTATGGCACAAGCCTCTACATTCCACAGCATTGCATGGCACACTATGGGGGCACAGAGAAGAGAGCAACTCAGTCTTTTGCCAGCTTTGTATCTTAGACTGTGGTTGGCCTTCCCTGAATAAGCGTGTTCATGGAGAATAGTAACTAAGGTTCACAGCAATTGTTTGGGGATGTGGCAAAGATCCTAAAGTGCCTTCTGAATCACTAGTAAAAGACTTTGGAGTCATCTGTATTTTATTATGTTCTAGACCATTAAAAAAGAAGGATCATCTTTGATATCTTTATAGCACATTAATAGTGTTAGGCATTGAGGAAGTGAACAATAAAGGTTAGTTGAAATAAGCTTAAACAATAGTCTGAGGGGCATTTCCTGATATTCAGCATATTAAAAATATTCAAGATGTACCTCAAATCCAAATTTATGGAGCTTATGTTTTCTAAGAGTTCATACCTGTTGAAAAAAGAGAATTATTTAAACACACATTAGACAAATCTGTTAACTCTAGTTCTGCAGTATGTTATGGGAGAGTTCAGGCATGTTATATCTCTGACCTTGAAATAGATACCCAGGGCATGACTGCTTTCTGCCACAACACAGCTTTGATGTCATCATTGGACACAGTTGTGAGTTCTGACCCAGTCATTCTAATTTCATTACTTAGGACACTTGTTGGGTACATTCACATAGGTTTTTGTTTTGTTTAGTTTTGTTTTTTTCCTCCACTTATCTGAGTACAACACTATGAGATTTTTTTTTGCCAATTTGGGGAAGGATTCAGTTTCATTGTTGGCTGAGGACATGATCAATATTCAAATTCAGTTTCAACAAAGGAAGGAACATAAAGTTGAGGAAATCAGCCAGAATGTAGAGCAAAAAATAATTTAAAACATATCTCAGAATGAAGGACAAGAATTTCCAGAATCTAAGAGCCCTCAGGCTCAGGGGAGTGCAAACAGATCCAGTGAATCTGGAAAAGGTTTGCATTGCCCACATAGCAGAAGGGGTAGTTTTTTGTAACAGGTCTGATAGCTCCCTTTGCCCATTGAAAATACATGCATGTGTAATTTTGTTAAGACGCAAATATTTTAAATAAAGTTATTGTGCCATATTTTTTTTTCTTTTCATAACAAAAATAGTTACTGTTTACTGAGGACCTTCTGTTAAGTCTCAAGACAAGCTGTTGTGAGACATTATTTGAGTTTTACATGATCCTGTAAGTGGGCCATCTTCACCTTTTACAGAGAAAAAAACTACCCCTCCAGAGAAGTTAAATGACTCTTTTTTTTCGTACCGGGGATTGAACTCAGGGGTACTTGAACACGGAGCCACATTGTCAGCCCTGTTTTGTGTTTTATGTAGAGACAGGGTCTCACTGAGTTGCTTAGCACCTCACATTGCTGAGGCTGGCTTTGAACTAGCGATTCTCCTGTCTCAGCCTCCCAAAGTGCTGGGATTACAGGCGTGCACCACCATACCTGGTTTTAAATGACTTTTAACACCACATCTGCTTGGCTCCAAAACCCATCCTTTGCCTCCACATAGCCTTTATTTCTCTGAGACAGTTGCATTGGGCCTATTTGGGTATAAGCATATTTCTTGTTTTATGGGACCCTGGGAACTGAGGGTCACATAGCTTTGCAGTTTGACATATATCTATGATGGTGGCTGCCATAACAGGATATTCTGAATTTCATCTCAAGAAGAGACAACTTATCTTCTAGGAGTAGGAGACATATGGAGGGCTTTTCTGCTGGCCACTGAAAGAGCAGGAACCCTTGGGTGCCAGGGACCTTCCCTATAGAAACATGTTGAGTTGAACTGTGGAGCTGCATGGCAAGTGTCATTGTGCAGATGAACTATGGCTTTTGATTCCCTATTTTGTGAGCTAGACTTTGATTGCCAGGTTCTGTACAGATAACTTTCAAGTAAACTAGAGCTGACAGATAATAAACATATAGCTAGGGCTACTGCAACAGAAATCGATGCATTTCAAGTTCCACATAAGAGAAAACAGTCAAGGTGTTTCAAGTCCTTTTAGAGTGATGAATGCAATTTACACAATAAGCAAGAAAACATGATTGGGACTAGATGGTGTAAGATTCCATCTAGGAGATGGAAAAGAGGTGTCTGATGTAGGTGATGTTGCTAACCTTAGAAACTGCAGCAAAATCAGTTCTGAAAGTTGTAAAAAAAAATCCCAAAACCCGAAAGCTAACAAAATACAATGAACTCATGAATATATGCCAAAGAAACAGGAAAGGCTTAGGGTATGTGCTGATCCACCTTTGTAATGGAGGCAGGGCTGAGTCTGGACTGTACAGTTGACTGTATTTGTTTTAAATGGTTCTGCCTGCCTTGTTTAATTGAAGTGGAACCAAATGACAATTGGGCCTACAGACATAGAGACATTCGTTGCAGGTAGGGCAAGATGAACCAGCATGTTTTCAGAAACCTTTCCTCAGGTCACTGCCAGATCTTTGCTATAGTAAATCTAAATGGTCCATTCTTCTGATGGAGCCCTTGTGAGCCATAAAGTAAACTTACTGAAGTTTATGATAACATCGTTATAAAATTGACCAACCTGTAAAGTCTGTACATTTTAATAATCTAATAACAGGTGATGGGGGTTGAGGGAGAGGTCTCTTTGCCTCCTCCAAAGAACATACTCTTGATGTTGAGGGCATTGCTTTCCTTTTCTTCTACAGAGGTAGCTTTTAAGAATTAATAGAGTATCCTGTGGTCCAAGTCTGGGCTTTGGAGTTGCCAGAGTAGAGCGGCTCTGTTAAGGATTTTGGACTTATCTCCTTGCTCTGCCACTCTGTAACCTTGGGCAAGTTACTAATCTCTCTGAAAGTAGGTACTATTTGTTGTAAAATGGAGGTGATGATATTCTCTCCTTTCAGAATGTGGCTGTGAGCATCCAGTGGGATGATGTGTATGGTATGTGCAGCCGAGACTGCACGGTCAGCACCTGATAGATGCTAACTTCATACGGTTTTTTCATTACTCTAAGCTTCCCTTCCTTACTCCTAAGTTGTGCATAGAAAACCCTCCCCATGGACTAGTCTGTGGAATTAGAGCTTGTATATACAAGCCCTTGATGAATGGTGACCATTATCCCTTCTTCTGCAAACCCCATCAGAAGTTAGCATTGCAAAAGTGTTCAGCAGCATGAGGACTAATCTCAGGAGATAACTGAATGGAGATGAGTACGGTTAATAAGATGTCTTTCTTCAATCTCTTTACATTGCTGAATTTGGCTCTTTGGGACAATACACACCAGGTTCATCTGGCTCCAGGTTGAGATTTCATTGTAGAAAGTGACTCATCAGGATTTGCTTGTTTACTGGATTCCAGGCCCAGTTGCTTTCCTAAATTATCTCCTTTTCTTGTTTAATAGCTAATAGAATGGTGTAAAGAAAATGTTTCAATCCATTCTTACTTGTTCTTCTCTATTGCACAAAGAGATTAATGTTTTATGGAATCAAATTTGATCTGGTATAACCCATTGTTTCAATTAACTGTTTTTGTCAGAAATCAGTCTAAATTTTAAAAGCTTAGAACACTGACAACCATTTTTATTATCTCCAATAGTTCCTGATCAGAAATTTGGATAGAGTTCAGTTGGGCACTCGTGGCTTTTGATCTCTCATGTCCTTGCCCTCAGATGGGCTGGAACTGGAACAGCAGGGCCCTGGAGAAGCTGAGGCCTTGGCTGGAGCATGTCTTTGTATAGTCTTGGCACTTCTGCATGGGATATGTTTGGTGGGATAGTTTGGTTTCCTTACAACATGGTAGCCTCATGGTCATTCAGAGGGTTCGTGTGGTGGCTTAGAGCTCCTGGTTCCAGAGAAGAAGCTGCCTTACTTTACACAACCCAGTCTCAGAAGCAAGACGGACTTCCTAATTTGTGGACCCAATGCAAAATGAAAACATGAGTCCTTTGTTTGAAAATTACCAAGAATTTAAAGCATGCAACAGCAGAGTATTAAACCAAGTGCAGGGCCTTTCTGAGCACAGGGCCCTCTGACTTCATGTGTTCCATGTTGATGAAGGTACTTAGTTACTCTTGCCATGCACGATTGATCAACCAGTCACTAAGTTCAACCCAGATTCAGGGAGAGGGGACATAGAACCTACTTGTTAATGACAGGATTATCAGGAAAGTTTGTAGATATGCATTAAAATCTTTATATCCAGATTCCCCTACTTCTACTTCCCTGTTCTTTGCTGGTCATTCTCAAAGTTTTACATAAAGTCTTATTTTGTGTGGATTATCATTTCTTTATGTTAGAGCCCTTGGTTCTATTTGCAGTTTCCTTTTCAGTTTGCTTTCGAGGTTAGTCAATCATAACACATATCTTTAACAAATGTATGGAAATAGGACTTTCAAAATTCATTGATGAAATACTGCCCACACATGTGGAAATGACTTGTCACAGTTTTCTGTCTTCCACTGAGCCCTCTTCTCTATGGCCGGCATCTGCTGGGTTATCCTTTGTGTTTAGCATCTGCCAGGCCAGAGGGAGGGATTGAATTCATGAATTCCTCAAAGAGGAACCGTAATTTCTTGAATGGGGTTCAAGTTGAATAGGAAAAAACCATCTCCCCCAGGCCCAAATGTCTTTGGACATATGTGCACAGTGCCCCCTTTAGCACATTGAGCATCTTAGCTGCAGCTGAGGGCTCTACTAATTACTCATTATCACATGGCCTTCATTAACATTTTCCAAGTTATTTTCTTCTATGCAGACCCCTGAATTTCTAACTTCTCACAGATTAGATATTAACTAGCTTGTTTGTGTCTCTAAGTTTACATGGCACCAGATTCTTAGAAATTAATGAGATATTAACGCTCATTCTGTGTCACTTTAGGTTTACATGATACTTCCACTTATACTACCCAATTGTAACCTCACAAGAAACCCTATCATATTTGTCCCTATTGCTAGTTGAAAAACTGATGTTTAAAAATGTAAATGCCTTTTTCAAAATCGCATAGCTTTTAAGACAGGAAACTGAAAACTTCATGAAACAAGGCCTTCCAACACCAAATACTTTGCATTTGCAGTAACATCATGCTGTCTCCTCCTGAATTTAAGACTTCACTGAATTTCAGTGCAAAACTCATTACCCATGTCAACAACAAGGCTCAGTGGTGCTGGCAACTGTAAATCACAGATAATCTACCCAAATACTTCAAGGACTTGCTTGAACATTTTCTTTCTCAACTTTCTTTTGAATAGATAATATATAAAATGATGAAAATTTAAAACACAGAAGTTTTCCTCTATTCTTGATCTTGCAGTGCACATACATAGTTATACACTTGTGCCTTATATACACACGAATGGTGAGATACCCTATAATCTCTTCTGTACTTTGATTTGTTTCACATAAAAGTATAATTTGTTCATTCAATGCACCTGGAGCTATTTCACACCTACTAATGACTGCGGAATGTTGTATTTATGTGATATTGCTTATTTTACTAGTCCTCAATTGATAGGTCAGTTTTACATCTGAATGTTTTTATTACCGTTACCGGTTGTATTTAATTTTCCTTAATATATTTGTTGTATACATGTGAGAATATTTTCATCATTTATATTAGGATCAGAGTATGTATATGTGAACACTTCACAGATATTTAATTTTGATGCAAATGGAATTTGAGTAAAAAAATATGTACATTTGTATTTTTAGATAACTCCACATTTGCCTATTAAGAGGATCTTTTAAGAAGTAGAATGACATTCTCACCAACACTGTATAAGAGTTCATGCTTCACTTCTTTAATGTACAATCACTTTTTAAAATCAATCCTACAATTAAAAAGAAGAATCTTACAGTGTTATTTGTGTTTCATTAATTTTAAGCAAAGCTGACTACCTTCTAATATGCTGGAAAGACATTTGTATTTCATTTTCAGTGAGTTACTGTGTTCATTCATTTTTCCTTTAAGTTGCTGATATTTTCTTATTGATTTGTTGGGATATTTGTATATTTGGCAAATATTTTCTCCTGCTTATTTGTAAGGCAGAGAAAGAGCATAGTTTGGCAGGGGAATAGCAAGCAAAAATCCCTGAAGACATGCAAGAGGAACAGAGGAAGCGTGGAGCTATTGTTCTCCATGTTGTGATTTCTTTTCATGCAGAAATTAAAAATTGTTATTTTTAAATTTACAGCTTCTAAATAGTTTCAAGACCATCTTAATGTGAGACTGTGAAAATTTCTGCCATATTTCCATTTATCAGTTTTGCTTTTCTGATTTTGTGTATTGAACTCATTTATGTGTAATGTATTTTTTTGAAATTTATTTTTGAAAAGTAAAAAGCAGAAATATATTTTCCCTACATTGCTACTTCGTTGTTCTGAAAACATTTATTGAACAATTCATCTTTTACCTGCTGAGTTGGAAAGAAACTCTTATTATGTCTTACATTCCTGAGATGTAAGTATGTATCTGAGTCCATTTCAGGACTGGACTGTTCTCTTCTTCTACCCTTGCAGGTGTAATACCATACTGTTTTAATTAGGATAGCTTTATAATTATCTTTTACTGTCTGCTTGGGTTTATCTTATTACTCTACATTTTTAGAATATTCTAGACTACTCTGGTAAGTTTATTTTTCCATATTAACTTTAGAATTAGTTTGCTTCAGCTGGATGTGGTGGCACATGCCTGTAATCCCAGCGGCTTGGGAGGCTGAGGCAAGAGGATCATGAATTCAAAGCCAGCCTCAGCAAAAGTGAGGCACTAAGCAACTCAGTGAGACCCTGTCTCTAAATAAAACACAAAATAGGATGAGAGATGTGGCTCGGTGGTTGAGTGTGCCTGAGTTCAATTCCTAGAACCCTTTCACTCTTGCTGCAAAATTAGTTTGCTTCATCCAAATATTCTTGTTGGTGAATTTGTTGGGATAGCTTTGAATGGACATCTTGAATTTATTTATTTATTTACTTTGATACCAGGGATTGAACCCAGGGACACTTAACTCTTGAGCCACATTCCCAGCCCTTTTTATTTTTATTTTTATTTTAAGACAGGGTCTTGCTAAGTTACCTAGGGCCTCGCTAAATTGCTGAGGCTAGCTTTGAACTTGGAATCCTCCTGCCTCAGCCTCCTGAGCTTCTGGGATTACAGATGTGTGCCACCATGCCTGGCTGATACCAATTTATAATTGAGTCTTCCTAGCTGTTCATCTGGATTTTTTAAAAAGATTTTTTAAGATGGACACAATATCTTTATTTATTTTTATGTGGTGCTGAGGATCGAACCCAGTGCCTCACATGTGCAAGGTAAGCACTCTACTGCTGAGCTATAACCCCAGCCCCTATTCATTTGGATTTTAAGGTGAGTTTTCTTAAAGTCAACAATTGCATGATGCAGGTATTAATAATATTACATTTTACAAAGAAAGCAGAGATCTCTGAGAGGTTGAAAACATTCCTTATTTCCCAGGGTCTGACAAGTCTTGGAGAGGGCATGGGCCCAGTTCTTGCTTATACTGATCTTCCTAGTCTAGTTGCTATCTACAAATCTAGTCGGCTTCCTTATGACAGGGGAAGGCACGTCCTGGAGACTAAAGACACACCTGCTGTAGCAGGCACTCTCCAAACAAACCTGGTATAGTTAAAGTAGCATGGACTTTGGGCCTGGAAAGACTTCAGTTTTACCCTGTATCATTGCTATTTCTTGTCTGTGAGATTCTGGGAAAATTACTCAACTTTTATAGAAACTCAGTTACTTCTCCAAAAATCAGTGGATAGTACTGAACTTGCAGAAGATTAGTCAGAATAAACCCTACGCAATATTTAATGCTTTGGAATTACTCAATAAATGTTAGCATTTCCCTCTCTTTCTTCTTTTGTTTTGGTACTGGGGATTGAATCCAGAGGCACTTAATCACTGAGCCACATCCCTGCCCCCCCCCTTTTTTTTTAAATATGTATTTTTTAGTTGTAGGTGGACAGAATATCTTTATTTTATTTTTATGTGGGTCTGAGGATCGAACCCAGTGACTCACGTGTGCTAGGCGAGCACGCTACCACTGAGCCATAACCCAGCCCTCCCTGGCCCTTTTTAAGAAAATATTTTATTTAGAGACAGAGTCTTGCCAAGTTGCTTCAGGCCTCACTAAGTTGCTGAGACTGGCTTTGAACTCACTGTCCTCCTGCCTCAGCCTCCCCAGCCACTGGGATTACAGATGTGTGCCACCATGCCTGGATCCCCATCTTTTCAAAAAGGCATTTAGTGAATGGGATATGGTGGCACATGCCTGTAATCCTGATTATTCCAAGTTTGAGGCCACTTTGGCAACTCAGCTAGATCCTGTCTCAAGATGATAATAAAAATAAAAATGAAAATAAATAAGGGCTTGTGTTGTAGCTCAGTGGCAGAGTGCCCCTTAGTTTTATCCCCAGTATATATATACACACACACACAAACATTTAATGATGCTTCCATGAATTGTAATCTTTGAGATCACTTTGTAGTAGCAAGTTTACCAGACTGGTGATTTTCGCCTCACATACAAAATTTTAGGGAGCAACTTGAGTTACAGGGGAAAGCTTTAGCTCAGGTAGGGAAAAGGGCCCCTGTTTAAGGTCAGCATTGTCTTACTTTCCATAGTCTCCTACTCAGCTGTGCAAAGGCCTCTTGCCTGTGGGTTACCCCTTCCTTAACATTATCCTAGGGCTAGTTTTTACTACAATATAATCACTGAAAATGAAGTCACTTAGAGTGGAGACCAAATCTTCTCAGTAAATAGTGAAAAATATTTAAATTGGTTATTTATCTTGAAAAACAAAACTAAAATTTATGCAATTTTGGGGGTAACACAATCTAATTATAAGTTTAGATGGAATGAATCAAGATTGACTCATTTTTGGTAAATTTTCTTGAAGCCGGGTGCATTGGTGCAAGCCTGTAATCCTAGCACTTAGGGAAGCTGAGACAGGAGAATTGCGAGTTCAAAGCCAGCCTCAGTAACGGTGAGATGCTAAGCAACTCAGTGAGACCCTATCTCTACATAAAACACAAAATGGGGCTGGGGATGTGGCTCAGTGGTAGAGCGCTCACCTAGCATGCATAAGGCACTGGATTTGATCCTCAGCACCACATAAAAATAAAAAGTATTGTGTCCACCTACAACTAAAAAATATATATTTAAAAAAAGCAAGCCAGGCGCGGTGGCACAAGCCTGTAATCCCAGCACTTAGAGAGGCTGAGACAGGAGAATCAAGAATTCAAAGCCAGCCTTAGCAAGGACGAGGTGCTAAGCAGCTCAGTGAGACCCTGTCTCTACATAAGCACAAAATAGGGCTGGGGATGTGGCTCAGTGGTCGAGTGCCCCTGAGTTCAATCTCCAGTACCACCCCACCCCCCAAAAAAACTTTCCTGAAATCAATTGTATGATTATATGTGATATTTATTTCACATTCTAGCATCATGAGCAAAAGGTTGAAAACTTTATCAGTTTTTATAAGGCTCTTTCTTAATCAGGTGATATTTAAATAATTTGTGCTTTGATGTGCCCAGCTGTTATTATCCTTGCTAATTTTCTATTTTTTCAGTTGTGAAGGATTCTGTCTTGGCAGGACCCTCATTTGCCAGTGGCTTTGTTCATAATTCCAGTGGTTCTCAGCCATAACTTTTGTCAATTGAATTTATTTATCTTCTACAAGTCTGGCAATTTCCCTTAGCAATCACCTTGCATTGAATTTTTACTGATTTTTTTTTTTTTAGGATGAAGTTTGTGACATCTAAGAGCCAGTATAGTAGGCTGAATAATGAACTCCAGTTTTGTCCACAAACAAACCCTTGGACCTTGAACATGTTACAATACAATACAATACATAGCAATGGGGACTTTGCAGATATACTCTTATTCTGGGTTGAGGTGAGTCTTACGTAATCACAGTAGTCATTATAAGGGAGGCAGGAGATCCGAGTAAGTAGTAAGAGATGTGATAACGAAAGACTCAAGGAACCAGAGCGATGCAGCCACCAGTCAAGGAAAAGTCCACTGTCTTTAGGAGTGGCAAGGAATGGATTTTCCCCCCCCTGGAACTTCCAGAAAGAGCACGCTTGACCAACACCTCATTCTTAGCCTCTCATGACTCATTTCAGACTTCTGACCTCCAGAACTGTAAGAGAATGAATTTGTGTTGTTTTAAGCCACTAAGTTTCTAGGAATTTGTTTCAGCAGCATTGTGAAATTAACACAGTTCAATAATGACCAGAATTCTGACAAGAGCATGCGAGTGCATGGAGGTTATGCGGAGTGTGGGTGGACAGTCAATCCATGATCAGACATCTTCATGACTTTGGCTTCTCCCTGTAGCCTTTTAACTATGGTGTGTGTGTGTGCGCGCGCCTGTGCGTATGTGGACAAAGAAGAATTAGTGTTAAAGGGCAATTTATTTATTTTTTAAAAAATTTAATTATTTTATTTAAATGCGTTTCAAGTCATAGTACATAAACAGAGCTCAGTTTTTCCATTTCTCTGGTTGCAAATCAGATAGAGTCACATTATTTGTGTCTTCATACCTGCACCAGGGGCAGTAATGACCCTCTCAATCAACCATCGTTACTATACCCATTTCCCTTTCTTTCCTTCCACCTCCCCCCTGCCGCATCCAGAGCTCCTGCATTTCTGCTGTGTTTCCCATTCCCATCCCCCTTATGTATCCTCATCCACTAATCAGAGAGAACATTTGGCATTTGGTTTTTTCGGGCAATTTATAGACATAGTTTCTTTATCTTGTCAGGAGCTAGGATTCTTCCTTGCAGAACTTATATACCCAGTTGGGGAAATGGTCAATGATAAAAATTGAAGAAGGCACAGAGGTTTGAACACAAGAGCCTAAAACTATCTGAGGAACAAAGGAAAGACGCTGACCAGTTAGTGAGATGTACAGCCAGCTCATGCTAGGGTATTTTAAGAGACAGAGAAAAGTAGGCACAATTGTGCCAAGTAGTAGGAGTTGGGGTCGGGTGGCAGAGATAAGTAAGGAAGTTGTTTAGAAAGTTTTAGTGTGCCTTCTAATGTATACTTCTGCTGCTTCTCAACCAGCTCCCCTTTATGAAAAATTTCAGA
This sequence comes from Xerus rutilus, assembly GCA_028644305.1. NCBI lineage: Eukaryota > Metazoa > Chordata > Mammalia > Rodentia > Sciuridae > Xerus > Xerus rutilus. The sequence goes on from CM053406.1 coordinate 50,165,492, forward strand.
AAGGACCCAGAATTTGGCTTTTTTTTTTTTTCATATTCATTTATTTTTATGGTTGTGGTGTTGGGGATCAAAGCCAGGACCTCATGCATGCTAAGCTTTACCAAGGAGCTATATGCCCTTAGCCCCTATTTGTTTTTAAAATCGGCTCTATAGATGTTATCAAACCAAATGTTTATGATTTTTTACCAGGAGGTCTTTCTGACTTGTAATCTGGGCTAGGACCAAAATGTTGGCAGCTCTGGTCTTAAGCATTTTGGATACAGCCTGCTTGTTGATCGTCTTCTTAGCACGTGGCTTTATGGAATTTGTGCTTTCTGAGCAACTGCTTTGTGGCAGGGCCTTTCTAACCTCAGCTTCTTGCTTCTGTTTCTCATTTTCTTTGCTTTTTTTTGCACTTATAACAGTCAAACATCTGTCATTTTGGAATTCCTTTCCTGGCTGTCATCTCCTTGGCCTATCTTGTAACTGACTATTTGGGACGGATGTTCCTGTCTAGGGCAGCTCCCGTCCTGTTTTGATGAGCACTGTATGGGAATTTGAGAGCAAAGTCAATGAATTGTGTACATTTGCACACATATCACTTATACCACTTCATACACCATCAACCAAAGTCTGGTTCTGGTCTGTAACAACCATGATTGCAACCAGATTCCCAGCATGTGGCCCAAAGGAAATGCAGACAACCCCAGCCAATTTCCACACAGTGCTTGGGACTGTCAGCCTGGAGCACTGACTGGAGACTTTTGGGCAGTTTCAATTAGAGCTCTCCTTTATTGCGTCCTCTATCTTAGCCCCAGAGAATTAATGACAGTTTTCAATTTTGATATATCCTCTCTGCATTACTGGGCTCATGGGCACTGCTTGAGATTATCCTAAAATGTACTGTGAGATTTGAGTTTTTTATTGTTATTTTTTTTCCCCCAACTGAAGTTTGGCTGAATGATTAACAGTTGGTCAGAGAGGTCATTCAGGGGACAGCACTTACTGGAATTCTACTGCAGACCCACATGTGCTCGTGTTTCTCATTCTCAGTAAAGACTCCCTCATGGGAAAGAAGGACTCTGTCCAAGTATTTATGACCTGAACGGATAAAGTTGGGGAGAACATAATGGATTTTTCTTTAGGCTCAGATATCCTGCATTGCAGTGTCCATATGGACTATCTTGTTTTGCCAGTGTTCCATGAAACATGGCCGAATCAAAGAACCAGTGCCTCCAACTGGCCTGGTCAGCAGATAGTCACAAGGCATGGTTAGTGTATGCTTCTCTTCTTGCTCTGGGGGTGTAATTAAGTCCTGACCAATTACTACAAATAACTAATGCTCTGGAAGTGCAAATGAAAAAGTTCTGTACCAATAAGGAAAAATTGCACTTATTTAGTACAAATGAGTAGCAAAGATTTGTGTCAACAAATTTTGACAAAGGTAAAACAGATGGACAGGCCTGAGCTACCTTTTGTTTCCCTTTCATGTGGATTTGGTGTGACAAGAGGAATCTGTTTAACACAGAATCATTTACTAAACAAAGATGAAAATTCTTAGATAAATATCTATATTTTTGCCTTGTGGCTGGCATGCTGGGATTATTTTGACAGAAAGTAAATAGCAAGACGATACGTGAGACATGAGAGAAAAAAATTTGGAGTAACTCATGTGTTATTCTGTGAAAAGATCCAATCAATTTTACTCCCATTGCCAGAGGAAGAAGTTATGTAGCTATGTTGGGCAAGGCTCACAAATAATTCTACAATCAAGGAGTAAATAATCTCTAAACTCTACAAATTGAATTTTTATTAAGAAATTCATCTCTGATTACCTCAGGGTTTATAAAATCTGTGAGAGCTTGTGGAGGAAGGCGATGTATCTCAGTGTTCAACATCGGATTAATTGGGGTGAGGGGTTTTAATTTTTAGGGTCAGCAATATACCTCACCTTTTAAAATAGGCTTAATGAGAAGGGAGCAGACAAATGTTGCTTTAAAAGCCATTCTAATTCTTCTTGAGTGTTCTTTATGTTTCTAGTTTCATGTACTTTATAAATTGGGATTAGTGTCTTTTTTGCATAACAGTTTCAAGGTCACCGTTTCATAAATCGAGTACGTAAATAAGTCCCTCTCTGCTGTTGACTCTGTGTAGTAACATCTATACATTCATTACTTTCAACATGCAAAAGATGCCAGCATTGATATTAATAAAATTTGTATTCCCTGAATTAGGCTTGCAGTTAAACTAGAAAATATAAGTGGCAACACTTTACATAATATTTTTCAAAGATGATCAAGTGGAAGTGTTTGTTCTGCTCTTGGGCTTTCCATTGTCAGAATCTGTTCTATAGGAATATGTGATAAAACCAGATGCAATTTGAGAATCTATTATGTGAAAGGTATTTTGCATGTAGGTTCTTTGTTAAGAAAGGCATATATTATTATTCTTATTTTAGAGTGGAGGAAACTGAGGCTGAGAGATTTTTGCCTTTTTAATCAAGGATAACATCAAAGCCAAATTTTGAACCTGGGCATGCCTTGACTCTGAAAGTGTGCTTCTTTGTAGTTTCCTACCATTTTCCAAGCACTATATTCCTTTGAAGTTCTGTTCCATGACCCCATCCCAGACTTTCACCAGGCACAGAGACCTGTGCTGAAAGTGTTGTAAAGGTAAGATTTTCTGAAATGCATCAGTCAGGATATGATGGATTATGTTGTAGTGTAAACAGTCATGATAGCTAAGTGGTTTAAAACAACAAACACTGTCTGATGTCATCAGTACCACATGTCTATCTTGGAGGTGACTTGGATAGAGATAGACTTGGAGCCCCTGCTCAGGGCCAGGTGGGTAGGGCTTATATTGGGATATTGCTGAACCATGTGGTAGGGTGAGGGGACAGGTCAGACATTGGCTTTTAAAGCCTTCTCACTAGAAGTAATGCAACACTTTCTCTCTCATTTCATTGGCCAGAACAATTTACTTGGCCCTCCCTAACTTCACTGGGCAGGTAAGAGTAATACTACCACATGTCTGGAGGGCAGGGACAGATAGTGAGTGGCACATACCACATGCATTCAGAAGAAAGCCATGTTGGTCTTCAGTACACATTAGCTTTTAAAAATTCTAATACTTAGTAGTTATACTTCAAAAAGTTTCCTAGACTTGCTCCTAAGGTCCAGAAAAGATAGAACTTTCAGAGATGGTTCTAATTGAGTTACTTACATTAATAAATTACTCGAGGAAGAACTTAGTGTTAATGTGTGTCTTTTCCCTTAAAAAGGTACTATTTATAATTATTTTTTGTTAGCCAGAATTTAAAGAAGAGATAGAGGTCTATTTAAAAGCAACAGCTCACATATGTTGAGAAAGTAATTTAAAGCATAGGAAAATTATCCAGGTTCATCTGAGTTCTCCATAAAGTGTTCCCATTTATCCAATCCATACAAGAGACTGAAAATTAGAATTTAAACTTTTAATTCAAATGGGATAGATCACGTAGTACCTTCTTTTGTGATTGTTTTTGTAAAATTGTAAGGTGTAAATTAACTCTCAGGTGTCAATTTGAAAAAGACTGTGAGGCAAATATAGTAAGATTGGTCAGGAGAAATTTTTCTAGCAGAGAGTACAATGTTAGTTGGGGCTTGGGGGCAAGAGAAATGTAAGGTGTCCTAAAATAAAAATTTGTGCAGTGATTGCAATTAATAGTCTGTCACATAAAAATAGAAGGAAATCATCTGGATTTCCTGTAGTTTAAACCAGAATTGTGATCTATAACTTTGGCATTTTAATTTTGTGCTTCTTTCAACATAAGCTAAGCATGGCAACTCCACAAAGGTATAATGTAACTACTGGAGCTCTTAGCTTCTGCCTTGCAGTGCCTGGTGCTGCTCTTGTGTGCTCTGTGAAAGATGCAATCACACAATCAAAATAATATTTTCCCTGAGGTTTCCTGGGGCGGACAGGTTCTGCAATTTTCTAGTAATTGTTTTGGAAAGACAGCCCTAGATTTGGATTTTCTCTTAAATCTTTCCCTGCACTGTGACTCTGGGCTTCTCTTTTGTCAGTCTCACTTAAGTGTCTGGGATAGAGGTGGAGTGGCATGTACCATTAATTACCTCGTGGGAATTGGTTCCTCTCTGAATGGACCCCTACTCCAGAAATCCCCTCTGTTTCTTCAGGATCGAGTCCAGAGTATCATTCCACAATACAAGAAAAGGTTAATGAATTCTTGGGCATTGGATCCTGTGGCATAAATTGCTGAGGTGGCCTTTGGGATTAATGCGTTTCTTTTGTTCACAACCTGGGAAATAACTAAGGCTGTGTGTGTGTGTGTGTGTGTGTGTATAACTTATCAATCCCCATAGCAAACTGGTGAAGTTAATAAGCCACATGCAATTGCTATTGGTATTTTTTCCTTCTATTTTACCGATAAGAAAATGGAGGCTCTGGATGGTTGGTCCCGTCAAACAGCTGGAAAATGCTGGAATCTGCCTTTTAAGACACAAAGTCATGTGTTCTTTTCTTATTCTGTGCTTGTCAATGTTCTGGCCATGAGGTTTAATGACATGGAAACAATAATAGTAGTTCAGTGAACCTCCTTCTGTGGCCCCATCTTTGCCAGCCCTTGAGGACCCAGACTTACTGTGAGGCGCTGCCGTTGGATGGAGTCCCCCTTATAATGTGGTCTGCCGCCCTCTGCTGGTAGAACGACCTGCATTTCTGGTTGCTTGCTTTCTTCTGGACTTTTCTTCCCTTCTTTCCAGGTGCAATGTCTTTCAGCTGTGTACCATCTTATATGAAGGTAAGAGACAATTCTGGTTGGCAGTTAATGAAAATATCAGAAAATCAAAGAAAGCAGGACATGTAATTTCTTTAACCATGTACTCTTGAGTGTGAAAGCTTCCTTTTCTCCTGATATCTACTAAGGGGGTACTTTTGCTTGCCCAATTCCCAGTGTGACCCTTGCACACCTTAGCTCTAGCATTCTTTTAATTTCATATGAAGACAGTAAACATCTTTCCATACAATGTGCCAAGGGTGCAGCCAAGAAGTGATTTATCATACACCTAGAAGGCTGGTAGTCTTGGAAGGAGTTAGGCTGAAGCTCCTCAGATTCTCAGGAGCCAAGATGGAGAGGATCCATGACTAGAGATTAGAAAGGCAGGTTGTCTTCAATAGGTGGAAATGGGGACATATGGGTTCTTGGTGAGAAGAGGTAGATCCTGATGGGGTGAGGTCAAGTCCAACATATTAACTGAGATTGCAAGGAAAGCAAGTGGAAATTAAATAGATATGCTTAAGCTAAACCAGGGACAGATGAGTGATTGAACAGTTAAGATTTGGTTAATGTTAAAAGGTCAGGCTTCTCACATGCTAACTTGAGATTTTTATTGCATTGTCTTCCCTGGAATTAGAAAAATAATTGTATGGTTGCCCTGCCCAGTGTCAGGAGTATTTGTCAGTCTTAGTATACTCTTAATATACTATCTAGGGATTGTTAATTAGGATTCTCATTGATAAATCTTGGAAAAAGTTATATAAATTACAACACCAATCACAACATAATCTGGAACAAGTACCAGAGAAAGGTGTCAAATTACCTTCCATCGGTGATTCTCAAAATGTGATCCTTGGACCAGCAGCATCAATATTACTTGGGAACTTATTAGAAATGTACATTCTTAGGCCCTACTCCAGACCACTAATCAGGAACTCTGGAGGTGGGCCCCAGAAATCTGTGTTTTAATAAGCCCTACAGGTAATTCTGGTGTATACTTAAATTTGAGCAGTATTGCCTTACAGTATAAATGACTAATACCAGATCATTTCCATCAGACAAAGACTATAAGTGTTGTTATGTGGTGGGACGAGGGAAAAGACACAGAAATGTAAAGCAAAGATTTGAGAAACACATGTCTCTGCCATATTGCAAATGGTTAAGATTGCTTGAAGTTTGACTACTAGATAAATGGAGGTAATAACAATACCATACAGCTTAAAGGTGAATTGCTAAGATCACAAAAGGGCAAGGTGGAGAGTCTGAAAGAAATAATGACAACTAGGATTGATCAGGCCCACTCTATGATTGTTCTAGGGCTTTGTTATAAGGCTGCCTTGTATTCTGACACTGTGACCTTTGATATAGATGCTGCAAAATCATATCTTTCTGAAAAGGTCAAGACCAAAATTATTTCATAGAAGTTAATTTTCTCGGGGAGGGGAAAGAAATTGGCAATGTCATCTGAAGTTTTTATTGAAAAAATGTTTATTCAATTTGGAGAATAATAAATCATAAAGCATCAAAAATCTTCTTTAATCTTTTATTAAAACTATGATTCATAAGGCTTCAATTAAAAAAAGGTACAAAAGGTCCATAAGTGTTATTCAAGTCTTCACCATTTATTATTTCTTTCTTGAAATACCAGTATTTCTTTAACATGGTGTCAGATAATAAAATGCTTCTGGAGAATTTAGTCCTTATGTCTAAAATTCCTGAAATGGCAAAATAAGCCGCTGATTGTCATTTTGTGTGAAGGAGATGGAGAAAAACCTGTTCTCAATTACTGGGCAGCTGGTGTGTTTTAATTGTTTGCTTTTTATAAGCAGTAAAATAAAAGGAGTATTCCATAAGTATCCTTATATACTATTAATGCAGTCCTCCTCACACTTGTCGTGCATCACAGTCCCCAGGGAACTTATTAAAAATGCAGACTGCTCACCCCTTGAGGTTCTGATTTAGTAGGGATAAGATTTTTAACAAGCGTCCAAATGATTTTGGTGCAGGTGGCTTGAGGACCACACTTTCCGAAACCCTGCCCAGGGCTTACCCATTATTTATGTGCTCGTTATTTGAGCATATCTAAAAGTGACTGGCAATTCATTAAAAGTCAGTTTAGTACAGATAAAGACTAAACTGTGAGCAGTAGATACTTATTCCCATAGAACCTCCTTAGTTGGCATTTGGGGAAAAGGAACAGTAGATGCAAAATAAAATTGAAAAAATTAATAGTGTATTTTAAAGATCAGTTTTAGGTTTACAGAAAATTAAGCAGAAAGTATAGTGTATCCCATATACTCCTTCTATTCATCCCTCTTCACATTTCCCCCTCATAATAACAACCTGCATTAGTGTGGTACATTTGTTACAATTTAACCAGTATTGACCCTTCACTATTAATGAAAGTCCATAGTTTTCATTAGGGTTCATGCTTTGTGCTGTATTGTTCTGTAGGGGTTTTGATTAATACACAATGCTCTGTATCCTTCATTACAGTACTCTACAGAATAGTTTCACTGCCCTAAAATTTCTCTGTGTTATACATATCCATTTCTTCCCCAGTCCCCTCCCTCAAACCCTTGGTAACCATTGATTTTATTGTCATTATAGTTTTGGCTTTTTCAGAGTTGGAGTCATAGAGTATATGACTTGTCACCTTGATTCCTTTCACTAAGCAACATGCATTTAAGATTCCTTTGTTTTTAGTGGGCTAACAGTTCATTTTCTTATTGGTGTACTATAATTATATATAACCATGGGATTCATTATGCCATATTTATACAAGTACATAGCACAGTTTCATCAGTCTCATGCCCCAGTACCTTCCTTTTCCCTCCTAACTCATTTCTTTTTATTGCTGAATAATATTCCACTGTATAAGTATTCTGCAATGTATACATTTACCTTTTGAAGGATATCCTTCAAGGCCCAGATCAAACTGTGGCTACTGTTATTTCCTGAGTCTGGTAGGCAATTCATAAATGTTTATTGAATATATCATGACTGTCCCTAACATCAATTTAATTTTCTACTTTCATCTGTTGTATTGCAGAAAAACAGAAAAACTTCATTAAGAACTATATGTTTAAAAAGAGTCATTATGGCACTGAACTAAGCCCTCAGTACAGTTTTGTGAGAGCTATTGTGTTTCTTTTGAAGAAGCACTATGCTATAGCATATCTTCACACATACAGAAAATATGAATGCCATGTGTCTTCCATTCACATAAAATAATTTTTAATATCTCACTATATTTTCTTTCTCGTTACATTAATGATTATACCTACAACATGTGTAAATTGGCAATCAATTGCCAAGTCCTAAATGCTTCAACATGCATCATCTAAGAATAAATGTGATGGAAGTACTTTATTGCACTTGAGAAATTAACAGTAATCGTAAAATATCACTTAGTAGACATTCTATGTTTAATTCTCCTCAATTACTACAAGGACATCTTTTTAAGGCTCCATTCTAGCTTCCCACTTTGACAGGCGTGTTGTGTGTGTGGTGTTGTGTGGTGTCACTGTGTGGCCTTGGGCAAGTGTTTTCACATTCCTGGCAGTATAGGTTAACCTCTAATACAATTTGTGCTCTGAGAGTCTGTTGAATCTATAGATAAATAGCACTTTAGTTCTATAATTTTGTGATTTATTTTTTTAAAATTTTAAAATTTTTTAAAATATTTTTTTAGCTGTAGATGGACACAATATCTTTATTTTATTTACTTTTATGTGGTGCTGAGGATTGAACCCAGTACCTCACGCATGCGAGGCAAGCGCTCTACCACTGAGCCACAATCCCAGCCCTTGTGATTTATTTTTAAGGAACCATAAAAGTAGAAATGTTATGGATCAGTAGGCAGGAACTGGTGAACTTCCAACTGCAAGAGCTATGTATTTAAGTTAGATTTCAAATACTAACCACACTCAGGCGCTGTCCATGGAAATTTTAAGTATTTCTTCTATGCAGAACTCAGCTGTGTGCAAATAAATATCTATCTACGGTCACTGATGTCACTAAATATCGCAGAGAACCAAGCAGAGGACTGAGGCCACTGATCACTTACTGAAGCTTTTTCCAGCACAGAAACCTTAACGACTATGACCCTGCTCAGGAAGTAAGCCTTGAAGACAATTGAATTAGTTTATCAGGCCAAAATAGTAAACATAATATTATTATAGTACAATAATTTGTAAGCATTTAAAAAAATCAAAAAACTTTTCATTTTGTGATAATTTTAGACTTTCAAAAACCAGAATAGCTGTGGATGTCGCTCAGTGGTAGAGTGCATGTCTAGCATGCATGAAGGCCCTAGGTTTGATCCCTCGTACTACAAAAAAAAAAAAAAAAAAAGTGATGTTATAGAAACAGGAACTCTATACACTCGCTTTCTACCAAGATTCCCCAGATGTTTACATTTTTGTATGAAGTACAATTATTGAAATTCCTTCACATTTTCCTTGAGGAAGAGGGCTTCTTTTAACTTAAGAAATAACCTCCATTCAGTTTCATAGTAGATTGTCCACTGATCTTGAACTTTAAAACTCTCATGTCCACACTGTCACATCCTGATACTTACCTTTAAAGATGGTTCTAATCCTGTCTCCAATATATTTTCTTAGAAGAAGCTTGCAAGACACTAAGCACATCGTAGGGTGGGTTTTAGAAATATTTGCCTTTGGGTTATGCTTAACGTTTTGTTCTGAAGAACTCTCAGAATTAAACATAGGGGTGAAAAAAATACTAGAAAAACCCTGGTGTTACAAAATTGGCTGTAGAGTCCAGAAATGAATGCTGGCATCTTAGCTTCTTCCCAGTTAGATTTTTTAAAAAACTTGTTATGCCCAGGGGTGCTTAAGAGATTATGCCCTTTACTTTTCCACTTACTACTAAAGTCCTGAGAATAATTTACATTCAAACTGCTTATTTTTCTTACTTTTGAGGTGAATATGTTTAAATAGTGCTGGGTAGTGCTTTTCACCTTGGCAGCTGTAGTCTATAGTGTTATATCTTTCATACTTAAGCATTTCATTTTTATTTTAATATGTTCCAGACTAAGTAAGCTTAGCATCCTCAAGCAAAACATTTAAAATTTAATTGTGATTAACCTTGACTTGTGTTATGATTTATAATTAACACAGGGCTTTCAATTACTCTCGTTGATTTTATGAATTCTGACATTTATCTTGATAAAGCTCACAGAGAGAGGAGACATTTGGAAGTGGTATTGATGAAAATGACTTAAAATGCAGGAATTTGGAAAGAAGTTATATAAATTCAACATGAATTCACATTTTAATTTTGTGTGTACAATTTAATCATTTCAGAATTTAATAGAATATTTTTATAGGAAATTCACCATTATGTTCATCTCCCTTAGAGGATTAGTGAGATTAAGAGAATAATGTTAACTCAAAGCTAAGAAATTAAACTGTGAACGCCAAATAGTCAGGCTTCAAGAAGTTGCTGTAATGAAAATTTATGGGAAAAAAAAAGATAAGAATTAGAAAGCTGCATATAACTCTTTTTCTTTTTCTTAAGTAGGGGAAAAGAATCTTCAGTCAAAATGGATATGTTTGGCTATCAAAAAATGCCATAGTCTCATATGGCTATTTCCATGACCTTAAGAATGTAATTAGTACCCCATGGGTATAGTAACAAGATATCTTTGAGAAGATCACTTTTTAAGGATAGATTGCTAAGATAAAATATAAAACACAAGGATAAATTTAAATATATCACTGATGAAAGCTAAAGACTACTTAGGAAGAAAATTTAATACCAATTAAATAATGTTTAGAGTATTTAAAATGTTGGCTGGACAGGAGAAGAAAGGTTGCAGAGAAAACTAATCCACATAGACCAGTTTGGAAGTGTTCAGCCAAGTGAAAGAAAACAGTGACTCACAATGGCTAAAACAGAGAGGAGGACTTATTAGCCCACATAACAGGAAGTCCAAATGTGGGGGGCCGCTCCAGATTGGCTGGCGCAGTTGCTAAAGAGCAGACACCTCAGTTCTTTGCATCTTTGCATCCTGCATCCTGGAACTGCTGATTTAGTTCACCTGTGTGGTGGCAAGCTGACGGCCCCAGCTCAGGGGATCATCAGAAACATGACATCCAGCAGGAGATGTTTATCCTCAACCTTGACTTTTTTTCTGTTAATGAGCAGAGCTTTCTCCAGATTTCCTATACAACACAGTAACCAGAATTGTATCATATGCTAATGTTCAAGTGATCCTTGGCAATGGGAATAGGAAACCTAGGCAATGGCAGCGACCCATCTCCTGAGCACCAGTATATAAGGAGATGAGGGGAAGCCTAACCAGCACAGATTCTTTTACCATGGAGGAAGAGAGGGCTGGGTTTTGGGTTAACAACAGTTTTTCTTCTGCTATCGGTAGCATCACTTTCCCTATTTCTAGTTAAACTGAAACATTTAGTGTGAAAAGACAAGGAGAAACCAGCAAATTAATTTATCATATCTGAGTCCATGAGTTAATAAAGCAATGTGCTCAAATGAACTCAGCTTAAAGACATTGAAGAAAAGAAATGGGAACTGATTGAGTCGATGATTAAAAGTTCAGCCATGCTCTGAGGCTGAAGCACATAAGTGCTGTGACCTACAAAAGAGCAGTTAACCTTGTTCATCTCAAATCTTTCTTTAGCTATCTCTGGAAGAAAATTTCTATTTTTAAGCCACAGAGCCTTCTGCAAAATATCTGGCCATATAGTTTATGAAAAGGATTCAGAAAAAAAATGATGTGTTTGGTCTTATCTTAATAATATATACTGTCCTGAGGCTTGTTTGAAGTTGGTAAAAAGAAACATGTCCTTCCAAGAGAGATTTTGGTATATATAACTATATGAGAAATGTGGAAATTTTAAATACTTTCAAAATTTAAAAATACAATTCACAATAGCAAAAAAAAAAGGGATTTGTTCTTTTTTTATCTTTTACTTTGAAGTGATATTGCACGTCCTGACCCATAACTTTTTGATCTTCCACTTAATATAACAACAACATAAATGATCTAATACTCAGATCTCTTTACCTCACCACCCAGACATATGTAGTGAGTTATATAATGTTAGTTCATTGCCTGTTCATCTCCACTGGGCTTTAAGCTCTCCTAATTGTGTCTAAGTTTTTATATAGGACAGGCTTGAGCCGGCAATTTCTTTGAAGGGGTGGGTGTGTCAGGGGCTTAAAGTTTTGTCTTCCTAATACAAACATAATCATGAAAAATCAGAATCCTTGTAGTGAGGATAGGTGTGGGGGTTAGTTGAGATTGGAGCCGATAGAACCCCTCAAACTATCCCTTGTTTATGTTGAGTTCTTCAAATGCAAGGACTCTAGTTTATTACAATATCTCCCTGCACCTGGCACCAACTAATGTGACTGGGATAAATTCTCTAAACACTTGTAGATTGTTGGAATTACTTGAATCTGTTCATGTTTGCAGGAAGTAGATACTAAGTAAATTATCACACAAGCAATGAGTGCTTTGTGTTTGCCTAATTATAAATTTCCTAGGAAAAGGAATGACAGATATTTTCAGGTTCAAAGGTGCAGATCCCCTTTACCTCTCTTCCTGATTTTTGTGAAAAGGATACAAAAAAAATTTTTTTTTCTCACTTTATGTCTGACTATACTTCTGTCTTGCCCTTACATTTGATAGGATCCCTGGATATTGAATTTCAGAGTCAAAATTATTTCCTCTCTAAATTTGAAGCCATTGTTTCACTATCTTCTAGCATTTAGGGCAACTAAGATATATATACCTATATACTATTACATATGTATCTATATTATGGATATATACTTATCTTGCAATTTTGAACTTTCACTGTGAAGACTGTTGTCTCCATCAACTATATCAGTTCTGAAAGGTCTTTATTTGAATTCATAGATGGCTTCTTCCACTGAAAACAATTTCTAAGACAGACTATATATATTACATCTTTGTCTGTACATTACATCTCTATGTATACAACCTCTCTTTTTATATATAACATTTCTGTTATATATTTCATGTTATATGTATATTACATCTCCATATATGTCTTTCTTATATATATTCATATACATTATATATTATATGTCTTGGACATTGCTTTCAAAGGAGTTATCCATGAATTAATCCTAGTTTCTTCATGCATAAAATATAAGAGATACCAATATCTATTTCATAATAGTTGTGATAATTCGGTGGGAGGTGTTCATTTAGCTTTTTTTTTTTAAATTATTTTTTTAGTTGTTGATGGACCTTTATTTTATTCATTTATTCATATGTGGTGCTGAGGATCAAACCCATGCAAGGCAAGCACTCTACCACTGAGGCACAACCCTAGCCCCTCATTTAGCTTTTAGCACATAAAATTCCCTCAGTAAAATTTAGCAATTATTCATTATTAATGTTATAGTTAATAATAATATAAATGTTTTAATTAGAATTTATGAGATATTCTACCTACACAAGAAAAATTTCTATTTCAAATCTTAAAAAGCATAAAAAAATTGAAGTGGAAATTCAAACAGTATAAATACAAATAAAAAAAATGAAGTTTTGTTGTCTTAAAACCTTAACCTGAGCCAGGTGCAGCGGCACATGCCTATAATCCAGTAGCTCATGAGGCTGAGGCAAGAGGATTGCAAGTTCAAGGCCAGCCTTAGCAACTTAGTGAGGCCCTAAGTAGCTTAGTGAGACTCTGTCTCAAAATAAAAAATAAAAAGAGTTGGGGATGTGGTTCAGTGGTTAAGCACCCCTGGGCTAAATCCACAGTGCTAAACCAAACCAAACCAAATCACAACAAAAAACTTTAACCTCACTTCCCACAGGAAGCCATTGAAAAAATGTTTAAAATAAAGATAAATTTTACAGTATCTCCCAGCATACATTATGATGATGTGTCAACTGTGGTGTCAATTGACTCCTGCCATAAGAAATGGTGAAAGTAGTCCACTTAAATATTTCCTTTCTATCACCCACAGAAACCCATTTGGGTTATTACATTTTAATTTTTCTACTGATTATTTTTATAACTTTAAATTATATATACAAGCCCAATTTTTTGATCTTTCAAACAGACAAAATTTTGGTTCTTGCCTGTAATGTGAGGATATCAGTATCCCTCTCCTCCTTTCCATTGCTCCTTTCTGTATTGCTAATTCCTAACCATCATCAGATACATTATTACTTTTAGGTTGTCAACACATGCCATATTTATGTTCTGTTGGTAATTATATATATTATGTTCTATAGGATGATTCTGAAAAGTGAAAATAATGAGCTTTAATTGTCTTATGATTATGTAAATATTGTTCTCTTCAGAACCAAATTATGTGATTGAACCTGTAGAGAAAATATGATCGTTAATATTGCAAAACATGTTATTAAAAAAAGAACATTCTAAGTATAAAGCTCAAATGGATCTTAATTTTTTTTCTTTAGTCTATCAATTGTTCAATATCATGCCACTCTTTGGACCACATTTTCCTACATATGTTTGTTTCTCTTAAAATTTCTAATTGCTTTTATTTTTTACATAAGAAAGACATCAAATCTTAAGATTGTCTAATTGCTTCATCACAGATTTTTATTTAATATGGGTTAAACATATTAGGTACATACTAGGTACATATTAGGTATATATTAGTTAAAAGGAATAAACTTTCTCAGTTCTTTTATGTTTGGAAAGATCTCTATCTTACCCCTAAATTGGATAGGATTCCTTGGTATTGAATTTCAAATTTAAGATTATTTCCTATGCTGGGCTTATTGGTGTACTCCTGTAATCCCAGAAACTTGGGAGGCTGAAGTAGGAGAATTGCAAGTCCGAGGCCAGTCTCAGCAACTTAATAAGGGCTCAAATAATTTAGAGAGACTCTGCCTCAAAATAAGCTGTTTCAAAGTAAAAAAAGGACTGGGGATGTGGCTAAGTGGTTAACCAACCCTGCATTCAATCCCTGGTGCCCCCAAAGAATTATTTCCTCCAGACTTACAAAGTGGGAAAACTGCTCCTCAGTGAGGTGAATTATAAAGGAACCTCACTGAAACGATACTACACTGTAAAAAAAAAAAAAAAAAAAAAACTTTATAAAGTTGGTAACTTGAGCATAAGAAATAATATCTTAAGCAGAGTGGGGTGGGGAGTGCAGACAAAAGAGGCACGTTGCTGTCAGATAAATTAGAAAATAAAGAAAAATTAACTTAGGGAAACCTGTCTGTAACAGAGGAAGGCTAATCTTAATGGACACTGAGTTGGTAGGGTAAGTGTTGCAGTGACAAATCCAAAGTGGTCCACGGGGGTGAAACTGTTCAGTGTGGGTGGAGAGCCCTTTGGGGGTGCAGCACTGAAAGCCTTCTGAGCTAGAACACGCTGGCACGCTGGCACATGCTGGTGAGGAAGATGTTCCCAGGTGCTGAAAGCTGTTCCTGTGCAGCTTGCACAGCGTGTGCAGTTCAGGCAGCTGTGAAGAGACTGGGGACTGGGAACTCATAAAGGAAGTTACCAGAAACCAATGAAAAATTCGCAGAGGGTTCCTGAACCGGAGAGACTGAAAACAGGCGTAAAGAACATTTTACCTGGACCATTCAGCCTCCGGATCCTAAGGATAATAGGTGGCACCACATAACACCTTCTGCTAAGATGCTCCCTGTGGCCACACAAGCACATCTGCACTCTAGGATGGCAGATACCCAGTAATTCACATCCACAATGGTGAAGATGAAACCTGAGAAAGATTAGTTCCCAAGCCCTAAAAGTGGATTTTTTTTTTTCCTGGAAATCCCAGAGATTCAGAAGCCCAGCAGAGATCAATAACTCTACCCTATTAGGAGGAATGGACCTTATCTTAAATACTTACAACAAATCTCCAGAAACCACCCATGTCCAAAGCCAACTGGAAACTTCAGTCTAGAACTCTGCATCACTTCCAGCCTCAAGATTACACAATTCTTTAGCACTCCTCAGTCCATCTGACCCAACACCTGGAGACTGGAAGCTGAAAGCTACTACATCCAGCTGGCAGCTAGGTGAGGAACACAAAGATAGTGGCCAAAAATACAGAGACAGATATAGAAATAAAGACTGAAAAGCCACCCATACTGACAGATTTGACCACCACAGTGGAAATGAGCCCTCTATTTCTCATTTAAGATTTTAAATTTTTTTCACTTTTTCCTCCACATTCTCTTTTACTTTTTAAATTTTAACTTTTTTTCCAAACATTCATTTTTTTTCATTATGCATAATTTTGTGTGTGAGTATGTGTATGTTCTCACTGCATGGATAGGTTTGAATATATATCTGTCTATGTTATGTATATGTATATATATACATATACGTGTGTGTGTGTGTGTGTGTGTGTGTGTGTGTAACTTACCCATTAGTAGCTCTCCGGAATGTATTGTATTCATTATTTAGCTTAGATTAGATTTAAGGGGGGTATAATTATATGAGTTCAAATTGTTTTGATATTTTCAATGAGATAGTTACTGAAAACTTTTCCATATCAGAAATGAGATAAACATCCACAAACAGGAGGTACACAAAACTCCAAAAAGACCTAATCAAATGAGAAGTTCTCCAAGATGCATTAAAATGCCTAACTTAGCAAATAAGGAAAGAATATTAAAAGCTACAAGAGAGAAACATTAGGTCACTTTAAGAGGCAAATCAATAAGGTTCACTTCTGCTCTTCCAATTTAGATCCTAAAATCAAGGAGGGCCTGGAATGAGAGATTCTAAGCTCTAAAAGAACAAGGTTACTATACCAAGAAAAGCTCAGGTTCAAATTCAAGGGCAAAATAAAAACTTTTTATGATAAGAATAAACTAAAGAGTTCATGACCATGAAACCAGCACTACAAAGATTACTCAAAGATAAACTGCACACAGAGGAACTCAAAACAAAATCCCAAAGCTCCCAAATAGAGGAAGATCAATAGAATAATGATCTACTTAATGAGAATTAAGACAATATTAAATATAGCAAAAAATAAAAATGGCAGGAAACCACAAACACATATAACACTTACTGTTAATGGTCTCAACTCCAAAATTAAAATACATAGATTAGTAGAATGGATCAAAAAAACAAGATCTAACTACATTCTGTTTTTACAAGAGACTTACAGGCAAAGACACCCACAGGCTGAAGGTAAAAGGATGGAAAAATATTCAATGCAAGCAGACTCAAAAAAAAAAAAAAAGCAGGAGTAGCTATTCTCATTTCTGACAAAGCAGATTTTAAGCAAAAACTAATCAGAAGAGAAAAAGAAGGCCACTATATCCTGGTAAAAAAAATAATCCAATAAGAAGATATAATGAGAATAAACATATCTCAATGTCATCACACACAATTACACTAAAAAGCACTCCATTACATTAAATCTCAGACCCCAATAAAATAATAGTGATTTCAACACACCCTTATCACTAATACACAGTTATCAAAACAAAATCAATAGATGTTTTCAACCTAAATAAAACTTTAAATCAGGCAAACCTAACAGACATCTACAGAATATTTCACCTCAAAATAGTTGAATTTACCCTTTCAGCAGCTCATGGAATTTTCCCAAAATAGACCATACTCTAGGTCACAAAGTAAATCTTAACAAATACAAAAAATAGATATAATCCCCTGCATTCTATCATATCATAATGAAATGAAACTAGAAATCAACAGCAAGAAAAATAATATAAATCACACACATGTGGAGATTAACAATATTCTTTTAAATGAAGATCAAAGAATAAGACTAGAAATCAAGAAATACTTAGAAACAAAAACAAAGATACAACATATCAAAATCTTAGTATGAAAGCTATCCTAAGAGGAAAATTTATAGCATTGAGTGCCTACAATAAAAAAATAGAAAGATCCTGAATAAATAAGCTTATGTTCCACCTCAAGGCCTTAGGGAAAAAAAAAGAACAAATTGATGTCAAAATCAGGAGAAGACAGGAAATAATTAAGATTAGAGCTGAAACTGATGAAATTGAGAATAAAAAAATACACAGAATCAATACAGAAAAGAGTTAGTTCTTCAAAAAGATAAATAAGTTTGATAAACCCTTAGTCAAACTAACCAAAAGAAAGAGAAGACTCAATTAAATTAGACGGGAAAAAGGAGATATCACCATAGAACTTTCTGAAATCAAGAGAATCTTAGAAATTATTTTGAAAATTTATATTTTAATGAACTGGAAAATCTACAAGATATTGACAAATTTCTAGATACACATGTCCTGCCCAAATTGAACCAAGATGTAGAAAACCTATATAGATCAATGTCAAATAATTAAATTGAAACAGCAATTAAAAGCCTTCCAACAAAGAAAAGCCCAGGACTAGATGGTTTCTAAATCAGACCTTTAAAGAAGAACTAATGCCAGTCTTTCTTAAATTATTCCATGAAATTTAAAGGGAGGAAACACTCCCAAATACATTCTGTGAAGCCAGTATAACCCTGATGCCGAAACCAGACAAAGACAAACCAAGGAAAGACCAACATTCCTGATAAATACAGAGGCAAAAATCCTTAAAGTATTAGCAAACTACATTCAAAAATATATCAAGAAGATAATACACACTATGATCAGGGGTTTTATTCCAAGAATGCAAGGTTGATCCAACATATGCAAATCAATAAATGTAAGTCACCACATAAATAGAACTAAGGTAAGAATCACATGGTTATCTCAATAGATGCAGAAAAGTCTTTTGATAAAACCCAGAATCCATTTATGTTAAAATGCTGGGGATGCTAGGGATTGAAGGAACTTGCCTCAACATTATAAAGGCTGTTTATGACAAACTCAAAACCAACAACATACTAAATGAGGAAAAACTAAAAGCATTTCCTCTAAAATCAGGAACAAGACTAGGCTGTCTACTCTCACCACCTCAATTCAGTGTAGTCCTCAAAATAGCGAGAGCAGTGAGGCAAGAGAAGGAAATCAAAGGGATACAAATAGGAAAAAAAAAAAAAGTCATCCAACTATTATGGTTTGCTGATGACATGATTCTGTACCTAGAAGATCCAAACACTCCACCGTAAGACTTCTAGAGCTCATAAATGAGTGCAGCAAAGTTGCAGGATACAAGATGAACACCCATAAATCAATAGCTTTACTCCAATAGTGATTCAGCTGAGGAAGAAATCAGGAAGACTATCCCATTCACAATAACCTTAAAAAACCAAAACCAAAAACGAAAATCCTTGGGAATTAATCTAACCAAAGAGATAAATGAGCTCTACAATGAAAATGAAAGAATACTGAAGAAATACATGAAAAAAGACCCTAGCAAATGGAAAGCCTTCCCATGTTCTTGGATAGACAGACTTAATATTGTCAAAATGGCCGTACTACCAAAAGCAATATACAGATTCAATGCAATCTCCATCAAAATACCAATGACATTCTTCACAGAATTAGAAAAAAACAATATTTAAATGGATTTGGAAGAATAAGAGACCCAGAATAGCCAAAGCAATACTGAGCAGGAGGCATCATAATACCTGATCTGAAATTATACTACAGAGCTTTAATAACAAAAGCAGCATATTATTGGCATCAAATAGACATGGAGACCAATGGAACAGAAGAGAAGACACAGAGACAAACTCACACACAGCCATCTGATACTTGACGAAGGTGCCAAAAGTATATTTTGGCAAAAAGGAATCCTCTTAAATGGTGTTGGGAAAACCAGATAATTATAAATGGAAAAATGAAACTAGATCCCTATCTTTCACTCTTCATAAAAGTCAAATTGAAATGGATCAAAGACTGAAGAATTAGACCAGAAACCTTGTAACTTCTAGGAAAAAACATAGGATCAACACCCCCTCATATAGGTACAGGCACTGACTTCCTTAACAAAATCCCCAAAGCACAAGAAATAAAACCAGGAATCATTAAGTGGGATGTCATCAAATTAAAAAGCTTTTGTACAGCAAAGGAAATGTTAAAGAATATGAAGAGAGCCTACAGAATGGGAGAAAATTTTTTCCAGCTACTTCTCCAAAAGGGGATTAATATCCAGAATATATAAAGAACTAAAAAAACTTAACACCAATTCCCCCCAAATAAGTCAATGAGTGCTTAATAAATGGGCAAAAGACCTAAACAAATTTGTCAAAAGAAGAAGCACTAATAATCAACCAGTATATGAAAAAATGTTCAATAACTGTAGCAATCAGGGAAATGCAAATCAAAGCTACAATAAGATTTCATCTTACTCCAGTTAGAAAGGAGATGATCAAGAATACAAAGAATAAATACTGATGAGGATGTAGGGGAAAATGTACATCTGTACATTGTTGGGACTGCAGACTAGTAGAACCATTCTGGAAAGCAGTATTGAGAGACCTCAAAAAACTAGGGATGGAATCACCATAAGACCCAGTTATCCCACTCCTTGTATTTTCCTAGAAGAATTAAAATCAGCATACTATAGTGACACATCCATCTCAATGTTTATAGCAGCACAATTCAAATAGCTAAATTATGGAATCAACTCAGGTACCTGTCAACAGATCAATGGATTAAGAAAATGTGGCATATATACACAATGGAGTTCAGCTCAGCCATAAAAAGAATGAAAGTATGGCATTTGTGGGTAAATGGATGGAAATGGAGAAGATCATGCTCAATGAAATAAGCCAGACTCAGAAACTCAAAGATCAAATGTTTGATCACATTGGAAGCTAGAGTAAAATAAAGGAAAGGAGGAGAAAAGAACAGGATATCATAAAGATATGGGGAGATTAATAAAGAAGAAGAAGATTGAGAAGCAGAGAGTGGGGGGTTGGAAAGTGGAGGCAATGCAGAATGAATTCTTAAAAAAAATGCTATTTGCATAAATAAATATTCCACAGAGAATTTCACCTTTATGTATAAGTAAAAAGGACCAATCAAATGTGAAAAATAGATGAGTAAAGGAAGTCTAGCAGAGTAAGGGAAGAAGAAAGGAATGGGGTAGAGGGAGTCCAGGAGGAAAAGGGGAGATCATAAACAGATAAAATTCCGTGCATGCATGATTTTATCAGGATGAACCCAACTATTATGCATAATTATCAAGCTCTAGTTTCCTCCAAATCTGAGGCCATAGTTTCACTATCTTCTAGCAATTAGTGCGTGAAATGATAAATCTACTGCCGTTCTGATTCTCATTCCTATGTTAGAAACCTGTTTTTCATTGGTTGGTTTGTCCTCAGGAAGGGCTTTTGGAACTTTCTTTTTATTCTTTGGGTTCTTAAATTTCACAAGAATATGTTCATGTCTTCTGCTTGGCTCTCACTGGGGCTCCCAATACAAACTCTTATGTTTTACTTTAGTTCTGGGAGACTTTCTTCAATCACTTATTTGGTTATTTTATCTTTTTTTTCTTCTTTTACTCTTTCTTTCTGGAACTCATATCAGATGCATGTGAGTTCTTGAGGATTTATCCTCTAGGTATTCATGTTTCTTTTATGTTTATCTTTTTGTTTTGATTCTATGATGTGTGATAATTTTATGTTTATCAATCTCGGTTCCCAAGAGCACTTTGCTGGTTCTGTGTTTTTTGGAGGATGTACTATCCTCAAGAATTTCTGGGAATATTAAGGAGCTTTCACATTTGGTAGGTTGTTTTCTTTGCTCATCTTTATTCTACTCTTTTGGATTGTTGATGTTTCTCCAATGCTGTCAATACTTTATTATATTTATGAATGAAAAGCAAAGTTACTAATAGAGGTAGTTATTGATAGTAGAATGAATTGGACATTATTACTCTATGTGCATATATGATTACACAACCTGTGTAATTCTACATCATGTACAACCAGACAAATGAGAAGTTATACTCTATTTATGTATGATGTGTCAAAATGCATCCTACTGTCATGTGTAACTAATTAGAACAAATAAAAAATAATAGAGAGCTGGGCATGGTGGCACACGCCTGTAATCCCAGCACTTTGGGAGGCTGAGGCAGAAGAATCGCGCGTTCAAAGCCAGCCTCAGCAATGGCGAGGCGCTAAGCAACTCAGTGAGACCCTGTCTCTACATAAAACACAAAATAGGGCTGGGGATGTGGCTCAGTGGTCGAGTGCCCCTGAATTCAATCCCCAGTACCGAAAAAAAAATAGAGGTAGTTGCTGTGGGTTTTCTTTGTCATTGTGATGAGGCACTGATTTTTTAAAAAAATATTTTTAATTGAAAAATTACTCCACACTAAGACTAAAAATTTAAAAGCAAAGAAGAGTATATAACAAAAAGTAAATCATCTTTACTCAAATTACCAGTCTTTCAGAAACCTTCTCAACTCTTGACCACTGTTACTGGTTTCCTTTGTCTCCTTCTGAAACACCTCTAAGTAGATACAGGAATATCCATCCCCATACAATTTTTATAAAAACTGGAAACATGCTATACATGTTGTTCTTCACCTTTTTTTTGGTCAGCAATTTATCTTATGGATATTTTGCATGGGGATATTTTATTCATTTTTTAAATTTTATACTTGTGGAGTGTTACATTGAACCATGTAATTCATTGAATCATTTTCCTGTTGCCAAGAAGCTCTGTCCATTTAATTGTATTACAAACATGACTGCACATCCTCGTACAAAATTCTCTTCTTGGTGTTTATTTGTAAATATACTTAAAGAGAAATTTCTAGGTCATAAAGTTTTTATATTTGAATCAAGGATTTT
Source organism: Xerus rutilus (assembly GCA_028644305.1). NCBI lineage: Eukaryota > Metazoa > Chordata > Mammalia > Rodentia > Sciuridae > Xerus > Xerus rutilus. Next base: position 50,187,966 of record CM053406.1, read on the forward strand.
AAAAAAAACCAATTCATGCTATTATAGTTAATTTCCTGAATATATAATACATGTTCCTTGGACAAAACCCCAAAGGTACTAAAAGCTGCAGTAAAAGTTAGATTTCTTTTACCTCCTTGTTTGACTACGAATCCGCCCTACCTCCACCCTCAGTCTCCACCACTGTTTTCACACCTGTGTAGTTATGTGAGTGCTTATTTCCTCTTTACGGCCTACGTTTTTAGAAGGGTAGTAGCTGACTCAAAGGTTCAAGAGAACATTTTAAGAGTGAGTAAAACCTTTTCTGTAAAAGATTTTCAACCTTGCCTACTTTTGAATTGAGCGAAGCAGTGTGCTGTGAGCCAGCTCCTGAGAGTCCATCCCATTTATCCTTACTTCACCTAAGCTGTTCCCAGCCTCACATTTCTTTTGGATGCCAAGGGGGTTTTCCAGGGCTGAACAATGTAGATTCTTGTAGTCCTACAATCTCTGTTTCTTCCTTCTAGTGTTGGAATCTATGGCAAGTGACTGTACAGAAATGACACTTTCTTTTGTTCCCTCTTTGGCACTATAGAAGGTAAATGGTGCAACTAAAATTTTGTAGAACAATATAAAGAGGCAAATATTTGACATTGGAAGCATTGTGTTTAGAACACTGTAGTTGGTGAAATGCTGTTTGTCTTCCTACTTTCCATTGCTATTATTTTTGTTCAATTCCAGGTCTTTTATGAGCTTTCATTTTTGCATCTATGGGTAGTCTTGTGTAGATGAGATTTATAAGACACTGATCTACAGAGAGGTATATTTCCCTTCTTGTAGCTCTAAAAGAGAATGGCATCAAGAAGCATAGCTTTTGCATTAATAAGCTCAAAGGTAGGAGGTTTATTTTGTAAATTTTCATTGTGAGTTTTTGTAAACAATGTGGAGATTTACATTAATAAATGAAGCAAGACTGGGTAGTAAAATGTTGAAAGGATTTAAAAATCAGATCTGGTATTGAAAATCCTCTGTATCCCTTATAAACTGTGTGACCTTGGGAAAGTCAAAATAATATCCCTGGGCATCGATTTCTCCATCTGCACACATCCATAGGATTATTGTGTGGATTAAAGAGATAATATAAGCAAAGTACTTTGTCAAGTGCTATCAAGTGATGTATAATGTTATAGAAGGGGGCAGTCTTATTATATCCAGCAATAATTATTTTTATTATAACCCAACACTACACATCATGTTGGAGTTTCATTTTTAGAAATTTTGGATCTTTGTAATTCAATAAATGAAAAATATGATTCATTTTTTGTTTGGAGCATCTCAGCAATTCAGATTCTTCTGTGAACAGTTTATTGGGACCAGAGCCTGGGGTAGGAACACAGATGTTGGGGGTACAAGGCCAGAAGGACTGGTGAAGCAGACTGGGAAGGGCCTGGAAGTCCAGCCCAGAAGCATGGATCTTAGTTACTGGGCATTGGAGATCTGTGGGGCTGTCACTTTGGGAGTCCATGTGGAATATACAAAGGTGCCAACAGACTTGATGAGAGAATAAAAAGTTCTTTAGTGGCAAAGGATCCAGAAACCTATCTATTTGGAAGTAACTAAAGTTAGAGACCTGGTGGTCCCAGTGTGGAGACAGGGGTCTCTTAAAGTTGTATGGTGACCGTGGCTGCTGCTGAATCTATGTTTGTGGATAAGGATGTGAGCTTGAAGTCTCACCTTTGTATTCTGTGGGGGTTTTATAGCCTCCTAGCTGCCTGCTTGCCTGCCTGGGTGCCTGCACAGTAGATTCTGGCTCACCAGGTGCAAGAAACTGTTCCAGAGAAGCTCAGTATATCCCTCATATCACTGAGTCCTCACTCAAGAGATTGATGGAGTGACATACCTCAACAGATTTATGATAGAGGTTGCATTTAGCAACACTTAGTATTCCTGTAGGGTTATAAGAAAGCTTTATAGGAGGAAATGCAACATAAAGCACAAACCAATTGAGGAAGAGGCAGGAAGCAGGAGATTGCTAAGGCCAAGTTGCATTTTCTGAAGTTATTGGAAGGTGGTAGTTGGAATGAGGTACAATCAGATGGCAGAGAGTAGGAGTAAGAATCAGCATTAGCTATAAAGGAGAAGTTAGAAGGGCTCCGAGGACTGTGTCAAGATTTCACACTCCAATAGTAGGAGGATGGGAACACCATAATGGAAAATTAAGAGGAAGAGATCTGAGAAGTACGGAGAAGTGGTAATGTCCAACAGGTATCTGGAAATGCAAAGTAAAGTTTGTAAGCGTATGCAGAGTTGGAGAAACAGAAAACAGATTTGGAAGCTTTCCATTTGGAAGCCAAAAAAAAAAAAAAAAAAAAAAAAAGCTTTGGTGTAACAGAAGGTTCTACAAATTATGCAAAGAAAGAAACACTTTCCTTTCACAGAAAGTTTATTCAGATTATACAAAATACATCCAGAGGGAGGATGTACAACAATCTGTGTTGGCTTAGCCATGCGTTTTCTTCCTGTGTGTATTTGTTGGACACCTGGACAGGGGTCCTGGGTTCAGGTTCTTAGTGTTTTGAACAAAGAATTGAGACATGAGAGGTTAGCAAGCAAAGCAAAGTTTTATTGAGAGCAAAATAAACCCTGGGGGAGCAGAGTGAGTGAAGCTGCAAAGCAGCTCAAGGCCCTGTCTGCACAGAGCCGCTCACTTTTATTGGGCTGTGCTAGTTCTCCTCCTTCTCCCCTGGGTGGATTTGGGGTTGACTGACACCTTAATTGACAGCTAACCCTGACATAATTTATTTTCTACTGTGCATGAGTAAGTTTCTCTCCCCAACTGCCCAAAATGCATGGAGGTGGAGTAAACCACAATGCTAATTATATGCTAACTAGCAACAAGTTAACTTTAGGTCAGTTCCTGAGGCTTTTGGGCATGGCCAAGATTGGGGAAGTTTCTTTCAGGGTCTTGAGTTCCCCTTGTGGTGGTCTATCTTCCTCTCTTTAAACACAACATGGCCCAGTTTCCCCTCACAGGATGGGCTTCAGTGGGAGTGCTAGGTGGGCTGAAATTCTGGGGGTGGTTACTTTTCTGTTCCTTCTCTGTGCTCTATCTACCTAATACACTGGTTTAGGGCTATTTGTAAAACTCAGAAACTGTACTATAAATAAGTGGAGTTGCAGTGTCTGAAGGACCCTGAAAGTATCAATTTGCCTTAGGTAGAACCCACCCATCTTGAGTAGTCAACCACTTACTTACCACCATGTACAGGAGTGGTGCTTAACTTGGGCACAGATTAGAAGTACCTGGAGAGGTTTTTAAAATAATCCTAAAGTCACATAACCCAGATCAGTTAAGTCCCCCCACTTCTATTCTGTTTTTAAAGTACATCCAAAGATCAGAAACCCTGCCAAATATACCTTTTTTGCATGCAAAGTTGAATTAATGCTTACCTTAAACAATATATACTTGGAAAAACTGCCTGTGTGGAGTTTGTGGTCCAAAGTTCTCCATGTGAACTTCCCACATATACAAATGGCTGTGTCAGCAAAGTAGTATAGAGGGCATGGGAGATAAAGAGGAAGAACAGCTGAAGAAGGAATAGAGAGGAAAGAAGAGAACCAGGAAAATACTGAAATCAGAATTTCTCCACTTCTGCTGGCCTGTGGGGTCTGTGTAAGCTGCAGGCCTCTGCAGCCAAGAAATATGTTGGGGCTCTTAATGGTGGGCTATGCCCTCCAGTGTTGCAGCAGACTCCAGAAGCTCAGCACTGTAAAATTCACACGACCAGGAGAAGATGAATTAAGCCACTCGGCAAGGCTTTATTGGAAGGCGAGCCCTCGGACCATCCCCCCGTCCATCAGAGCGGGTCGGGAGAAATGGCGCTGTGCCTCGTGTTACAGAGGGTTATATGGCCTTTTCCCATCCGGAAGAGGCAGGCCTGGGGCCAGGAAGAGGTGTTGACTTA
>CM053406.1:50192388-50235533 GCA_028644305.1 Xerus rutilus
GTGTTACAGAGGGTTATATGGCCTTTTCCCATCCGGAAGAGGCAGGCCTGGGGCCAGGAAGAGGTGTTGACTTAGAGTCCAGTGTCTTCTGAGATTGGTTTCGGTGCAGCTGGTGATGTCAGATCCCTTCCGGTATGAGCCGAGAGCATCACTGGGGGCCGCCATCTTGGTGTGCTTGGCGCATGCGTGCTGCGCTCGTGGCATGGGTCGCATGTGTACTACGTTTGTCGCGCGCGACAGTGTGTGGGCTGGCTCTGGGCGGTGATGGGAAAAGAGGAGGTCTCTAGAATTGTCTCCCAAGGAACTTCCTGGTGTTGCGTCAGCACAGTGCCATGGCTCAGCACCACGCAGCACAGCAGGTGGGTCTGGTTTTCTGTGTCTGCCCCCGACCTAACAAGCACCAAGTTTTTTCTTTCTGGGTTCTTGTCTGGTGAATTTGAACAATGAAATCCACAGACCAGGAGGAATGAGTATAATTTGTTAAAGTGTGATTAGAAGCAGAACTCCTGCAGGGCGAGAGGGAATCCGACAGGGGTTGCAGCTTGAGTGTGCTCCTCTAGGGGTTTACTAACACTTGGGTCAACACTATTGGTCCAAACTTATGATAATGAAGGTCTGTAAAAGTATTAATGCTACTGGTCCAAATTTAGGCTAATCAGAGTTTGGAAAAGTACCAATGCTATTGATCCAAATTTATGCCTTTGGAAAATTACTAACTTATTGGTTAGGCTGGCAATCACATTTAGGTCTGCTCCACTTCTGTTTTTACTACTCTTGGGGAAACAATAGATTGAGGTCATGGGATGGCGGATGCTTGAAGTTCAGAGATGTGTTCCTGTGTGGAGCTGGCTTCTGCAGTGAGAATCCTCACTAGGCTGCTGTGAGAACACAGACTGGTGTTCCCTAGCTTGACTCAATGCTGGCTCCTTTGTGCCCCATCACACCTTGGGCCCACAGTGAGCTTCCTGGTGCCCTGGCCTGTGCTTGCCACCAGCACTCGCAGCTTGTGCTCCAGCTGCCCAGTAGGTGGCTCTGCTGCTCCATAACCATTTCTCCTTGGGAATTATTGTGCGGGCTGTGTGCTTGGCAGTTGGGGGACCATGTCAATACCATGTCTTGGAAACCAAGAGAGGACTTCCAGGACAGTGAGTCAGCCATTAGTGTCAGACACTGATGTCAATTTAGGGTTGGTAAAGAGTAAGAAGTCAGAGGGTGTTGCATTGGGTTTCAGTATAGTGAGTGTGATTGGAAACCATAATAAGTTTTGTGGGTGCAAAACAAGGATACTAAACACATGGAGGTAGCAAGTGCAGACAGATGCAATAGACTTCCTCAGTCTTCCAGATGTGCTTTGATTGACATGCACATGATTGTTCCACATAGTGTTCAAATATTTTAAAAAATTGATTTTAGACATTTTAAAATTGAGAGGTGCATTTAAAACATCAAATTTGATTTATTTTGAAAAGCTGGGAGATTTGACAGCACTGGAATTTCACTCCATCTTTTTTTTTTGGTCCCAGGGAACGAACTTAACCATTGAGTGGCATCCCCAGCCCTTTTTACGTTTTATTTAGAGAAAGGGCCTTGCTGAGTTGCTTAGTGTCTTGCTAAGTTGTTGAGGCTGGCTTTGAACTTGGGATCCTGATGCCCCAGCCTCTCAGGCCTCTGGGTTTATAGGTGTGCGCTACTGCACCCCACCCTTCACTCTCGCTTGGAAACACTAGGTTGTCTTCTCTAGGAATGATGTGCTTTCTCTCCATTCACAACATAGGCTCCAACCCCAGTAGTTATCCTGTGAACCCAGCCCATTTTTCTCATTTGCATGGCCTCCTTGGCTTCTGAAGGCACATGAATTCAGGACTTTGATTGATCCCAATGTCTGGTGATTTGTCAGGGAAAGAGAAAAGAGAAGCCTTGATCACCTTTGCAGGAGAGAGGAGAAGATGTAATAAAGGAAAAGCTTCTCAAAGTTAATCTGGGATAGAAAGGACACAAAGTGGGGAAGTAAAAGAATGCAAGAAGACAGATTTTTGGGGAGGAGAGGAGGAAAGATCAGAGCCCGTTAGATTCAATAAAATAGGCTTATCACCACGAGGTAGGTGGAAAACACAGCACTGGGATCTGAGCAATAAGGAGATTTAGGATAACCATAATGGGAACTAATGAAAAGAAAATTTAAACTTGGGGGTGGGAAGGTGGGGAGAACTGGCCCTGAAGAGTAATGAGTACTTAAGGATTTCTAATGACTTATTTAGAAAGAGCTTTTCCTCATTTATTTGGAAATGATGGTTTTAAAAGTAGAAAATTATATTTTGTAGCTCTTGGAGTCATCTTACATTATTTTAAAACCAGTCTTTTTCAAATATTTAATTTCAAATGCATTAAGGAATACGTCCCATAAGAGCCATTAGTAGCATAATAAAGCTTGACTTTCATTTGATTGTATGTTGCAAAGTTTCTGTTCCATTATTTTTTCAATGGTAGTACCATTTTCATTAAATCATGTAAAGGAATGGTTTAAAAGCACTTCTGCCAAAATATTCAAATGTTGTGTTTCAATGCCAATATTTGTGTTTGACTGAACCCTTTCAGATAACATAAAAGCAATTTGTTTTTATTGAATGGAACAAATGTTTGTTTGTTTCTTAGGGAAATTTTTTGTTGTTATTCAGGACTGCTTATTTTTAGAGATGGAAGGCATTATATGAGCTGAAATGGTGTTGCATTGAAATTATCCTCCATCAATTTGTTTTACATCACTTATTTTTAATTGATGCTGGCAGCTACTGGGTTGCTCAAGGGTAAATTTGTTTTGCTGATTTAAGTATTTGGAGATTGTTACATGAAGTCTGGAGAGCATTACAAATCCTGAATCTGTATTTGAGAGGGCTAAGCCTTATAGAAAAACAGGAGGGTGGAAAATACAGTTTTATTGAGAACTTTATGATTTAGGGAGGAAATTGATTTTCATAGTAAGAGTTTACATTTCTTTTTTCTACTTCTCAGAATTATGTTATATAACTGGATCACTTAATTTTATTCATAAGGTGGGAAATCTTTCTGTGATTTACAAGACAATCTCACAAATGGTAATTAAATTATATAATTTGGGGGATGATGGCTCTTGGGACTTGAAGGGGCTAATTTGTTCATTCCATTTCCCCTCTTGAGTTCTGAATCAACTGAGAAATGGATATAAGAAACAGACACTCAGAATAGAATACAGAAATAGACATAGGAAATTTTGTTATAGATAAAACTAGAGAATGTGCTTTGATGTTAGACTAAAGTGGACTCCCTATTCTCCATGTGTTTAATTGGTGGGATCTTCATGGGAAATGGGTTGGGGTTCAGAGTGCCATCTGCCTGAAGGCCTTGGCCCAAGCTAGGCGTGCACTTCTGCACCCCACCCAGAGAACCCACATGAGGTGGCCACTCAGGTATAGCAGCCATGAACCCACGGATGCGCTCAACATGGAAAAGTGGACAATGGATGTTAGGCTCTCAGCTATTTCACAGCTCAACATGGAACTGTGCCTTTTTTGAGAAGCCAGTGAATAAGGTCCCGATTCTTACAATGTCTAGGCAATGTTTCTGGTAGAGAAGAAGTTCTTATTTTATGAGCCAGGAAGAATGTGAAGATGTGAACAGAAGTTTCCATTTATACACTAGGAACTCCTACATATCTCCAACTAAGTGCCATACTGCGCAAAGTTTTATAATTAGAGATTAATTGCTCTGGGCCAAATATTCCTTTTTTGTTCGTGTGATTCATTTAAAATTAGTTTGATGGAGGGAGAAAGACAGTCATATCTAAAGTCAGAGGTAACATATTCTGGGTCATGTAGCTCTTTTACATGTCAAGGAGGATTAGGTAACACCAGACATGGAATTCCTGGTTCTTTTTTCCTTTGTTTCTCGGGTTCTCCTTTCCTACTTCCTTTTGGCTATCAATGCTGACGCAGCTCACAAACCTGCTGTCTTTTGCGGCCCTTAACTCAGGCCCAAAATTCATTTCCGTGCTTTAGTACCTAGGTCATGTTGTGGTGAAGCTTTTTATTCTTGCTCTTATTGAATAAAAGTTGCTCATGATTATTAAATAAAAAGGCAAACACGCTTTTTCTGCTTTTGCCTTTTTTCTGTGTTGGGAGCAAGTTCTGGTTTGAATGGAAAGCAGGAACTCCTGGGACAATGGGAAAAAGAGGTCACTTTACAGATTTATCTGTTGCAAAAATTTTACTTGCCTAAATATGATGTGGTGGCTACACAAATGATGGTCAGCTAAACTCACAGTTTTCCTAGCATGCTTCCTAGCTTCAAAACTGCCCTCCTCCAAATCCGCTTCCACAGTCCACCAGAAAAGGCTACCAAACTACATGAAAGATCAGGAAAGGGCAATCCCAAAAGTTGGGAGAGTGGTTACCTTGGGGTGGGTGGGTGGGAATAGGCAGGGATGGAATTTGGGAAGGCCTTATGGGGCCATTCTAGGGACTTTGTGTGTGTGTGTGTGTGTGTGTATTTTTAGACTGGTAAATATTTTTAAAGCAAGTGAGAAGTATACACATGTATTTTATTGGTATTCTTTCCTTCACAAATGTTTCTTACATATTTCATAAATATTTTAAAACAAATAAAATAAATAATTTATGGTTTAAAATTTTAAAACTAATTAAAATCCAGATCACCTTTTTTCTTGGTTTCTGAAGCCTCTTAAAAACTCACCGATTAATAAGTATATTCTAAGCATACAAGGCTGTCTTAGTCAACAGTCTGATGACAAGCAACAGGAATCCAATTCAAATTATTTCAACCTTCCTCCTCCCCAAAAGAAGGAAAAAAGAAAAAATAATTTGTTGGCTTTTGTAACCAGGAGGGACAGGTGCACAGTTGATATTGGGTCTGGCCACACTCGGGAGCTTAAACAATGATGGCAGTTCTCTCTGTTCTGTCGTTCTCAGCTGTTTCTCTTCACTTTGGCATCAGGCTCTCTTACTATATAGATAACTTCCTCCACCTGGTCAGGGAGGATGGTCACATGCAGCCTGCTCACACTGTCCTCCTAACTTAGGGTCCTAGCAGGAAATAAAGCAACCTTCTGATAGCCAAGTCTTACCATTCCTTTTCATATTGTGCAATGCCAGTTTTTCCATGTGAATAGAAGAACATTTAATTTATACATGGAATCACCAAATCGCATAATTTATATTTTACATATGCATACATATTCTGTTCTTACTGTAAGAGTGGAAACAGTGCACAACACCAAGTCAACTGTTCACATTTCACTTCTTTTTTTCTTTTGGTACTGGGGATTGAACTCAGGGACATTGTACCATTGAGCTACATTCCCAGACTTGTTTTAATTTTGAGGCAAGTTCTTGCTAAGGTGCTGAACTAAGGTGTTGTATGTTGCTAAGGTGTTGTATGTTGCTGAGGCTGGCCTCCAACTTGTGATCCTCCTACCTCAGCCTCTGAGTCATAGGAAGTATAGGCATGTATCACCATGCCTGGCTGCACTTCAGTTCTTGGTGTACTCAATTTTACTAACACTCTTCAGCTTGCTGGTGAGTAAGGAAGAACTGACTGGAAAAGCAACTGTGGATTGCTCTGTCTTTCCCTTTTCTTCCATGTCACCATTTTCAGTGAGTTTGTTTAATATAAGGAAGTAACATGAATAAGAAAGGATATGATAAAGTTATTTGGTCTTATTTTTAAAAACATTATTGCCTTTTTTCGGTGTTAGTATCAAGTTCTGGTTTGAATGGAACACATGACCTCTCGGGACTATCAGCACCGCCTCCCTCCATTTATTCAATTTTTGATGGAACATACTTAATTCCTACTTACTTTGAGCTTTGTGGAACTGCCACAAAAAGTGGATCTCCTGGAATGCTGGGTGCAAGGTGCATCATAAATGTTGAATTGCAGTGGAGCAGGGATTTCTTCTGCCCACGCGCTTACCTCTTTGTCGGATTGGACTTTGCTTACAGAACACAACTTCTGCAGCAACAGAGTATTAAACCAAGCCCAGGACCATTTGAAGGACAGGAACTTTGCAATGAACAGGTCATGTACATGAAACTGGGCCTGCTGATAACCTTTAGGGGCATTTTGATTGTCCCAGGGTGGGCCATTCATCTGTCCTTGAGCCTATCACATGGTTCAGGTGTATGGAGCACTGTGACAGCAGAGGCCTGGCTTCCTTGTCCACCACTGAGGCTGGAAGTAGGGTGTCTTCAGTGTCGCCAACCAGGAGGAGTAGGGGAGAGCTTCCACAAAAAAGCTAGCAGTGGTCAGATAAATTATGTTTAGTGTAGGGTGCATTCCATCTGCCCATTTCCCACCCTTCCCTTTTATCTTTTGCTGTTATTTTAATCCTGAAACACTCCACATGATGGTTTCAGGGGCCTTTTCCTCAGTCATTCCCAGGACTTTCAGGCTCTTTCAGATCTGTGCACCTGCACTTTTTTTTTTTTCTCTCTTTCTTGAAACATGTTTCCTCTTCTCCTGGAAAACTTTTACTAATTCTCTAGCACTGAGTTTAAATTCACGTTTTCTGGCAGAATATTTGAACCTTAAACATTTACAGTTCTTTTGTTTCTGAGTCTCTGCACTTATTGCTTTTATTCCAAAGTATTTGTTTTTTGAGAAGGTCTACTTTCCTCCCGGATTCTGGGCTCTTTGAGAGGAGGGATGGTGTCTTATCCTTTTCTTCAATGTTCAGTATAAAGCAATTGCCTATTACATGATAAGCTCAGGATATGTGACTATTGAATAAAGAAATGAAAAGCTAGTGTCATAAAATAGTGTTTTTTGCTGCCTTATCTAATATTAATCTTGTAACCCAAAAGGATGTTTTTCTAAATGAATCCTGCATTCAGGATATCATCAGTTTCTTTCTAAAGCACTGTGCTTTCTGCTGCTGAATAAACGGAAGCATCTTTTGGTTAAAACTCTGAAAGGAAACCAACTAAATGCAAAACTCAGGAAAGTAATATTTCAAATTCAGTTAAATTTCCTAGAGCCTGTTTCCTAAGATGAAGCACCCTGTCCCAGGGCCAGTCCTTGGATACCAGATAAGGAGTCAAGATATGAGCTGTCTGTGGACATGCAGCAATGCTGTTTCCCACCTTGCCAGCTGGCCAGAGCAGCTTGGTGCTGTGGGACTCAGGAGCTACACATATCATGAATATGAGGCTGGCTCTTTCTCACCTTTTGTCTCGATGCTCATCCTCACATAATTCTGCATTTCCCCAGTGCTGTCTGGGGGTGTGGGAAAGTAAACAATATGATCCTGTACTTACCTTGAGATCCTCTTTCCCAGCACTGCATATTTAGAAGCTCCATTCCAGCAAACGTCAGATTAAAAGGCTGCTGCTCAAAATTCTGCCTTTGCAAAATGTGCTACAGGGAAGGAGCAGCCATTGGAACAAGGCAAGCAATTCCCTCATCGTGGGAGGAGGGGTAAGATGAGAGTCTGAAATCTTTCTGAAACTGAAATGTGTTATTCCTAGGTCCCAACAGGAAGAATAAGAGTGGAACTAAAGTATATAAGAAAAAAAGAGGTGAAACCAAATCAAAATGACATAAAAATCAATCCAAAAGAGTCAATGAGTTATTCATAAGATAACAGTATGAATGTGTGAATTAGGCTGACGAGTAAAAAACAACAACAAAAAAATCATGACAGTTGAGGATTTTGAGATGAACCTTTATTGTTATTTCTGTTCTTCTTAGCAAAATCTTGATCCATTCCTTGTTATCAGACATTAGCTTTAGTCTCTCAATTTTGGTTTTCTCCCAGGAAGAGATATATATCATTTTACACAGTTCTATCTAAAATATTGTTTTCTCTGGATAAGTCATACTACAACTATTATTTGCAAGTTGACATCACATTAAAGTGCGAAAATAGCTTCCTGGTTTGAACCTATTTTCTATGACTCCATAACGATAAAAAACAAGTGGATAAAGACCTTAAATAGAAGCCCAAAATGGTGTTTTTAATTAAAAGACTACTGAAATTTGACAACATATAAAAATGAGTGAGTCATGTGTTAGCTCCTGTATTTCTAGTCCTGGATACATTTTTGCCAGTTTATTGATTCTCAAAATGTTCACTATCCATCATACCTATAAGAATACTGTAAACTATGATTAATGTACCCCGTGAACATTATGTTTGATAGGTCAGGATGCTGTAGCATCACAGAAAATTAATCATTTAAGTTAATATTGAATTGAGATATATGGTTCGGGTATTTAAAAACTCTCTGTCTCAAATCATTATCTGGTAATTTTTCTAAGTCTTGAAGGAAGATGAATGCCTTATCAGCTAATGACATCTGATTTAGGGCATCTTGTAACTAACAGCCCCCAAGAAGAGAAAGTCCACTAAAGTCGTTGTTATAAAGGGCAAGAGAATGAATTTGACAAAAAAATTGTAAGTGCCAGAAAAATAAGGCTGTAAATTGCTAGTAATGAATAGTATGTTTTCCTCTTACATGGCAACAGTAATCTATCACTTCCTACGCCCTTCTCAGATGAAGGAGCCTAATTGGCCTTGGACATAACATCTACTAAATGTAGCGTCAGAATAACAGGTGGTTAAAATTGTGTTAAACTGCACACTAATTAAATTGATGTCCATGAATTTTCAAAACTTTAAAACTTATTATTAAATGATCACATACATTTGAAACAATGTGTATCTTTATTTGTCAAGTAGAGGTACTCCAAATCCAACCAAGGGATAACTGTCATTGACTTAAATTGAGAATTAAAGTCAAACCCACTTTTAATCTTTTGATATTTCATAACCAGAAAAAGAAAGAGGATTCTTAGGGGAAAAGGGTTGATGTAAGCAACTGAATGCTCAAAGGCTTTTCATAACCACGTGCATGTGGAGTACATACAAATTGAATCAAGAAAATGTTATAACATTGTTCTGTGATCAAACTGAGCATACACATGAACATTAATAATGCAACAGAGGCTTTCTACTTCCAAATTTGACCATCATTTAGCCTAGTCTTTATGTTTTAGACTTCTATAATTCAAATAATTTCTTTATTCATTCAACCAAATACAAGTACTTGCTACTGCATAGGGTTGTTTTGTTTCAGAAGATACTTTTAATAGGCAGGTCAATTACTTGATCCACTTAGTTATGAATGTAGAGTGCTGGTTCCCAGGAATATTGATACTAATAGGCAAAAGAGTATTGTGCTCTATTGATTTTACAAAAACACCCGGTAAAGCAAAGTTAAACACATTTCTTTAACATATAATTTCTTAAAGCCTATGATGTGACTAAAGTGTATTGTAACTCTCTGAGACAGGGAGATACAGTACTTAGCATTGCCTTGAATATCCTGGAATGATAGTGGAATCCTTGACCATAGTATGAGGAATATATTGCTCCAAACCAATTCCATGTTTGTTAAAGTCATTGTTTTCCTCAGATGAGGGTTAGAAGCTGAGCTCAGAGTAAGAAAAGGCACATCTAGTAAGCCAGGTCAGAAGATCCTCCTCAACTCTGGAGTCTACAATGTTTTCCCCACACATAGGATGGGCCTTGGAAAAAATGGATGATACAGATTTGTATTCTGAATGGTACAATTAGGAATGGAAGAGGCTGGGTGAGGCAAGTAGGGGAACTACCTCCATGTCACATTTTGAGCCATTCTTTCAGTTTCATTGATTATTCTGTAGTAATTTACAGGCACTGCCTAACTTTTATGCTTATCTATTGAGTAATAATTTACTCATCAATTAATAGATGCTAAGAGCAAACCAGGGTCTGATCCTAATGGAGAAACTGAAGGACAATTCCTTTGGTCTCAGGAGGTTGAAGAGTAGCTTCCAGAATGGTTTTTCACTTGGTCTTCGGGACTTTCATTTTCCATATACTTCGAGCCCCCTCACCCAACCACATCACCTAGAATACTTTGAACTGCTGTCAGTTAATTGATCCCCATTTTGTGCCCTAAGAGCTGATATATTTTCTGTTTCTCAAGTATGATTCCACCCCTACTGACAGTATTTGTGGTGGTAATTTGTGTCATTGGATTATTTCTAAGCACTTCTCCCATCTTGGCCCTCTGAAGGACCCTACCAAAGGCAGTGGCAGAGCCACTGTACTCAGGTCAGGGATGCATTGTCTGCAGAGAATTTAAAGGCACTTGTAAAACAGGTTGCTCTGCTTTTCATCATCATCATCGTGCTCCAGTGAATCTAAATAATTCTAGTAATAAAAATACTTCTACCTGCAGGGGGAGATGGTTCCCTTGCTTCCCAGGGGGCTCTCTATTAGAAATGTGTGCTGGAAAAACTAAGTATGATTTATTTTTGTATTTTATGCTTTCTTCTTGTATCAATCAATTTAATTTCTCTTATGTGTTAAAATGGAATTATTTAAAACTAAGACTCTTTTCCACAACAATCTAAACCCAGTTTCTCATTGTGCTGTTTCTTCTTGGTTATAGAAGGAAAAAATACTAATATGATTCAAAGTGTGAGGCTTCACATACATTAAATTCTGAGCTTTTTTTCTTTTTGTTGGTTTGTTTTGAGAGGCAGCCTCATATAGTAGAGTTTACTCTTCAAAGTAAAGAGCTTTTTTGCAGCAATGCCCTGAGACAAACCAGGTGACCTCAGGGCATTAGATCTCTGGGCCTCAGTTTCCCTATTTTAAAGTCAGGCGAAGGATATTAATGAAGAAACTAGTCAGATTACTTAATGGTCAATACAACGGATTATGCCAAGTTAAGGTGATTTTTTAAAATCCAAATTTAAGAAATAATAATTGATTATACAGCCTTTGCAGTCTTGTCTATTTTCAGAAAAATAAAGATTTAAGTTCTACCAACTCTTAAATACTAAACTTTGGGCATTTAGAGATGGTCTCTTAGATTTCTAGAACTCTTAAGTGGAAAGAGAAGGAATTCTGGAAATTATCTGGAAATGCTCCTGCAGACATTAGGTAACCCCTAAAACTCCAAAGGCACGATGTTGGCAGATGGCAAATGCTTGAGCATCAGGCCGAAATTAGGTCGCTGTGAGGATTTTGCGACTCTCGGTGCCTCTATTCTTTGTCTCATTGCTTGCTTTAAAGAGGTTTCTCCCAGGGGCTGGGGTTATGGCGCAGTGGTAGCGTGCTCGCCTAGCACGCGTGAGGCACTGGGTTCGATCCTCAGCAACACATAAAAATAAAATAAAGATATTCTGTCCACCTACAACTAAAAAAAAAAAAATTAAAAAAAAAAAAGAAGTTTCTTCCAGATCTCCTCTTACCTTGGAACCTTTCAGAGTATACAAAAACAATTGGAATCCTTGGTGGGTACAACTGAATCTTCCCAGTTTTCACTTGGAAGGATATTTTAGACATGATTTGAAAAGCTCCATGAATGTCTGTTTTAAAGGATCCAAAAGATTGTGTTTATTCATTCATAAAAAACAAAGCTTGCTTAGCTAGTGCTAACATCATTGTAGGGGCTGGAATGCAGCAGGGAACAAGTTCTGTGCCTTCAAGGAACTTGCTTTCTCTTTATGGGATGGGTGTAGCAGAGAACAGATGGAGCCAAGATGTGCACATGTATTTTTGAGATGCATTTAGAGTCCAGGCACAATAACCTTTTTATTCTAAACATGAAGCACAGCAATGCAAGAATAATGTACTTTCAGGGGTCAACAAGTTCATATGGCATAAGAGCAATATACTTTTAGGGGTCAAAAGTTCCCACAAATATTTCCAGATGTCAATTAGACCTTATAGTTTTGACTTAACCGGGTGACCTGTCTACCTTTCAGGTCAGGCCAATCCAAATTCCCTGGGCCTGGCCCTCATCACTTTCCCCAAACCAGTAATTCAGAGGCTTCATTTCATCTTCTGTATCAGTGTTTCCTAAACCTGGTAGTGTCTCAGAATCATGTAGGAAATCACTTTAAGTACCAATTAAAATATATTTTATAAATATATTTTATAAATACACACATACACAATACATACATAAGTATTCTCTTAGGCAGATAGAATTGAAATTTTTAGAAAACAAGGATCTGGAAAGCATAGGATTCACAGTGCTCTGGGTGATTCTGATTAAGCTGGCTGTTCTCATTCTCAAATCATATTTTAGGAGCTATTCACTACCAGATTACTCTTTTTAATGCAAGGATTTCTTCAACTTTCTTTCCCACATGCTCAGGACTTTCCATGGTACAGCACTGGGCTTTGGAGTCTTTCCTTGCATCCTTGCTGGTCCTCTCTGCTTCAGTCCAACCCACTTATTGACGGTTCCTTAGACAACATCTGCACTCTGGCTTCCACGTATTCTTTGTGCTTTTCCTTATATCCTCAAGGTCCTCTTCCCTCTCTTTTCGGTCTGTACTATTTTAAGGTCTGCTTAAGTCCAACCTGTGATACAAGAACCTTGCATTGCAACAACCTGAGCATCATCCGTTTTGAACTCCCTAACTTTTATCATTTGGGTCACTAACTTGGCCCTTGTGTTGTAATTTGTGACCATGGAGTTTAGTTCAAATCTTAGGAGGTCTTTTTGAGTGACTGGCACACATGACATGTCACTTACAGAATTTCACTAATGATAAAAGGGTAAAGAACATTCAACCCCACTCCTGAGAAACTAGGGCTACTATTTTGTATTTCAGAAGACGCTATGCAAACTCAGGGAAGACATACCTGTCTTATTCACTAGAACCATGTTCAGTGCGTGACATAAAGGCTATAATTATTTGTTGAACTAAGTTAGGAAAAAGCCTATAGTATCATTTTGAAATCTTCGGTGTTGCTTTTTGTTAACTGCTGGGTGTCTGCACTAAGGAGAGTTTGAAGGTTTTCTTTCCACTCTTGTATTCTTGTCATTTCCTTTTTTATCACATGGTAAAAGTTTAAGCTGCCCACTTGACTCCATGCCTGGTTCCCGTTCCATAACAAAGCTGTTTGTCTTGACTTTAGAAGATAAGTGTGGTAAGGTAAGAATAATCTGAATTACCACATTATTAATGCATAAAACTAGATGCTACTGCATGATAGTCATTCCATCAACTCACAAAACTCACTGCACTCCATAAAACTCATCTTGTGGCTACTAGGCTTGTTTATTGTTATAGGATTTAGGGCTACTTTGAGGATCTGACCCAGATTCACTAGAGAAATTTGTTTTATATTCTTTTTAAACACACTGAAAAATTCTTTTGATTTTAATTTTGCTTATGCCTTACAAAGTAGTCTATCTTCATTGGATATGAGCTTTCTGATAACTATCAGAAATAGGGCCTATTGAGCTTGAACATTCCATCAATTTTCACAGAAAATTCTGTAAGAAAAAACATGTGAAAAGCAGTAACTTACAAATATTTGGATTTGAAAAGCATTTTTCTGCTGCCAATTTTGCAGTTCTAAGTATTCTTTGGTAAGACACATGCCTTGTGTGAACAGTGCCAAACTTTGCTTACTTTGGTGTTGATATTTACTGGAAGCTGAAAAGTGACCCTTTGACATTTATTGCATGTTTACTAAAATATACAATGAATACAGTTTGATTTTAAATGGGGATTCAGGCTGTTTTCCCCAGAGATGAAAGCATAGACCCTAATGTCTTGACTGGCATCAACTGAAGATTTCATTCTAGTTTAGATAGAATATAAAGAGGCCCGACTTCATCCCAGGCAGTGTATTGTGGGAAGAGCAGGAGTAGAAAGTATTCAGAAAAGCCTCTCAGAAGGGATGTTATTTACTATAAAGCCTGAAAAAGAAGTATGAGATAGTAAGGTGAAGAGAGGAGTTGTGAAGTTCACAAATAAAAGAATAGTGAGTGCTCATAAAGCTGTATTCTTATGATAAAGTCTCAGTTATGCTTACCTAATCCCACTGTATCATATTCTGTCACTTGTACTAGACAAGAACTATATGATCTACAAAGCCTGGTTAAAACAACTAAGTTATGAAGTATTCAAATGTTGCTGAGGAAACTTTGAATGTTAGGAGATGAGGCTGAGATTGTAAATGTTTTCAAGTAGAAAACTGCCTGTTGTAGACATCTCACGAAGGTTCTAGTCCATTCTGATAACCAATCACTTATGCCAAACAGAAGAAAGTTTTCTTTGATATACTTCTTGACATAGTAACATTTTAGCATTATGGATCAAATTGTACATAATATATTATCCAGTTATAAGGAAATACTTAGCATCTTGGGTGTTTAACAAAGTAACTATTGCACTCTCCATATGTCCACAGTACTGAGAAAAAGTAATATAGAAAGAAGGAAAGTCAGGCATAGAGAAGGAGAATCAGACAGAAAGACAGAAAATAAGCAAGGTGAGCAAATTTAACAGGATATTTTATGAGAAATGTGTTTAAAATCAAGTAACCTCATTTTTCATTCTCCTTCAGAAAATTTTATGCCCATTAAGAACTAGAATTGTTTGATATTGATGAGAACAATAAAGATACGCTGACTGGAAAATAGTATGATTTTCTCTATCCCTTGATTTGGAGCCACTAAATTGAGGTGAATCCAAAATGTAGTTCCTATTTGAAATTCACTTGTGTTTCTTGCCAATTATGGATGTTGTACCAGGCTTAAGGGCCAAGGAGGGACAGGAAACTAGCCTTGCAGTTGTGGTCAGATGTCAACTGGGGCTGCCGTCTCCTGAGCTAGCCATTTGACTTGTGTTATTGAATTTAATTCTAACAGCAACTTCTTTTTACATGTGGGAAAAGCAAGGCTCAGAGAGATTAACTAATTTGCTGAAGTATTTGAGCCAGGATTCAAATGAAGTCCAAAGCCCATTTTACTTCTTCTAAATTAAAGAAGAAAAAAAGCCCCTCCCCCTGAGAAAGAATGCCTGATTTTCTTTATTATTCTGGATTAGTGGCTGTCTATAAAATTCTGAAAGGTCTCATAAAGATAAACTTACATCTGGTGTGTGGTTCAAAGAGAATTTTCTTAACTGAATGGTAAAATGTTCCTTCAAAGAGTTGAGCATAGAAACAGAACTTGGATCGCTAATGACTTTCTTGTTATACATACTTCTAACATTAAAAAGTTTTTACTTTCTTTAATTGCAATTACAAAGATTTTTATTCTACAAAATTAGGAATATATAAGAACACAAAGAAAAATAAAGAACCCAAAACAACATCCCACAAAGACAACTATAATAAAACAATATTTTGTTAAAATATTCATAATATTTTCTTGTAGATTATTTCCTTTGAATATATATTCTCAAACATATATTTTATCCATTTTAAATCTTGCATCATTTTTTTCTTAGTAAAAGGCTTTTAATTTCTTACTAAACCTGGTCATAAAAATCATTTTAATATGTGTATATTATTTCATTGTGTAACTTAGAAACAAGTGTGTGAAATATTCACTTAGTAAATAATTATGACTCATGTTTAGAATTATTAGAGACAACATAAAATACAGTAGGATTAAGTCTTTTCTTCCAGTGAAAACTCTTCTAAAATAATAAATTTCCTTCAGATTAAGACATATGCCAAATGAGGTAAATTCACAGTATATCTCTCAGGTCAGACTGCACTTCTTTCTTCCAGACTTCTGGAGAAAATTTTGATCTGAGTCTTTGAATTTTATTGTGATTTGTAAGCATTGCTTACTTTTTCTGCTCTTAAAATGTATTTGGTAGGAAAGATTTTATTTTTTGCTTTTCAGTTGGGTAAAGCAAGTAATTCAGAGATTATTAGAAGTAATAAGCATATCCCTTTTCTTGACTTTTAATCAAATATTTTATCCAGGAAAACCTGAAGCATTAAGATTACATATGTGTGGGGCTGGGATTGTAGCTCAGTGGTAGAGCTCTTGCCTCACATGCATGAGGCACTGGGTTCGATCCTCAGCACCACATAAAAATAAATAAATAAAATGAAGATATTGTGCTCATCTACAACTAAAAAAAATCTAAAAAATATTTAAAAAAGATATATGTGTATAATATGTATACACACACATATATATGTGTGTGTGTGTACATATTTATATATATAGTACTACCTATGGTCTGACATTTCCTCACCTGATTACTAAGTTAAGAGCATGGATTCTAGAATTAGCATGAGGTCAAATTTTGGTTCTGCCACATCAGCATTTTGTGAATTTGAGCAAGTTACTCAAATTAGACCTCAGGCCCCTATAATGTGGATATAATAAAATTATCTACTTTAGAGGGCTTTTATGAGGATCAAGTGCATTATAGTCATCTCTTTGTATCCATGGGGGATGGGTTCCAGAAACCCCTTTCAATACCAAAATTTGTAGATGTCCTTTATATAAAATAAGTACATCATCTCTAAGTTATTTATAATACTTATTACAATGACAATGCTATGCTAATAGTTATTGTGATGTATTATGTAATGACAAGTAAAAATCTGTACATGGTCAGTACAGATGCAATTTCTCCCCCCAATATTTTCAATCTGTAGTTGGTTGAATCTTAGCGCATGGAACCCATGAATATACAGAAAGCTGCTATAAAACACGTACAGCATTTGTAAAGTGCCTGGTGTACCATGAGTGCTCACTAAATGTCAGTTATTATTGTTATCATGCCCTTATCTTTCTGGTGATCAAGATTTTGTTAACCAGATCTTTGGTTAAAACATGACATCTTGAGATTAAGGTTCCATCTTCACTGGAGGCAAAGGTGAAAGCATCACTTGAAGACAATGATTGTGCTAGTCTGGTTGGAGTGGAGGTTTATTATGTGGAAGGTGGGGTACAAATTGGCAAATGTACACTTATGCTAGTTTACAAAGGACCTTGAAGTCTTGGATAGTCATTGGATTCTATTCTTTGGATTCCAGAGAGTTACAGGATGAAAGAAGGACATCAATCTAAAGAACTCAAAGTATGAATCACCAATTTGCTGATACCACAAGTCTCCCACTTCATGTGTTCTTCAGTTTAATTCATTTATTTCTCAGTTGGAGTATGTAAGGAGGGCATTGTTTTCCCATTTCTACTAGAAACCATGTCTCCTGGTTGTTGAAGACAAGTTCTTGGGCAGATAGCCCAGAATCTTCTGCAATCCTCAATCACTACGAGCAGATGGCTGCTGCTTCTGTTCCTGTAGTGTTGACCTTGGGCTTCGGTGCTTTTTTGAGTGATATTTTTGTTCTTTGGGATCTCAAAAAAATAAAAAAAGAAAAAAAAGAAAGAAAGAAAAGAAATTTGGTGTTATAGAAGCATGATTATGCAGGTTATAATCTTTAATCCCTTAACTATAATAAACTCTTATAAAGAGTTGTTTGCTAGGCTTTATGGACTACATATGCATGCAAAACCAGAGGCTCTATCTTTTTTTGCATTGTCAGAATCTCTGAGAGTTGTGCCTAGCAGTAAGTGGCTGCCTTAGTCTAAAAGGTTAATTATTTTATCAGCTAAAGAGGTTCTCAAGCATCTTCCAGAGCAGAAGTGACTATGACAACATTTCTGGATAATAAAGAGAAACATTTCCATTAATAAAAGAGTGAAAGAACTGGGAGGCAATTGCAATGAGGTTAAAGGGTAAGAACAAAATGCCAGAAGGAAGTAGTTAATTGAAAGGCTATCTAATTTTTATTGTGTTTCACAACACACTCTGGAGATTTTATGAACCATATTGGACAGAAAATGGCAGAAATTAATTATATCTAGCTCTGTATTTCCACAACTTGTTCATGCCATCATTTTAGCACATTATATACATATATGTAAACATACTATCATATATATATTATATATAGCTACAGTTATATATAAAATATAGAATTATATATGAATTAAGATAATAAAATATATACACAATTATATGTAACTATATGCATATATGTATGACTATATGAATATATAGTTATATATAATTATATGTGCATATCTCTCTCTATATGTTCTGCAGTACTGGGGGATTGAAACAAAAGCCTCACGAATGCCAGACAAATGCTCTACCATTGAGCCACATCCCTGGCCCTTTATATCTGATTGTGATTAATAAAGTTATATCTGTCTTCCTCACTAGGCTGTTGATCCCTGATGATGGGGAATAGCTACCTCTCTTTTGGTCCTCATAAGCTTACATAGGCATGGCACATAGTATATGCTTAATAAATGTTAGATTTGATTCTTGTTAAATGAGAATCTGTGTAAAATAATAGATGATTGTCACCAATCAGTGACAATTTAAAAGAAAACAAACCTAATTATGGAGAATCAGACTTAGAAATGGAATATTCCACAGGGCTGTGGTCAACAATGATAGGAGCTAAAATGGACCCTTGTTCCAACTCTATGATCAAGAAATAGATTTACTAGGTAATGTTCACATATTATGTCGTGTGATACTTTTTGTGAAAAGTAGCAATAAATAAGGGATTGATGGGCACTGTGTCACTGGATCGCTGATGTAAACCTAGGAGAGCAGTAGGACTGCTCTTTGCTTGGAGACTAATTTCCTTCACCAGATAGCAAAGAGGCAGCAGCTGAAGCAGCAATCAACTGCAGCTTTGTCCCATATCTGGAATTCCTTGGGTTCCTAGAACTACTCAGTGACAGTGTAGTTTCTGCTCTGGCTGGACTGGAGTTGGTCTGGGAAGCCCACCTGGGTCCCCTAGACTCTTGTCATTCCACACCTTTCTGACCCAGACTATCCTTGGGTCACGTCCTGCTCCATGGCATAGTATGTGTTCCTCCCGGCCATGCCTTTGGTGTAGGTATCGAAACCCTATTCCTGTCATTGATAGGCAAATGGTTATAGCTTGCTCTACAGCCTCTAAATGAAGTTCACTCAAATTTATCCACTTGCTTCCTCTCCACCACCAGCTCTCATCCCACCCGCCATCGCTGCCATGTTAATCAGTGCTCACTATGTGCCAGGTTCGACACAACATTCTTTATGGAAATTGCTGCATTGAATCTTGACAAGGATCCTGTGAAAAAGCTCCTCAATATCTTTAGAAGCTCGGTAAAACTGGTCAGTATGAGTCCAGGGAGCAAGTATTTCCCTGAAGAGTAATAAGACAAAAAGCTAGAATGTTTTGCCATTTGTGTGGCTGACTGCTGGTGACAGAATTCACTTTTGGTGCTCACTTGAGGTTTCAGAAAGGGAAATAGAAGTAAGGCGTGTTTAAACAGGAGAAAAAAGATTGTGATTTATGTGCTTTCCTCTTCTCATTTAAATTGTGCAGAGGCTGATTTGGATGGAAGTCACGCAGGGAAACCCTGGTCTGAAATGTCATTTCACTCCAGTCTCTTTAGTGTTATGCAGTTTGGTTGCAAGATATGGTGAAATGGAAATTTAATACTACTGTATTTTGAGATATATTTACGTGGTGTTTTTGTAGTCTGTGCATGTACTTTCTGTTTATTACTAAATAAGCTCTATATTCATTGTTGATTCAGTCAGAGACTGACAGAATGACATTGAAAAGATGGAGCAAGATTATATCTCAGAGTGAAACATACAAGGTAGAAAATGGAAACTCAGAAGTAAATACTGAAATCTGTGAATAAAGAAGCAATTTCAGTTTGCTTTACATGGTTCTTAAGGAGCCTATCACATTTATATCTCTGTACATTATTTCTCACTACAAAACTAGTGAATGCTTGTTTAATACCGTCAGATAAGGGTGATATTTTACTAAGGACTTGATTCTTCCAGAAAAGCCAAGAATAACAAGAAAAAAATAAATGCATCAAATCACTACCTGCCCTGATTGCAAATACCCTTTTTTCCCTCAAAGGCTTCTGGTTGTGGCTACCCTAATATCAAAGGAGGGATGTGTTCAGAGTTGTCATTTGTGGTATTTGCCTTCAAATTATGGGCTAAAGATATGTCAGGATGTGAATGGAAATATTGTCCTCCTGAAAAATGCACATTCAAGTTCCACATGTGATATGAAATGTGCCTACTGCTTCACAGATTCTTTTCCTTCATTAATCACCTCTTTTGGCTTCAGAATTACCTACAAAGAAATGAAATGAAACCGGATTTTATATAAAAATGGTGGGGATTTCTTTTTGTCTTTTTTCCAGGTTGAAACATTTCTTTTCCAGACAAAGATTTGCTGACACCTATATCTCTAGGCTTTACATAGCTGATAAACAGCCCATGGATTATACAAACATAACTGCATTTCCATTATCTACCCCCGACAAATTACAGCCTGCCAGGACAACTACCGTAGCAGAGAGCAAGCATTTGGTTTTCAACTGTCTTCTTTTTCTTAAGTCCTTAAAACGAGGCCATGATTTTTCATATTCAGTTGAAATAGAAAATGCTCAGCCTCAATGCACACAAGGAAATCGCAACCTCACTCTCTCCTTCCCCACCCACTTTCCTTTTACTGCACCCTTTGCTGCACTGCAGTCCTGTAAAGCTCTGCGGAGTGGGAACCACTTGGCTGGGGGGTGGAACTGCATGCCAAGCACAGCCACCTCTTTTATAGCCAAACCACCGATTCTTGCTCGAGGTCATTTTTTACATTGTATTTCGACTTTATAGAGCTGCATTCGATAAAGAGAATACAGATACATTGCTGAGATGTGTGCAGCATGACAGTTTAATGAGAAGGAAAGAAAAACCCAAAGGTTATTCAGTTACTTACCAGTCTCATCTAATGCTGTAATTTTGGAAGTGGTGAATGGAGAAAGAAAAATTCTCATTTGAATATGTGATGGTAGATCTGAGAAGCTGTTTTGGTCCAATTAATTTGGTTAATTTTCCTTAAAGACAATATTTAATAAAAGAAGATATGTTAACTGCTTTGCCTTGTCACAAAATTTAATTTTTATTGTGAAATAAGATCAGATTTTTAAATAATGTTACCTGGTCTCTTTCTGACAATGTACATTCTTAAGCCATGCTTCTACTTTGCTTGGGTTTCTAGAACTGCGGGGTGGGATATTTATTGGAGGTAAGCCCAATGCCACACTTCTCAGGTTACTTAAGGAGAGTCTTCTCTGGTCATGGAATAGTCTCCTGGGTCTGGCCTCCCTTGCATATGTGAAATTTATCTAGGCAGCCCAGCACATCCTTCTGGGTGTGCTGAGGATATATGAAATGCAATGGGTCCACAGGGTAGAGGCTATGCAAAAAAGGATTTGTTGCCCAGGGTGGGGTGGGACCTTAAGTCCTCTGATTCTCTGAGTATGGTTTTCTATTTTCTAGTCTGAATAATTGGGATAATTAAAAATTCTGAAAACTAAATGGAATAATGCATGTGAAAATGTTCTGTTACAGAGTGATCTCTCCAAATAGAAGCATTTTGCTGCTGTTATTGTTGTTATTTAAGGAAATGGATGTTCTTCTCCTTACTTGCCTCATCTCCCTAATTGAACCTCTTGTGTAGGCTGGCTCCACCTTCTCAAATTCAGAATCAGAAGATATCAGAAGCAGATATCAGAAGAGTAAATTAAATATTTGGTTTCTTGCCCTTTCTCCAATGGGGTGTTAACTCCAGGTAGGAAAGTACCATATTGTTATTGTTGTTGTTGTTTTGGTACCAGGGATTGAATTTAGGGGTATTCAACCACTGAGCCACATCCCCAGCCCTATTTTGTATTTTTTTTTTTAATGTAGAAACAAGGTCTCACTGAGTTGCTTAGTGCCTTGCTGTTGCTGAGGCTGGCTTTGAACTCGCGATTCTCCTGTTTCAGACTCCCAAGTGCTGGGATTACAAGCGTGAGCCACCGCACCTGGCTACCATATTGGTTTTCCTAGCCCTGTTTCCTCGTAGCCCAGTGCCAAGCACATACTAGCCATTCAAAAAGCTCACAAATCTACTGGTTAAATATAAAGATGCCTCCTCTTTTCTCTTCCACTTTATTCCTCCTAAAAGGGCTGCCTTCCTGGGGACTGTAAAGATGTGGACATATTTTGGGCACGTGTGAGTTTCAGTCTAGAATAGTTTCATGAATTTACCACTCACCCAGATATTACCCAGTTCCACTATGGTTTCATTTTTTAACACCAGCCTTCCTTTCAGGAAAGCAGGCCAAATGCCTTTACTAAACTGTTGGATTTTTAAAAAAAATGTTCCAAGGGATTAGGAAATTAATATTTTTATACTTGTTCATTGATGGCATACTTCTAGCTAAAAAATGCTTGTTTCATTCCTGACCTCTCATTTGAAGCCAGTTCTTGTGAAGCTCAGATTGTTTTTACAATTAATCTCAAGTCATGAATGTGAGAAGAAAATGGACAAAAGTTCATTTTATTTCAGTGCATGCTCAGAAATCCTGGGGATCCGTGTAATGGACTGTGGTCTATGAATGAAGTACATTTATGATTTGATGGATTTAAAAATAATTGTTTTCACTAATATTTAATTACTTATGTTAAAATCTTAATAAAGTGTACAGCTTTTATAAACTCTAAAAATGGGTTCTCATTCTGACTCAGTGTGTGCTACTGCAGAGGGCTTTGGGATTTTTGAATTTGAATATTTAGAACTAAGATAATATACAACACTTTTTAGTTGTCCTTTTGAAAGGCTACAGAGGGAAAATGAAATGGTGGTAATTTACTAGTTTTAAATAAAAATAAAGCCAAATAAATGACACTTAGTTTGCAGTACACAGAAATAAGACTTGGTAGAATAGCGTTAGAGGAAGGTTGATGGGTCAGCTAAGTCCACCTCCCCTTAAAAATCCCTCCAGGCACAGAATGGACCCCCTGTTAATGGAACCATTTGACCAGCGAGCAGGCAGGATCATGAAGAGCTAGATGCTTTCTTAACTCAAGTTTAAAACAATAAAGTTTAAAACATGATTGAACCCAATAGATGCATAGATTTTATGATACGATTTAAGTGTAATTATAATAAACAAAAATATCAAATGGTATTCCCAGGGAACACAGCTATTAGTTTCTGGCCCCTCCTGACTAGGCTTTGATGCCTTATAATTTTATGTCTGTAATCACCATGGAAACTGTTTCTGCTGTGTTTTTGTTCCAGTTTCTCCTGTGGGTAGTTGTTCAGGTTCTCTATACCCTTTTTTCTCTGTACATTTCTGTCCTTGTCCTATCGTTTATGCTGGAACCAGTACCCACTTGTCATTGGAACCTTTTTTACTAATTGCAGGGAATCTTCATTTTCTGTATTAGCAGGTACCCAGAATTCAGATTTGGTCTCTTAAGTCTTCATCATCTGTAATACTCTCATGGGTTAGTTCTAAAATACTACAGAGTGTATCCATTATTATATTAATATGACTTTTTTTTACATACCTGTAGTCTTAGTGATGAAGCTGAGGCAGGAGCATTGCAAGTTTGAGTCCTCCTTTCAAAATAAAAAAAAATAAAAAGGGCTGAGGATATAGCTCAGTGGCAGAGCACCCCGGGATTCGATCCCCAGTATTTGAAAAAGAAAAAAGGATACAATTATTTTCTCAGTTCTGCATTTTTTTCCCATTTTCATGAGTCATTGTTGCTTGCCTCTGTGCTAACATGGAGTGGGGGTTATGGGTTCCTTAGGCTTTTGGTAAGAAAAGTAGTTTTCACATTGGGTTTGAACTGACATGTGTTTCTTCAGTGGGCAGACATGTAGACACCATTGCATATTGGTATCATGAAATTTCACTGTTTTTTAGGGGATTACCTGATGTATCTACCAGACGCAGAGACTTCAGAATTCTCCAGTCTACACACACATACACACCTAAATGTGTATGTACGTATGTGAAATATGTGTGTATATATATGTATATAAACATATGTGTGTGTATATATATGTATATAAATGTATACATATATATATTCTGTATGTAATATTTCCATGTAAATAGTGAACATGGACAGGCAAGTTCAGCATTCTGCTTTGTTCCCTATGTATGAATTTTTCATAACAAGTAATTTTCAAAATGCTTTAGTAGTTTGGAGAAGTTGTCCTAGAAATAACTGCTTTCCCTTCTTTTCTGTGATTGAAAGTACATGTTGATTCACAGCGACTTTGAAAAGTTGTGGTCTGAGTGAGAATACAAATCTATTGTGCTCATGCTGGAGTCCTGACCCCTTTGCCTTAGTGTGGTCTCCAGAGCTATAAAATGGGCTAAGTGTCAGAAGTCAATTGAGAACACCTGTTCTCTGTTAATTGCATGCTTATGAAGAGACTCCAAGTAAAATGTTAGAAGGCTTTCTGTTCCACATGCCTATCTTAAATTGAAATTCAAAGAATAGTTTTTTACAAAACCTTTACTTAGAAATAATTTCAGATTTATAGAAGACTTTTAAGACAGAGTTTTTGTATATTCTTTACCCAGCTTGGGCTAATGGCAACATCTTCATGGTACATTTATCAGACTAA
Source organism: Xerus rutilus (assembly GCA_028644305.1). Taxonomy (NCBI): domain Eukaryota; kingdom Metazoa; phylum Chordata; class Mammalia; order Rodentia; family Sciuridae; genus Xerus; species Xerus rutilus. Next base: position 50,216,726 of record CM053406.1, read on the forward strand.
GAAATTAACATGGGTACAATACTATTGATAAAACTACAGACTGTATTTGGAATTCACAAGTTTTCTACCTAGGAAAGATGAGTTTTTAAAGTAATTTTTATTTATAGAGTTATTTAAAAAGCTCAATAAATACTGTCAATGAATTGAAAAGTGTAATATAGACAAAATTTAGGGAGTCGCTCAAGGAAAATTAATTAAGTTAAATAATTTTATAAATTGAAATGTTAAAAAATTCAGCAGCTTAATTTTGCTGTATGGAATTGATTATTCTGACCAACTTATGTAATGAATAAAGGGTAATTTGTATGGATATTTCTTTCAAGTGCATGCAATTTTGTTTTCCTTAAAAATTGGGAAAGAGGATACAAGGAAATACTTATAAACAATCTCCTTTCATCCTACAATCTTGAAATTCAGTGACTCATTCACATACTTTTTCCAATAATGAAATTTTCACATGTGGAAAATACTGCCAGTTTTGATGAAAGCTTAAATGATTTTTATTTCTAAAGAGTGCATAAAAAGAACAACCAACAATCTGATCCACAAAGGAGATAAGTATGAAAGTGCAAGGGAAGTAACATAATTATTTAATTTCATTTTCTTCATAAAAAGACATTATGTGAATCCTCCTGTTTTTTTAAAAATTTTATTTGGTAGCTTAGCAACTTTATTATATTTTAAAAAACCATTGTCTTCGTCCCACTTTGCCCTTTTGTACTCATTTGTGTTTGGCATAGGCATGATATGATACCTTAGATTGCTGATTTTTCAAACGTTCTGCTTTCATAAATACCTCAGCATTAGCTCAATAGAACATAAAGCTCAATAGAACATTAGCTGCATCCATGTGCAGCATTTTAAAAAAAAAAGGAAAAAGGAATTTTCTTTTTCAAAAGCTCCTAATGACTCAATACTCTAGAGAGTTAGAGAAGGCTTAGTCTTTGGGGCTTCTGACAGGATTGCTTTGTTCTCATCTTTTATTTACAAAAAGTATTTCTCTTTCTCTATTCACATATATAAATATATAAATACATCTATATATATATCTTTATATATAATTTGAAGTACTTCTCAAGCTTTAACCCCCTAGGACATATGTTGTGATTTTCTTTTTTTTTTTTTTAAATAAATATCTTTATTTATTTGTATGTGGTGCTGAGGATCGAACCCAGTGCCTCACGCATGCGAGGCAAGCGCTCTACCACTGAGCTACAACCCCAGCCCCTATGTTGTGATTTTCAATGGGAGAGGTTTAAAATGTGGAGCTGGGAGGACTCTCATGAAGGTGAAAGGGAGGGTTATGGGTGGAACATTGATTAAAAAGTAGATGCCTGAATGTTTATTGAATGTGGGAAAGGACAGTATAAAATTGAAATTAGATTTCTTCATTTGTAGATGATCTATTGAAAGAGAGGTTTACAGGAAAAGCATGTTTTCCCATTGCTTCCATTTGTGAAGGTAAATTTTAGACGGTGGCTAGGGTGATGGAGTCCGTTGTTAGGGCCAAATGCTAATTTAGGTATTCTCACTTGGCAATCAGCAGTGCCAGAGCCCAGAGTTTGGCCTTAAATTTATGGCTATTCTCGGAATGGGAGCCTATTTAAAAGAATGTTGATTGTGAGAGGTTGGCTTATGTATTGATTTTTATGTAGGCCAGTGTTGTAGAAAAATTTAGACAAAGAGGTGGAAGCAAGGGCGTTCTCTGAGGCTTCCCTTCTTTGGATTGTCTCTGTTGGACTGGTTCGCCACATTGTAAGGCCATGGGGCAAGGGAGAAAAGCTTTCTATGGTCTTTTAAGTGTATTTTTTGTCTTTTTATTTGGAAGTTCTCCATAGTGCGGAGCTGCCTCTTTGAGTTTGCAAAGACTGATGTCACCGTGGTACCTGTGGTCAAGAGGACCTACTGTGCAGTGTGCCTTGTTGCTGATGACCAGTGACAGGTGCTATATGGAGGCTGTCACTTTTGATTAGTATTACATTTATTTTGGGATTATAGGAGCAACCATGTACAGGTTCTGGAGAAATTCCTTTGCTTTTCCAAGATAAGCAAGGAGGTTATTATTCATTTAGAAATAGTAAGAGCTCCTCTGTGGCTCATCTAAATAAATTTGTTAGAGAAACAATGGTGTTTAATTCAAGAGTAATTCAATTTGATTTACAAACACAACACTATTAATTGTTTTAATGTTCTTTGCTGGTGTTAGTTGGAAGCATAGCCTCGATACTTACTGGATTTGTCTCTTTGGTAAAATCAAGATGGGAACTCCAGGGTACCATCAAAAAAGGGTGGCTGCTGGAGAGATTCTGTGTAATACTCCCTGTCAGTGGAAGGCTGGGATGTATTTCTCTTCTCTAGGTAGAAAAGGTGTGGTGTCCCTTGGTTTCCTGAGCTTTGGGAAACCCAAAACTAACCACAGGAAATAAAATCACCCAAGATCTGACTGGTTGAACAAATAATTAAAATTATATACAACAGGTAGTTTCTTAGGATATATTAATTTCTCTCATGCAGTATTATATTGAACATGCAGTATTATATTGAGAATGTAATGGAACTTAATGGCCAACTATAATTGTTATTCTTTACTTTGCTGTCTTTTTACCTTACCTTTGGTCTAACCTTTAGCATATGCTCCAAGAGCCATGGGGGAGACAAAATTTTACTCCATAAGCAGAGTTGGGGAAAGCATAAAATATAAAAAGGAAGCAGATCACAATTGAAAGTGTTTTCTTGATGTATGTGTTAGTTATTTACTGCTGAGTAACACAGTACCCACAACTTAGCTGCTTCAAACAGCAAACATCTATTATCTCTCAGTGTCTGTAGATCAGGAATCTACACATGACTTAGCTAGATGCCTCTGCCTCCGTTTCTCTCTCATGGGGCTGAAATCAAAATGCTGGCTGGAAATTTTGTCTTGTCTGAAGGCTCAAATGGGAGAGGATCTGCTTCCAAATTCACTTAGGTGCCTTTTTTTTTTTTTTAATTTTTTTTAGTTATAGATGGACACAATGTCTTTATTTCCTTGCTTTGTATGTGGTGCGGAGGATCGAACCCAGGGCTTCACGCATGCGAGGCAAGCGCTCTACCGCTGAGCTACAATCCCAGCCCTCACTTAGGTGCCTTTTGACAGAGTTCAGTCCTCCCTCAATTTCTTGCCTTGGGCAGCTCATAGCATGGCATCTGACTTCCCTGAGTGGGCACATGATGAGTAAGAGGGCATACAACATGGAAGTCACAGCTTTCTTCCAACTTAATCTCAGAAGTGACGACTTAACTGCTTTTCCTATATTCTAGTCAAAGACTGTATCTCTGGGAATTAAAATGGGGGGCGAGGAGAAAAGAACAAAAAAGGAAAAGACTGTGTCTCTAGGTTCAGCTCACACTTAGGTGGTTAATTACATACAGGACACAAGGAGATGGGACTCATTAGAGGTCATCTTAAAGGTGAGCAACCACAGTATATTACTGTTTTTCCTACTTCAAATGAAAATTGAACAACTGTGGCTTATACATTATCTATGTTGAAGACACTAAGAATAATCCTCTGGCAAATCACATACAAAAACATATCAAAAAATAGTGCACTATGATCAAGTGGAGTTCATTCCAGGGATGCAAGGTTGGTTCAACATACAGAAATCAATAAACGTAATCCATCACATCAATAGACTTAAAGATAAGAGTCATATGATTTTATCAATTGATGCAGAGAAAGAATTTGACAAATTACAGCGCTGTTGGGCTGGGGTTGTGGCTCAGTGGTAGAGTGCTTGCCTAGCATGTGCAAGGCACTGGGTACAATTCTCAGCATCACATATAAATAAATAAATAAAAATCCATCAACAACTAATAAAAATATATTTAAAAACTTTAAAAAAATTACAGCACCATTTTATGTTCAAAACACTAGAAAAACTTGGGATAGTAGGAACATACCTCAACTTTGTAAAAGCTATCTATGCTAAACTCAAGGGCAACATCATCCTAAAAATTTGGAAGCATTCCCTCTAAAAATGGGGAAAAGACAGAGATGCCCTCTTTTACCACTGCTGTTCAACATAGTCCTTGAAACGCTAGCCAGAGCAATTAGACAGAAGAAAAAAATTAAAGGGATATGAATAGGAAAAGAAGAATTCAAACTATCATTGTTTGCAGATGACATGATTCTATACTTAGAGGATCCAAAAATTCTACCAGAAAACTTCTAGAATTAATAAATGATTTCAGAAAAATAGCAGGATATAAAATCAACACTCATAAATCAATTGCATTTCTATACATCAGTGATAAGCCCTCTGAAAGAGAAATTAGGAAAAATATCCCATTCACAACAGCCTCAAAAAAAATAAAATACTTGGGAATCAATTTAACAAAAGAGGTGAAAGACCTCTACAATGCAAACTATAAGGCACTAAATAAATTGAAGGCGACCTTAGAAGATGGAATAATCTCCCATGCTCTTGGGTAGGCAGAATCAATATTGCCAAAATGGCCATACTTCCCAAAGCACTATATAGATTCAATGCAATCCCAATTAAAATCCCAAGGTCATTCCTTATAGAAATAGAAAAGGCAATCATGAAATTCATTTGGAAGAATAAGAGACCCAGAATAGCCAAAGCAGTCTTTAGCAAGAAGAGTGAAGTGGGAGGCATCACAATACCAGACCTTAAATTATGCTACAAAGCTATGGTAACAAAAATGGCATGGTACTGGCACCAAAATAGGCATGTAGACCAATGGTATAGAATAGAAGACACAGAGACAAACCCACTTACATACAGTTACCTTATGCTAGATAAAGGAGCCAAACACATACAGTGGAGAAAAGATAGCCTGTTCAACAAATGGTGCTGGGAAAACTGGAAAGTCATATGCAGCAAAATGAAACTAAACCCCTCTCACTGTGCACAAAATTCAACTCAAAGTGGATCAAGGACCTGGGAATCAGACCAGAGACCCAACGCCTAACAGAAGAAAAAATAGGCCCAAATCTTCATCATGTTGAATTAGGACCTTACTTCCTTAACAAGACTCCTATGGCACAAGAAGTAAAATCAAGATTCAATAAATGGGATGGAATCAAACTAAAAAGCTGCTTCTCAGCAAAAGAAACAATCAATGAAGTGAACAGAGAGCTGACATTCTGGGAACAAATCTTTGCCACATGCACATCTGATAGAGCACTAATCTCCAGGATATATAAAGAACTCAAAAAACTTAACACCAAAAAAACAAACAACAAAATCAAACAAATAAAACAAAAGCAACAAATGGGTCAAGGAGTTGAACAGAAACTTCGCAGAAGAAGATATACAATCCATCAACAGACATATGAAAACATGTTCAATATCTCTAGCAATCAGAGAAATGCAAATCAAAACTACCCTAAGATTTCATCTCACGCCAGTCAGAATGGCAACTATCAAGAATACAAACAACCATAAGTGTTGGCAAGGTTGTGGGGAAAAAGACACGCTCATACATTGCTGGTGGGACTGCAAATTGGTAGAACCAATGTGGAAAGCAGTATGGAGATTCCTTAGAAAACTTGGAATGGAACCACCATTTGAGCCTGCTATCCCACTCCTCAGTCTATACCCAGAAGACTTAAAAACAGCATACTACAGTGACGCAGCCACTTCAATGTTCATAGCAGCTCAATTCACAATAGCTAAACTGTGGAACCAACCTAGATGCCCTTCGACAGATGAATGGATAAAGAAACTGTGATATATATATATATATATACACACACACACACACAATGGAATATTACTCAGCAATAAGAGAGAATAAAATTATGGCATTTGCAGATAAATGGATGGAGTTGGAGAATATCATGCTAAGTGAAGTAAGCCAATCTCAGAAAACCAAATGCCGAATGTACTCGTTGATAAGTGGATGCTGATCCATAATAGGGAGGAGGACATGGGAAAAATGGAGGAACTCTGTTCACAGGGGTGTAACGGGAGAAGGAGGATGGGGACAGTAAAGATGGTGGAATATGATGGACATAATAGCCCTAGCTTTATGTATGACTGCATGTGTGTTGTGATTCTATATCACTTACAACCATAGAAATGAAATTTATCCTCCATCTGTGTACAATGAATCAAATTGCACTCTGCTATCATGTAAACCTAAATAGAACAACAACAACAAAAAGAATATTTCATCTCTAGCCGGGTGTGGTGGTGCATGCCTGTAATCCCAGTGACTCAGGAGGCTAAGGCAGGAGGATGGCGAGTTCAAAGCCAGCCTCAGCAAAAATGAAGTGCCAAACAACTCAGTGAGACCCTGTTTCTAAATAAGCATTACAAAATAGGGCTGGGGATGTGGCTCAGTGGTCAAGTGCCCCTGAATTCCATCCTTGGTACTCACCCCCCCACTCCCATATGCTATCTCTGGAGTAAGGTTATTGGAGAAAACATGGCTAAATCTAGTGGAGCATGCTCTTATCATTATGTTTGAGGTCTTTCTATCCCTTTCAGTAAACACTTTCACTTGTCTTCTCCAAGGTCTAGTTTTTAGGTTTGAATCCATCATTCTGTACTCATTTTATCCTTGTCATATATTAAATATGATTTATTTTCTCTTCTCTTTTTTGTACAGTTCTACAAGGTGATTTGGTAAAAAAAAAAAAAAAAAAAAAGCTCTGAGAAATTAATTCAGAATGAGACCTTAGTAAATGATACTTTTTGAAAATGCCTTAACCTACCCAGGTCATAATTGTATTTTGGCATGGAATTTCCCTCTAGGTACTTCATAAATCCTCAGGGCCTGAAATGTCACCTCCTGGGGATATTCTTTCTTGACCACCTGAAATAGTCATCATTTCCCTTTCTGGTTCCTCTCTACATCCTTTTCATTACCTTTATAGAATTTCCCATTACTTGAGATTGTCGACCTCATTCTTTGTTTACTTATTGTTTCTTCCTGCTCACTAGTATTTGAGTTCTTTGAAGGTTGGGATGTTGTGTCTGTTGTTTACTATTATGCCATCAATGTGTAGAGCAGTACCTAATTCATAGAAGGAACTTCAGAAATATGTGTTATGTACATGAATAAGACATTTCAGGAATCAAACCAGGAATGGGGAGAACTGGTTTTGAGTGGGAGAGCCTTGAGTACCTCTCCTATCAAACCCACCTCCTTCAACCTTGTCCTGGGTTTGTTTGGACTCCGATGTGGTTGGCTGACATCATAGGACCTCTAAGCCTAAGAACGTTAGCGGAAAAATGGTGCTAGTAGCAGCTGCTCCCTTTACAGTTCGGAGGCTCATAAAGGCATACTGCAATGTCTTCCAGCTTTAAAGCTGTGAATCTAGGATTCTTTATTTTGGCCACCACCACCACCACCACCACCACCGACAACAACAACAGAAATAGCAGCAAGAAGAAGAAGGAACAAATGGAAGGAAAGAGAGAAAATATATGGCTCTGGCAGAAACAGCTACTGGATCTTTGCAATCCAAGTATCTTCTATTTTTCCAGTGAGGGCGGATGGCCACATTCTGGAAACCCCTGAATAGTTGTAGGATGGCATGGAAAATGACGGAGAATACAAGCAAATCACAAGAAACCATATTCTGATAGATCTTCAGAAAACAATTGCTTAAGGTTGAGATTTTAAAAAGAAAAAAAAATCAGTGAGAATGGGGCTGCTCTGAATAGCAATTTAAATTAAAAAAAAAATCTTATTCTTTCCTTGCTTTGGTTTCATTTTCACCCAATGTGGAGCGTGACTTGATCGTTGTGTATTGTGGTTTAATACAACTCATCATCGAGTTTCTTTCCCATTGCAGAAAAGTGGGCTGAAAGCCTGAGGGATTTCTCTGGCAATAATTCCCCAGATCTCATTCCTGGTCAGCACCGTGCAGCTCATTTCCATTAAGCAGATAGTCCTCCTTTTTCTTCTTTGCTCCCAGACTCATAATTCTGCGCTTATCTGCACTGAACTTCATTTGCATTTATTAGCTGGGTAGGTACTTGAAATATCTAAAACCCTTTTATCTGCCTGCTTTGTTTCTCATTATTTGCTGTCTCTTCCAATTTAGTATTAACTGCAAACTTGAAATGTTTCTTCTGAAACTGTTGTTCAAATTCTTTGCATACCAATGTGGGCCCTGGAACTGATGTCTGCTGGGATCCCACTCAATAACCTGGTTCTGCCTTGCAAAGCTGTAACTTCTCACCTTTTACTTTTCTCACTTGACTGCCTGAGTATGAACTCTTTATGCAGACTCAGTTAGTTCTCATCCGAACAGCTGAATGACTGAGCCTCTCCACTTTGGTACATGGTGTGCTCCAGAGCACAGTAATGAACAAGAGAGGGGAATGCTTGCCCTCATGGAGTGCACAGCCTGTTTTGTATTATAGAGAAATGAATGCACTGTCCATGTCATTTGCCCTCCTCTTAGTTCCCCTAATTGCACTTTATGTTTTGAGCCATCAGTGAAGAATATAAAATAACATTGTGAAACTCAGGATTACTTAAGACATTTGCTTTCCCTATTTCACTTTGTCCCCCATCCTCTCCACAAATTCTCAGAGATACTTCTTTCTTTCAGATTTCAGCATCAGGAATCCTGAATCACTGATTGGTTGGTTTTTTTTGGGGGGTACCAGGGATTGAACTCAGGGGCACTTGACCACTGAGCCACATCCCCAGCCCTATTTTGTATTTTTTGTAGAGATAGGGTCTCACTGAGTTGCTTAGCTCCTCACTGTCGTTGAGCCTGGCTTTGAACTCTCGATCCTCCTGCCTCAGCCTCCTGAGCTGCTGGGATTATGGGTGTGCGCAACAGCGCTAGGTGGATTTGTTTTTATATTGCACTGATTCCAGAATAGATAGCACCTATTCTTTGTGTTGGTTGATAGGTGGTTTGAAAGTAGATTTATAACCTACTCCCAGAAAATGCACCAGGTCTTATCACCTGGTGAAGATTTAGGTGCTCTCCTCATCGAGGTTTGGCCTCTTTCTGACTTTCCTACTCTCACTTGACAACTTTCGTCTCCCGACACTATAGAATTCCTATTGGCTTTATTAAAACTGAAGTTTTATTTTCTTTTGAGTATTTTCCAAACTATCTTAATCCTTTTCTTTATCAGGATTGGGTGTAAGTGAATAAATAATTTGTGTGAGTTTGAAATGTGTTTGTGTTAGAGTTTGAGGTCTAGGTTCAGATCCCTGACCCTCCTGAATTGTGGTTCTGGGATGGGCCTGGACTGCGTGAACAGTGGTAAAAATTTGAGAGAGTTGCTTAGCTTCCCAAAGTTCTATGGTTCTCATATTTGAATTGAAAGGATTTGCTTTTTTAGGCCTGTAATATCCTTGGTGCTCAAATTTTGTGTTACTGCAATAGTTTTGTGACTATGCCATTGACTGCCTCCTTTTCATCTGAGGACCTCGTTGGCTTCTTGGCAGAGTTTGACTTGTTTAAGGTCTCAGGCAAGTGTCAGGAGACTGAACAGAGAACTGGAAGTGAGGCTCCTCTCTGGTAAGGGCTGAAGTAGAGGTGAGGGCAGACAGTGAGGGCCACCCAGAGGTGGGGACAGACTCCAGCTTCAGGAGCTAGAGAGGACATGGGGAGAAGAGGATGTGTAGCATTTGGAAGGGCAGGAAGGAGTTAGCCAAGAGGGCATTGTTGGCTACCAGAAACTATTTGCCAGCATACTAAGCCAGGAAGAGTAGTGATATTGTCCCTCTGGAGAATGGAGACGGTAGGAGGTGAGACTAGAGAGCCAGCAGAGACTGGATATCAAAAGGTTGTATGTGTTCTGCTGGGACATTTAGACCTCATCTAAAGATCGAGGTGATCCACTGAGGGATTCTAAATGTGGTGAAGAGATGTGCATTGATTTGAAATTTGGAAAGGGCCCCCTATTACACAAGTATGGATGATAGATTCCAGAGTTTATCTAAAAAATTCTGGAAACTTTTTGTCTAACCCATAGAAGAAGATATATGGATACCACCCCCCTCTCCCAGCAAAAATTACCCAGAGTTCTCATTTGAGAAAATTGGTGAGTTGCAGGGACATTTACCCTGAAAGAGAATGCAGAGGTGAGGGGGGAAGGCTTGTAGGAGAAAATGAAGTCTCTGTTTTGGACAGAGTTGAGTTTGAGACAGGTTGAGTTTGAAGGGCTACTTACTGGGATATATATTGTAATGACTCAGGCAATTTGAAAAGTAATAGCTTTTATTTACTGAATATGTATATTTATTGAATATAATAATAGCTATTATTTATTGAATATGTATTAAGTGCTAGTTTCTTATATATTATCTATTTCAATCCTTACAGTAGCCCTACTGTCCCATTTACAGAGAAACAAACAAATGATCAAACAAACTGAAGCCTGGAAAGGTTAAGTACCCTGTCCGGGGTCACAGATCTGGTAAGGGGTGAAATCAGCATTGCCAGTCTCTACATCTCTCCTTTAACTACAACCTCAACCCCATGTCCTGGTCTGAGCGTAGGAGTGAGGTCTGGGGTAGACACGTACATTTGGCATGTTATAGGGGCTGAGGGGTGAAGATAGAAGCCTTGGATACAGCAACACATTGGGGTCTAACTGGAGAGGAGTCTATGAAGGAGGCTAAGAAGTAGAAGAGATAGAAGAAGGAAGAAAATAAAGAAAAACAGTATCATGTAGTGTTCAGGAACACTCATGCCACCAGGCTCTACCTAGATTATAGATGGCAATCTATTTATTGTCTCTGAGTCTCCTTGTTTTTCTTTGTAAATTTAAGATAGTAATACTTAAAAAACTTCTCTCAAATACTAATCAAGATAGCATCTGTCAATCTGCTCCTGACTAATAGTAGATGGTCAGTCACTGGTGGCTACTTTTATTACTTTAAAGCAGAAAACAATTAAAGGGAGAATTGTTAAGGAAAGAGTAGCCACAGCTTTCAAATGCTGCAGGGAATTAGATTGGCAAGGGAGACAGCATAGCATGTGGGTTAGAAACAAGCAGAGTCCAAGAGTTTTAATAACTATGAAAGCAGCAAGAAAAAAATGTCCTTCAGTCATGCATCTGCTATTAATTTTACATTACAGAGAACAAATATCCCTGGTATCAGTTTTCTTTAAAATCAATCACAGTGAATTCTGTGAATTATGAATGCCAATACAAATGAAATGACATGTCAATCATTTATAATTGCTTGAAAATAACATGGCATTGAAGAAGTTTTACGACAGTCTTATCATGCAGAGCATTAAAACCTGCTGTACATTGATGATCAATGAGGGTATTTGACAGACATAAAAGGAGTGTATAATTCAAGATTTAAATTTCCTTTATTATGGCACTCTTTCTTCCACCCCCATTTCATGGTGTCACTTTATAGAAGGAAGTGAGCTTGTTTAGGAACCTAAAAATCGAGAGGCCTTCAGATCGAGTGGCCATTTTTCTCTTGATGGAGTCCTTGACATAAGACAATATCCTTTCCCTCCTCATCACAAATTTCCTCATCTGTGAAATCTGAGGAATACATTTCGGATCTCTTAGTTTAAATATCATTGCAACTAGCTTACAAAAATCCACCATGGACCAAGAAAATCCTGTTTGAAGGCATTCTCTGGTTTTCAGATCATCAATTTGCAACCTCAGTTTCACATGGATTTTAATATAAATCCGAAATTTTAGTTAGAAAGGATTGTCAGCACTCACCGTGTACTCAGCCAGGCAAAATGGAGCTTTTGGATTTAGGGGTTATGATCTTTTCTGAAAGATTAAATTTATCAACAAGAAATTCAGAAAAAAGGGTTCTAAGAAGAGTGAAATTATGAGGGAATTGAGATACCCAAGGGATACCCAAGAATCCCTTTTCATAAGAAATCTAAACCCCAGAGAGACCCAAACTCCAAGACCCAAGCTCACAGGTTGGTGGGGAACAGAGCCATTTTTTGAATAAGCCTTTCCAAGCCCAAGTCAAGGTCTCTTTCTAGTTCTTCCTGCTGCCTGCCACAAGATGGGAATCTTCTTGTACTAATAGTACTACTAGAGTTTAGAGTGGGGAGGGAGCCATTGGGACAGGAGCTTTCTTCCAGGATATACTGTAGTCCAGCCCTGGAGAATAGAGGAAGGGCGACCATTCATTTGGCTTGAGGGGAAAGCATGGGATAGAAGCAAAACCCAAACCCAAGCCAGAGTTTGGGGTGGGGAGGAGGGAAGAATAGCAGTGCTTTGGATTAGACAAAGGAGAGTGAAGGGGGGGGGGATGGGAACAGGAAAGCCAGGAGAATGAATCGGACATGACTTTCCTATGGGCATATGTGAATCCACCACCAATGTAATTTTACATAATATACAACCAGAAGAATGAGAAGTTACACTCCATATATGCATAAAATGTCAAAATGCATTCTACTGTCATGTATAACTAATACGAACAAATAAAAAAATGAATTAAAAAAAGAGTTAAACATGGTCTATTAGAGTTCCAGGAAACAGAAACCACACCATTGATTTTAGCAGGGAGAATATAATCTAAGAAAATACCAACCAGAACTGGAAAGGCAGTGGGGACCAAGGTGGTGTCCCAGAGCCAGTAACTGCAGGAAGCAGCAGTCATCTCTAGGGTTAGAGGAAAATAGGAAAACATGGGTATCGATAGAATTTAGATCCTTGGAGGAAGCTGTGAATAGCACCAAGCCCTTCATATACTAGGCTTTTCTCCTATATGGACCTCTGATAAAGTTTGATTTATAGATTAGGCACAGTAGAGGATTAATAACAATAATAAGGTAGACGACAATAACATTATATTATGATAAAAGTTATGTGAATGTGGTTTCTATTTTTTCTCAAAATATATTCACCTTTCTTCTTGGCTGCAGATAACTGAAACTGCAACTACCATATATCCTTCAGTTGTGTTCTTTGTAAAAAGCCTTTCTTTGGTTAGATAAACAGATGGATAAAAGTATGATGGTTTTAATAGAACGTGATTAAATTATGTTATTTGCATGAATGGATGAGCTATAATGAAACCCATGATTTGGTACAATTAAAATGCACTAATTTCAAACAGAAAAGAATGGATCTTTCTTAGGAACCAACAGAAGGAAGCAGTAACAAGTCAAGTTCTGGTCATGGGAGGAAGGCTTTGTGCAGCAGAGAGGCCATGCCAGAATGTATGAGGTAAAAGATAGTGTCAGCTGCCCATCATTCTATGACCACAGGTAGTTTCACCCACTAGCCTACTGGCTTCCAAAGGGAGAAATCATGTCACACCACCTTTGTATTTGCTGGGCTGGGAAGATTGTCTAAAACATAAATAAATGTGCAGTTGCTTTATTTGTGTAATTCTTTGTAAAACATAAAACTCTGTGACAAGTACTATGCTGTGCATCCAGATAAGGATCAGTCTCCCAACAGTTACTGCATTTCTGTCATTTTGTATTATCATTAATATCATGTTAATATATGTTCATAGTGTATTATAATACATTATAACAATACATTAATTCAGAGTTAACATGTATTATCATTCATAGCATAAATTGAACGCAATGCCATATACTATCAAAATGTGGTGGGCGTCATAGAAATACCTTGTATTAATCAGCTTTTGCTGCTAATCTTTCTGTGCACCAAACAATGCTCAAATCTCAGTGGCTTATGAAATAAATAACATTTTTTCCCCCCTTATGTCACATGTCAGTGGCTGCGAGTCACGGGCTTTGCTTCTGGCTTCAGCTCTGATCCAGGCTGGTGGTCATAGTTTGGTCTGCTCCATATACTGTCTTAATTCTAGGGTCTAACATAGGAGAGAAGCCCTTGCAAGGAGAAACTCATTCTCATGACAGTGGGAACATCCAAACAAAGAAGGGGAAAGCAAACCACGATACAAAGATCACACTGAAAAATTTGTCTCAGAATTAGCACATTAGTCAAAGCAGGTCATGTTGTCAAATCATAGGGCAGGAAAATTTATTCCCGTCACTGGAAAGAATGAACATTGGCATTCAAGAACACAACCTAGCAGAGTTCTTGTGATGGTTAATTTTGTGTATCAACTTGGCTAGCCTATGCTGCCAGGTTCTGTAAACACTAGTCTGGATGTTGCTGTGCAGGCATCTTATAGTCGTGATTTACATTTATAATTAATGGAGTTTAAGTAAAGGAGGTTACCCTGGATAAAATGGGTGGGCCTCATTCAATCATATGAAGGTCTTAGGAACAAAAAAACAAGTTTCCTGGAGAAGGTGAATTCTTCCTCAAGATTGTAACATAAATTGAACTCCATGCATGTATGAGTTTGTTGGGATAGACCCAACTACCATGTATAACTATAAAGCTCTAATGAAATAAAAAAAAAAAAAAAACAGACTGTAACTTAGAAATCCTCCCTGAGCTTCTAGTTTGGCAGCTTGCCCTACAGGTTCTGTACTTTCCAGCCTTTCCATATGTGTATCTATATCATCTCTCTTATTTTTAAATTGATAATTGGCAAATAAAAACTACACATTTGTCCGCTACCCTGTGGTGTTTCAATAATATATACATTATGCAATGTTTAAATCAGGGTAAGCCTGTCTATGTCCTCAAAAATTTATCATTTGTGTGAGAACATTTAAAATTCTTCCGTCCAGCCTTTTCTTTTTTTGTGGGGGGTGGGTACTGGGGATTGAACTCAGGGGCACTTGACCACTGAGCCATACCCCCAGCCCTATTTTGTATTTTATTTAGAGACAGGTTCTCACTGAGTTGCTTAGTGCCTCGCTTTTGAGTAAGCTGGTTTTGAACTCGCATCCTCCTGTCTCAGTCTCCTGAGCTGCTGGGATTACAGGTGCGCGCCACTGTGCCTAGCTCCTTCCAGCCTTTTTGAAATATATAGTACATTATCATTATCTTTAGTCAGCTTAATGTACAGAACTTATTTCTCTTATCTAACTGAAACATAGTTACTAATTCTCCCCCATCCTTCCCACTTCCATATGCCCCTCCAGCCTTTGGTAGCCTCTAATTTACTCTCTAATTGTATGAGATCAATATTTTTAGATTCCACATATGAGGGAGATCATGTAGTAGGATCTGTGCCTGGTTTATTTCACCTTCTAGTTCCATTCATGTTGTCACAAATGATGAAACTTCATCCTTTTTATAGCTGACTAATATTCCACTGTGTGTATATACCACGTTTTCTTTATCTATTCATCAGCTGATGGAAATAGGCTGATTCTATTTCTTTGATATTATGAATTTGGGAGTGCAGATGTCTCCTCAATGTACTTATACCAGGTAGTAGTATTGCTGTAGCATGTGTTTTAATTTTTAATTTGTTGAGGAAACCCATTTTCTATCATTTACTGGTTTTGTTTTTCTGGAGAATCCTGACAGTCTTAATGATCTTGGTGTGCTATTTTTCCTTTGTTCTATTGCCCAGTTTATAACAGGTAAAGTATGATCAAGAACATTTCTCTTACCTGGATGCAGTGCTGCACACCTGTAATCCCAGCTGTTTGGAAGGCTGAGTCAAGAGGATCACAAATTCAAAGCAAGCCTCACCAATTTAATGAGGCCCTAAGCAACTTAGTGAGACCCTGTCTCAAAATATAAAATAAAAAGGGCTGGGGATGTGGCTCAGTGATTGAGCACACTTGGATTCAATCCTTGGGACCAAAAAAAAAAAACCCCACAAAAAAAGAAAATTTCTCTTGTCCTAGAAGGACTTACCATTAGTGAGTGAAGTTTTCATTAAGATTCAAGGATTCAAGGATAAAGAAAATAGGTCAGGTCCTGAACCAGGCTCCCATATCAACAGCATAGTGGAAGGCAAGGTAATTAATAAATGGATGAATTACGTACAAAAAAGTCACAGGTTCTGGACTTCAATCCATTTGTAGGAATGTGTTACAAATATAAAAACCAAATACCTGAACTTGCAAATAATTTTCTAATTACACTATCACAACTGGTTTCCAATTCAGATTTAATGAATTTTTGGGTCTCTTAGATTCTAACCTATCATAGGTCTATCTTGTCTATCTCTTCTTGATACCTGATATGAGCTGGCTTTTTGCTTATATATTTATTAATTTAATATTTTAATAAATTAATACCCATTGTTATGTACAAAACATTGTTCCACGGCTGCAGTTAATTAATACATAAAAGGTACAGAGTCCCGAGGGAGATGGTTCCAAGATGGCGACCTAGACGACTTCCTCCGTGCTAGGCTCCCTGGGACGGAGGCTAGAAGTGGTGGAGGTGCCGTTTTCCAGCCAGCTTCCTGGCATCACTCTGCAGCTCACCATCCCACACAGGAGTTTCGCTCGCGTATGTGTGCGCAGGACCACCGGGAAGCAGCAGTAGGTGAGGGCAGCGAGACTTAGGCGGCGACCAGCGGAGCGCAGTTGCGGTGGGGGCTCCAGCCCAGGGCTCCAGCCTGGGATTTGCCATGGGCAGGCAGGGCCTGCTTCCACACAGAGTGCCTGGCCACAGCGCCCACGCAGCCGCTCGGGACCGCTAGCAGTTGCTACTGTGGTTGGACCGGTCTCCTGAGCGGACCCCCGGCCATTGTTCTTAGAGAATCCCCTTCTAACACACCGGAAATTCCTACACCAGGGGTTGTGGGTCAGCACCTGGGAGCAAACTTTGGCCACGGCGCAGCGCACCATGGAAGAGCGACTTCACCAGAGGCGCAGAGTTTCACCCTGTTGTGGGACCAGCACCCAGGACACCAGCGGGGAAAATCCAGCAAGCAACGGACAATGCCACCTACTGGAGGTGAAAGGAACCATACCTGTTTATTTACATTGAGACTTTTTACTTTTTTTTTTTTATTCTTATTTTTTATTTTATCCTTTATCTTTTTCTCCTAATAGTTCTATTGTTTAATTCTTTTGTTTTATTTCTTTGCTCTCTTGTTCTTTCCCTTCTTCCTTTTTCCTTCCCTCTTTTCTCTCTCACTCTTTTCCTACCCTCTAATCCCCAACAGTTGTGACATCAAATATCTGTTATACAGATATGGGATATGGTAGATTGGGATTTCTGAACTGTATACTAGACTGGTATTATATAGTCTTGCAACCCCTACTTGCATATGTTTTATTTTTCTTGCTATCATCTCTCCTTGTGGTACTCTTTTCTTCATCCCCACTCTCTTCCCCAACTCTCTGTCACGCCTTTTTAGTAATAGCCAACTCCTCTTGGACTCCTTTTTTATGTTCTCTAAGATCTAATAACCATATCCTCACTTCTTACTACCCCGACATTCTATCCTATACTCCACCCTCAAGTTTCCCTAACCCACCAACAGATACTATAGACCCTTCTGCAAACTTATTGGTTACATAATAGATGCTAAAGGAACTCATAATTGTTGTATATTGTGACTAAACTGTAAATGTATTTGGGAGCTGTTAGGAGCTACTTGGCTTGAAATTATATATTGCTTGTATTGAGATCAGTCAATATTGGTCCCCCCTTTAAAGGAGAGATAACAAAACCCTTCAGGGAAACTATACCCATATAGGAGCAAAAACTGTAACAACTTGGGTCAGCAGAGCTAGAAGGAAAGACACACAAACATCATGCAAAAACAAGGGAAGAAAGTGACTCAAACAAACCAAGATACTACACTATTAGAATTCATGGTCAGTACAGCAGAAGAAATGACAGAACAGGAATTCAGGATGTACATAATTAAAATGTTCGGTGACTAAAAGAATGATATAGGAGAGCAAGCCCAGTCAACAAAAGATTATTTTGATAATGAGATACATAGGCAAATACAGGAAGTAAAAGATCACTTCAATAAGGAGATAGGGATTCTGAAAAGGAACCAAACGGAAATCCTTGGAATGAAAGAAACAATAAACCAAATTAAAAACTCAATAGAAAGCATCACCAACAGAATAGACCACTTGGAAGACAGAACCTCAGATACTGAAGACAAAATATTTAACCTTGAGAATAGAGTTGACCACACAGTGAAGATGGTAAGAAGCCATGAACAGAATATCCAAGAACTATGGGATAACATTAAAAGACCAAACTTACAAATTATTGGGATAGAGGAAGGCATAGAATTCCAAACCAAAGGAATTAGCAATCAATTCAACGAAATAATATCAGAAAACTTTCCAAATATGAAGAATGAATTGGATAATCAAATTCAAGAGGCTTACAGGACACCAAACATTCAAAATCACAACAGACCTACACCAAGGCATATCATAATGAAAATGCCTAACATTCAGAATAAGGAGAGAATCTTAAAAGCCACAAGAGAAAGGAATCAGATTACATATAGGGGGAAGCCAATTAGGATCACTGTGGACTTCTCAACCCAGACCCTGAGAGCAAGAAGATCATGGCAAAGCATATACCAAGTGCTCAAAGACAGCGGATGCCAACCAAGAATCTTATATCCAGCAAAATTAAGTTTTAGGTTTGATGATGAAATAAAAACTTTCCAAGATAAACAAAAATTAAAGAATTCACAGCAAGAAAGCCGACACTACAGAACATTCTTGGTAAAATATTCCATGAGGAAGACATAAAAAACAACAATGAAAACCTGCAGAGGGAGGAGCTACACTAAAGGCCAATCAAAAGAGAAACCCAATCAAGTTAAAAACTAAGAATAAACCAAAATGTCTGGAAATACAAACCATATCTCTATAATAACATTGAATGTCAATGGCATAAACTCAGCAATTAAAAGACATAGACTGGCAGATTGGATTAAAAAAAAAAGACCCAACAATATGCTGCCTCCAAGAGACTCATCTCATAGAAAGAGACACTCACAGATTGAAGATGAAAGGATGGAAAAA
>CM053406.1:50236033-50324397 GCA_028644305.1 Xerus rutilus
GAAAGCAGTATGGAGATTTCTTAAAAAACTTGGAATGGAACCACCAATTGACCCAGCTATCCCACTCCTTGGCCTATACCCTAAAGACTTAAAATCAGCACACTACAGTAAAGCAGCCACTTCAATGTTTATAGCAGCACAATTCACAATTGCAAAACTGTGGAAGCAACCCAGATGTCCTTCAATAGATGAATGGATAAAGAAACTGTGGTACATATACACAATGGAATATTATTTAGCAATAAGAGAATAAAATTATGGCATTTGCAGGCAAATGGATGGAATTGGAAAGCATTATGCTAAGTGAAGTAAGCCAATCCCAAAAAACCAAATGCGGAATGTTCTCTCTAATTAGTGGATGTTGATAAATAAGGGGGGTGGGAATGGGAAACATAAGAGAAATGGAGGGACTCTGGACACGGCAGGGGGTAGAGGGGAAGGGAAAGGGGAATGGGTACAGTAAAGATGGTTGATTGAGATCATCATCACTACCCTTGGTGCATGTATGAAGACACAAATGGTGTGCCTTTATCTGGTTTGCATCCAGAGAATTGGAAAAACTGAGCTCTATATATGTACTATGACTTGAAATGCAACTAAATAAACTAATTAAAAAAAAAAAAGGTACACAGTCTCTTCCCTCCTGGCACTTATGTTCTGAAAGAAGACCCAGAGACACCTATAGATATCATTGATTTTTTTTTTGTACAGAGTGCTTAAGGAGGCCAGTGTGCTGTGAGCGCTCACCTCGGGAGAGCCTGACCCAGCTTGGGGTGGCGAGGGTTCAGAGTGGGGCTGGAGAGGGGCTCGAGTAGGAGGGCATATACATGAGCACCTGAACAGAACAAGGTGGATTTCTTTTGAGGCACCAAAAGAAAGCGGGTGCTGCTGGAGATAGACAGCTAGAATGGAAGGGTGAGGCCTCAGGATGAGGGTGGGCGGAGGGCTATCACACTCCTGAGGCCCAGTAGGAACGGTTGTCTGCTTGTCTGTATCCTGGGGCAACTGGAGAGTCCCTGCAGGTGTTAAGCAGGGTGGGATGTGTTTCTTGAAGAATGAAATAGTGTGTAGGGTGTTTGAGTTACAGATATAGGAAATTGTGTTAGCACAGGAGACTGGAATTTTTGATCATTCTATACAATTGCCCTGATTTTAGAGGAGAATTTCTTTACTTGTAGTGTACAGTGTGTGTATGTATCAGATTGAAGATGTGTTTTATCTCTCTCTCTAGAGAGAGGTTTCTTTGTTGTTTGTAGCCCGTTTTCTAAAAACAAAGTCTATGTGAGCAAAAATGGGAGTCAAGTTTATGATTTATAAGAAATGAAAACCACCACCACTAATCATGAATAAGAATCATTTGTTAAAGAAATACAATTTAAAATTTTTAGGAAGTTCTGGTAAATGAGAGAAGAATATTTTCCAAAGTTATGATAGGTTCAATTACTGAAAATTTAATAATATGTGCAAGGAATCTTTTTTCAGCTTTATTGAGATATAACTAACCAATATAAATGGTATACATTTAAGGTGTACAGTGTGATGTTTTGATGAGCATATACCTTGTGAAATGATTACCACAATAAAGTTAATGAACGTGTTCTTCATCATGTAAGAATTCTTGAAAAATTTCTCCAATGATGCCACTTTCATTATAAATATTATAAACCAGCCTAGTATACACTGTACACTATTCATAGTGGATGACTGAATAATATACAGTTATAGCTAATCAAAAACCATTACAAATGTATTTATTCTCTTTAAACACTTTCATATTTCATTAGAAATGGCCAATTGAACAGTTCCACATCCATTACTGTATTATATTTCCATTCAATTTACTATTAAGATTTCCTGAACAGCTACAGTGTAATAGTAGCAATCGCACATTATAAATATTTCATCACTTCTCTATGGCAATCCATTTCTCATTTGCTTGCCAAAGGTTATGAAGTGCTCATTAAACACGCTAAACATTGATAAATAATATCACAACACATGATGTGAAATATTGTGGTCTTGCAAATCAGCTTATCGGTAAACCTGGAAGTTGGTATGCTTTAATCTGCATTATCTGGTCTTTATAATTCATTAGAAGCAATGAATATTGCTGGGTTATTGGATTGAGAGAAAATGGATCATTTCCAGGGGAAGCTTCTTGTTACACAGAGTCAATTAGGTGTTTGCCTGTGAGGGAGTGAGTAGGAGGAACATTGCTCTTTTTCATTTAGGAACTTACTGGAACCACAGGGAGACTTCAGGACTGCTAAGCCCTACTTTCATCATATGCATTTTTTATTTTTTATTTTGAGTCTCTCTTTTGTCAAGTTGGGCATCATCCTGTTCAATATTTCTAAAGTTAGTGGCTTAGATCATTCTGCTATGACTTGAGAGAGACATATAACCATTTCTGGCAAGTGAAAATCCTTGACAGAAATATCTCTCTTTTGTAGTAGAGTTAGTAGAGTCACAAATTGTCACAGAGGGTTGAAAGAGAATTTTCAAACTTTAATCTGGTGATGAATCTGGTGATTATTTAATCTGGTGATGACTGATTTGTGCTACAATGCACCCAAACTTCCCTTACCATGGCAGACGTTACTAATTGAACTTTCTTTCCTGCTTCCTCGGGATTCATCTGAGAATTGAAACCCGTCTTCCAGGCAGCCACTGCTGGTTCACTATCAATGGGACTTCAGTGAAATCTGTTTGCTGTCCCTAATCACATCTAGCATCTTGCGTTTCAGACAAGGAAGTAGAAGTTCACAGAAGTAAAACCACTTGGCCCAAGTCTCTCTTCTGGTTATGATCAAGGTCGGGGTCCAATCCCAAGACTCCTGACTCCGAGCGAGCATTTATCCTATCGTCCTGGCCGAATCTTTCTTCCCAACACTTTTATCCTTCAGGGGTCCTTTTAAATGACAATCTTTATTTTCTTATGCAATTTCAATGATGAAAATCATTCTCAGCTTCCTGAACTTTGGAATTATGTTGCCACTCTTGCTGGCTATTTCTTTCTTCCCAACTTGATGCTCTTCAACAGAGGTTATATATGAAATATGTGTGTTCAGCAATATAGATGGTGGTAGAAATTTTTGTGCATTAAATGCATGCATGCCTGATATAAAATTATGTAAAGTTTTAATTTCATGTTGCTTCTTTTTCCACTAGAGCCATTTATTATAATTCTAAGTTCAAATTTATTTCTTTTTTCTTTTTCTTATTTTTTTAGTTGTTGATGGATCTTTATTTTATTCATTTATTATTTATATGTGGTGCTGAGACTTGAACCCAGTGCCTCACGCATGCCAGGCAAGCGCTCTACCACTGAGCCCCAGCCCTCAAATTCATTTCTAATGAGCAACTGAATGAAGGTTTTATTTTAATTAGTGAAAAAGTTTTAGGAAAGACAAATATCATAATTGTCTTTTTTTATTTAAAGAGAAATGGATGATGGGTCATATATAGTTCCCTGGGGAAAATCTGAAACCTTGGGGAGAAAGATGTTACCTTTTCTTTAGAGGAGAATAATGAAGGAACCACTCTGATTATATTTAAACAGATGCTCAGTGTGGTACCAACTTTATGGGTCCTGAGAATGTTAATGGACCTTCAATTAAAAATCACATTAACCCTCTATTGACTGTAGTCACTCCTGTCTTCTGGACATTGGTATTCTTTCTTTATTCCATATGGGGCTTATTACCCAGAGGGAAAGTTAATAAGCTTTTTCCCAGACCTGCTTTGCCAAGAAGCCTTGTTAAATTCCAAGACTAATAGGAAATGAATTGAGCTAATAAAAAGATACCATAACAGTTAAAAAATCTTGAGGAAAAACTTGAAAAGGCAATTGGCAACAGCATTAAGAAACAACCATGAGCATTAGTTATAGAGCTCATAATGAAATAGGTTTTTAAATATATAATTTGCTTGTCCTGATGATTCATGCACCCTTCTACCTTATCTGTATTAGTGCTGTGATTAACTGTTTGGAATAGCATTCATGGTAACTGGGAGCTAAGAAGTTGCTTGTCAGTTAGCACCAAGTGCTGGTAATTAATTTCCTAAGGCACGTTTACTCTTGGGTAAAAAATAGGCCTAATAAATTTATGCCATGTCATATGGTATGACAGAAGCTCACCCATCTTCTGATTTCAAACAAGGTATTAGAAACAGGTAGGGTTTCTTGATAAACATAACCCAGAATTGATATTTATATAAGACCAATTCATTTTATAACAGTGATGACTCACTTTGAAAAGGATGTATAGTAAAAAACTTAGCAGTTATTTCGAGCTGACTAGGAGCGCAAATTCGTGTAATTTGACATTGTTTCCAGGGACTCTTGGGAAAGTGAAGTCTAAGTTACAGGAAGCCTAGGGACTTTCAGTTGCTATTTGTGGACACCTGGGAAGCTCAGATGAGGGAGAAATGTCATTTCTACAATTTGTAATGGGTTGGTTAGCACAAACAGCATGATAGGAATCTGAGGAAAATGAGAAAAAAGAGCTTCTTGCGATACTGCAGTATTCTTTTTTAAAGGTTAACAAAAGTAAACACTGCACAATTCCACCCATATCTCTTCCTAAAGTGACATATCTTTTGAAATAAAAGAATTAAGTGATAGTTAATGTACTTCTTAAAAAAGTAGACTTCACTCATCCATTTCTTTGGATGTGGTTGAAGACTTCCTTGAACCATTGTATTTTCCTCTTAATAGAGATTGCAATAGTTTTCAGTTGCTGTGTTCAGTGCTGATACAGCTGTGGACATGTCACATAACCTCCCTGGTCTTCAGTTCTTCCCACCTTTATAATGGAGTCAATGGTACCTACCCTACTTATTCTGTAAAACTGGTGTATCATGTGGGTTGAGGTCTATATAAAGATTTGGTGATCAATGAAGAATGAGAAAGAAGTTCCAGATAAATCTCATTTTTATTTGTGGAGGTGTACTGAATTTCTCTGTGCATTTCCTTTTTCCCCTAATCTGCATTTCTAAGACCCACTGTGCTTATCAAACATTGCCTTGAAGAAGGACTTAGCAATTGTGAGATCTAGAAGCTAAGTGATCTCACTGTTTCCTCCAGATATGACCTTACACTTGTCTCCTTGCTTCTCTGGTATTTCTTTGTTATATATGCCTCATTGTATACTGTGTTTTAGATGGACCCCCAAAATAGAAGAATGGATAGTTCAATATCTTTGAATTGGATTTGTAGCAATGAGAAAGTTATATAGTAGTTATATTCCAGTTTTGAGGTCAGTTATATATTACAAGCTTGCAATCATTGCAAATAACAGAAGTCAAAAGGAAAAGCAAACCCTGTTTCCAAATCTCAGCATTCTAAAATGCAGTCTTTGAAACAGTAGAGTTACTGAGGTGAAGGAAAGGGTCCTGACCACTTTTTATACTCCTTCCTTTATTTATGGCTGAGTCAAGATTGAGAATAACAGCAGTGACGGTGAGTATCCCCAGAGCAATGCCATGCGCTCTGGCCAAGGACACCCTAAGGTGCCAAGCACAGTGCTGGTTGCTCAGGTGCATTTCGTGTTCACTTTTCCTAACCATCCTGTCAGGTACTTCCTTTTTACAGACCAGGATCTAAGGCTCTGAGAGGTTAAAAAATGTACCAAAAAATATATAGCTGGCAAATAGAGATGGCAGGATATGAAGTCAGTGGGACTCATTCCTAAATTCAAACAGTTTGAAGCTCTATATTACATTGTCAGCTTGCAAAAGCTGTGAGTGCCTTTTTATTTATAGTCTAAGATACTTCTGTGTAACTCACTGATATTCCAGTTATCTGTATTGTTCAGACTTATTTCTTTCCCTTTTCCTTATTGGTATAACAGAAGGAAGGGAGGGAGGGAGGGAAGGAGGAAGAAAGGAAAGGAGGGAGGGAGGGAGAAAGGAAGTAGGGGGGAAGGGGAAGGAAGGAGACAGAAAACCTCACTTAGGTTGAATCAGTTTTTGAGGGTTTTAGTTCTTATTTATCGACAGGAGGATATACTTCTGTTTTAAAAAATTATCTTTTCTCCTTCTGTAACCAATTTGTTAATCATGTTTTGGTGACTGACTTTTGGGCACATTTCCCAGAAACTTTAAGGCAACCCTTAATAAACACTAATAAGGTCTGCATGCAGAAACAGCCTATTATTATTCATGGACAGTATTACGTAGAATTAAACTTTTAGAAACTGCACCAAACACATTCAGCTAGATATGAAAGTAAGCTGAATTTCCATTTGGTTTGCTTCTTGCTGAGCCTTCAAATTATAAAGTGAAGCAAAGCCAAAAGATTAATACAATGAAAACAAAGATTGGGAAATTAAATGACATGATGCAATTTTCTGCCTCATCGGGCTGGCACCAATAATATGCAAAGGAAAGTCTGCTTAGTGTTGGTTAGCTGCTGGATAAACGCAGGACAATCAGTCTCCTTCTCCAGGGAAGCTATTTTCTTGACTCATATAGCCATTGACTCTTCCAATTACCAGAGCCCCCACACACGGTTTGCCTTTATCTATTTTTTTTAACTTGCTGCTTTACTCTGCCTTGGTATTATTATTAGCGTTTACACAGGTATGTGCTTCTATGTTATCAGAAATGTTTTAGTGATAGCTTCAGGGCATACGTCAAAACCTGGAGCCCAGTGCTCTACTCGTAATTAAATAACAATAATATTTTAGAAAATGCATCTTTATGGGTAGTTGAAGGCCACAATGGACTCTCTTTAAATCACACCTATCAGAGGAACATCAGCTCATGGCTGATGTCTCACATTTGGGTTTCTGTTGACATGCCACCTGCAATGTGACATTGCTCATCATTGCCAAGAGCTCTTCTAAAGTGATTTGAGTGATAAGAAACAACTCCAAGTCAATCCTAATGTTATTTGAAATGACTTCTATCACAGTTGTATTCAAAGGTATCACGTCTATACTCCAAAATTCTTCAAGCTTCCCTTTACCATAATAAATACCTGAGAAAATCAATGTATAATGAGTAAAGTGTTGTTTCTCTCACAGTTTTGGAGGTTTCAGTCCATGATTGTGTGGACCCATAGCCTTTCGGCCTCTGGTGGTGGTCAGGGGCGTGTGTCACGGCAGGAGTATGAGGTGTAGCAAAACCCTTCATCTCATGGCTGGGATGTGAAAAGGGAAAGGAAGAGGAAGGGACCAGGATTCCACAGTTTTCTTTGAGGGCATGCTCCCAATAATCCAAAACCTCCCTGGGAAACTCCTTCTCTGAAAGTTTCCACCACCTCCATGTAGTGGCTTGGGCTGGGGACTGGATCTTTAACACCGGGGCCTCTGGGGGACATCCAGATCCAAACTGTGACGTCAGTCACCCACTTCCCCCATGAGCTGAGGCCTTCAATAGAATTTTTGCCTTTTGCTTTCCAGGACATGTCTTTTCAACAGTGAAATCATTGTGTGCGCGCGCGTGCATACGCACTGGTTATCATTCATTAAGTAATCCTCGAGGGCAAACTGTGCCAAAGAAATAATATTTACTACAGAGGATAATCAACTCTCTACTTGTTTGGGAGACTCAGTTATTTCTACTCTTGAATTTCCTATATAAGCTCATTTTTAGAAATTGATCTCGGACCTGTTATTTCCCTTTCAGATTTCTCAAGTGTCTCTGTATTGATTTTGAATTTCCTCTTTCAATAATCAAAGTGCTTAAAAGATGTATGTTTCAAATAACAATAAATTAAAATCAAATTGCCCAGTGGTCAAACACTGAGAAGGGAATGATGGGAATGAGTTGTATTGAGTACAGCAAAGAGAAAGGATCCTTATAGTTGCTAGATTTTGTTTTGTTTCCTTTTACTTTTTGCTAACTTTTTTTTTTTAAGGTAGACATTTGAATTTCAGAATAATTAGTTTAGGATTCACAGGTTTTGCAAAATAACATGCTTCATTTCTCTTTTCTGGTTGCCTTCTGATTTGTATTTTTCTTACACCCCATGTATGGTTGGGATGGAGGTACTCAAAACCTGCATCAGGGCCAGCTGCATTGAAGATTCTCTGATATGGTAATTTGGAAACATGATACTAAGCCTTGAAAATAATGAAGCTGAAATACTGTCCTTCTCATCCTAGCTCTTCTCATTATTATTTTTTTCTTCTTCTTAATGGAAATAAACCACCTTTACCCTAGAAAGAGAATACCTCACATTTTGTACAAAATTCTGAAATGAATTTAGGAATGACATTATTTCACTTGAGAGAAATGCACTGAAATATGTAATCTTGGGGCCTTAATAGAGTGCACAGAGACTGAAGAATTGCTTTTTGGTTTATTATTAAAATGAAAGCTTCGGGTTTTCCTCACTGCCTTTCTTGAGACAGCGAGGCATGCCTAAGTGCTCAGGTTCCGGAATATGACTGCCTCTATTTGAATCTGGCCTCTGCCACTTAGAGCTATTGGCCTTGGGTAAATGACTTTCTGTGCCTTGGTTTCTTTAGCTGTAAGAGGGGGATCATAATAGGACCTTTATTCAGAGGTCATTCGGAGTACAAACTGACTTAATACGTACGAAGTGCTTCGAACGGTGTCACTCTTCTGAGACACTGTTCACGGTCTAAATCATCTTAAATAATAAAGTTGCTCAAGAAAAATTAAAGTTAATAAAAAGATGATGACAAACTCCTAATGATTAGTAACAGTTTTCTGGGCTGTGACTACTCCTTTTGATTTTTTTCTTTATCTAATATTTCAGGGCATCTTGATGCTTTTATTATTTTTGTGGGGAAAAAAAGAAGGAATGAAATGCAAAAGTGCAATGGGCACATTTTTAATAGAACGTCTTCCCAGATGAAGGAGCATTCCCAGTGCTCAGTCTTCAGCATAATGTATGGTTGCCAGATTTAATAAAATGCATTTTGGCTACTTTTTTGGGTCAGTTAAAGAGAAACATGATATTTGGTGCAGCATCAAGGAAGAAGCAGCTTTCTAAAACTTCAAGGGACATAGTGTTTCTACAGTGGTATAAATTTGTTCTCATAAAAAAATGATCATATCTTGAAAATAGAAATAAAATGGGGAAAGATTTGGGGAAGTTTCTAAACTTTCTAGAGCATATCTAATTATGTCCTTGACTATTACTGAAAAGGCTTTATATGGGACCAGTGGTAGAAATTGCTGTAATTTCCTTGCCTCCATCTGAATTTTTGCTAAATCATTTATCTCCAATGGTCTATAACTTGATGTGGATGTCTCTATGCTCAGCCCGGCATGATTCACTCCTATTGAAACATTTTTTTGTAATGTGTTGATTTTTCCATTTTTCTAACAATGATAGAGTTGCTGAGATTTTTTTCCCTTGAAAAATGTAAAACTATGGGCAGAACCTCAACACCTATAGGGGTAATTTTTCATCTCAATGAAAATATATTTTGATAATGACTCTATAAATGACACCAGTAAAATCAACACTTGCTTTTGCCACATGGGAATATACTTTAAATCACTGTTTCAGGTTACCCTTGGTGGTTCCAAAAAGAGAATATCTTCCTTTTCACTTAATTCGCACTCCGTTGAAATACAAAAACAGGAATTAACCCCACAAGAGTAGTAATTTTCAAGTAAGTGACCACAGGAAACTCAAGGTCAAACTACCCTGGGGTTATTTAGTGATAGTTTATAAAGTTTAGACTTTTACTTCATTCAGACCATCAATTACTGAAGGGTTAAAGATGAGCTTAGGAAAGGAGGAAGCGGGTGTGGGGCCATTTCCTCAAGTTCTTACCGTTCCTGCCTGGCAGGTTGAGTCACACCAGTCTTTATTAAATGATGCATAATTCACTGATAAATTGGTTTAGCTCTGCCTGTTACATGTCAGGCCTGAGGTTTTACAGGGGTCAGTGTAGAGGCACCGTGGCTGTTTCATGTCATTAGTTTTCAGTCAGTTGCAATGTGTATCCACTCCAGCACATGTCTTTCATTAGTGGCCACAATGCAGGCTTTGTGTGTGAACATCCTTAGATGGGAAAAGCCAATTTAGAGCGTTCTCACCTACCTTTTATGCCAGTGGATTCCATCAGACCCACATGTTTGTGGAGCTCAAGGCTTTTGTGGCAGGGTCAGCCTCATTTCCCATTTGTATTGCATCCTGCCCAGCTGATCCAGGCTAGAAGTTCTCTCTGAAGTTAATGGGTGTTGAGCACTGAATAAGACTGTAGTGTCAACCTGCCAAACTTCCTCCTCTCTGGAGTTCAGAAAGCTCTTGTAATCCCACTTCCTTTATAAAGCTTTCTTTTGCTAAATGGAAAATGGTGAGTTATTTTCTTCCATTAACTCAGAAATAAAACCCAGACTTTTGTTTTCTATCAACACATGCACCCGTTACCTGCCCCCTACTGGTCCAAATACTACTAATAAAGTAATTAGCTTTTAGTCAGGTTTCTGTGTGTGCAAGTAGTTACCTACATGTTAATGAGTCCCTTGTGGTCATATATATCATTGATTACTACAAAGCTAGGACTTTTAAACTCATTTTGTAGTCTACCTATAGTAACAGTGAACACATGGCACTTTACAAAATGGATGAAGATCATGATTTCTGCCTCATTCGATCTCTCCACCTCATTCTTAGAATTGTCTTTTCAGTTAAGATGAGATTTTTTTTTGGAAAGAGAGCAGCCTAGCTGCAATGGGGAGGTTCTGTGAGAATATGGTTTTGAGTTTGAACCTACGAGGTCATATCTGGGCTCTATTACTTCTTTGCTATAATATTCTCAAGTGATTATCCAAGTTTTTTTTTTTTTTTTCCAGTGGAAAATGGATTTTTATAATAGTTCTTTCTTGGTGTTGGCATTGGTGTTCATTCACACATTCATCAAATATTTTGAAGGTCTACTCTGCATTATTCTAAGTATGCAGAAAAAAAGACTGAAAAAAAAGAATCTTTATAGAGGCATGACAAAGATAACACACTTAGTAAATACGTGTTCTATATTGTATGTTAGAGTAAGGGCTATGCAGAACAACAAAGTAGGGTATGAAGTGTGTGCATGTAGAGCAGTACCAGTGCCACAGAATGGTTAAGGAAAGGTGTCCCTGGGAAAATGGCGTTTGAGCAGACTTGGAGGTGAGCAAGCAAACTGTGTGGATATATGGGGGAAGAGCATTTGTGAAAGGAGTGTACCGGGTGCACACTTAGCTTGTGTGATTGGGGCCAGAGTAGCAGTTGAGACAACAGGGCCCTGTTCACTTAGTACCCTTGACCATTGTGAAGACACTGGTTTTTATATAAAATGGAGGATCATGAGGGTCATTAGAGGGTTTTGACCACAGGGATGTTCTGATTTAGTGTCTTAAGTCTATCTCCTGGCAAATAGACTCTGAATTGTATTGTTGCATGCCATGGATTTATTTTAAGAATGTTTTAGAAGAACACCTCTGAGGGAGTGAAGCAGCAGGATTGGGCAGAGCGAGGAGCTGAAACATGATACAAGTGCAACCGAGATCTTAGCTGAGCAGCAGTCTGCAGAGCTGGCAGGTCCCTTCAGAGTTGTCCCAAATTGAGGCAAAGGGTAGGGCTTTTGTATGCTCATATCACCTGGGGAAGGGCATAAACTTCAGGAAGCAGCTCCCTTTGGCTGAAGGAAATTCCCAGAGGGGCATTCAAATGTAAGGGATTGCACCCAATATATCCAGCTGCGGGGGTAGTAAGTGCCCAGTCCTGGGGGGATCTATGTGAAGGCCTACAGCATCCACTCCATTTTGGTCTTATCAAGACCAGGCTGGCTGCTATGCTGAGGATATGCCATAGGAAGATGAGATTTGCTGATGGATTGAATATAGGGTGTGAAAGTAAGAAAGGAGTCCAGGATAATTCCCAGGTTTTTGGCCTGAATACTGTGAGGATAGAATTGCTGTTAAGGAGTGTGGGGAAGACTGTGAGACTTGCGGGCTTGGGTGAGGGGGAGTGAGGAGCTCAATTTTAGACATTTGAGTCAGACATGCCTACTAAAGATCCAAGTGGGTGTGTTCAGTAGGAAGTTGGATATATGAGTTTTATCTGGGGTGGTATTTTTGTAGTTCTTGACATATACGTAGTATTTAAGACCACGAAATGGGATGAAATCACCAGATGCAATAAATAGACAAGAGAAGATCTAGGGACACTCCCTGAGGTCTAGCTTGCTTTGGTCACCTTTATGATTAGTATTAAGTTTCATCCTCAGAAAGAGAAGATCCTTTGCCCAGAGAGCTACAGTGATTGTCGTACAGAGAGCCTGAGGTAGGCAGAATAATAGTCTCCCAGAGATGGTCATGCCTTAATCCCCAGAATCTGAATACGTCATCTTTCATGGCCAAAGAGGCTTTGCAGATGTGATTAAGAACCTTGAGATGGGAAGATTAGCCTGAATTATTACTGTAAGCGCAGGGTTCATAAAAGGATGGCAAGAATGTCAGAGCCAGAAAAGGAGATGTGACCATAGAAACAGAGGTTAAATGATATCCTTTGAAGATGGAGGAAGGAGCCACAGAACATGGAATGCAGGCAATTTCCATAGGCTGGAAAATGCTAGAGCCTCCTGAAAGAATGCAGCTCTGCCAACACCTTGATTTTAGCCTATGACACTCATTTTAGACTTCTGATTGTCAGAAATTAAGATAATAGATTTGTGGTGTTGTAATGTACTTATCTGCTATAGCACCAACAGGAAGCTTTTGAAGTACATGTAGTCTGCTTTTTCCAATAAGAGCGAAATTTTGTGATGGAAAATTATGAATACATAACTTTTAGATATCTGAAATACTGATGTTTGCTTGTAAATAGAAATTACCTTCAATTACATGTGTTCTCTCTCTACCTCTCTACCCCTCCTCTTTTCTTCCTTTTCATCTCTTTCTTTCCTCTCCCTCCTTTCATCCATCATTCACCCATCCAATTATTAAACTATATATCTAATAAATTAAAAGAAGTTAATAATTATTACAAATTTCTTTGTGAACATAAGATTTGGCTCAAGATCACAAACTCCCTTTTAAATAAATCATTAACAATTCACAGTTGAGGGGTTCAGATGGGTAAATGTAATATCTACAAACAGAAATTCAACACCTGATTTCTCTTTCCATTGGGTGTGCTTTGTGGTTTCTTTATAATATTTATCTTTGTGTTGTGTATCTTTATCTGCTCTGAAAGGCATCCAGTCAACTGGTGCTTGCCAAAATTAATGATGCTGAAAGTACAATGTGAAGTTCACAAAAATTATTTTGGTTGGCCTTTTAATTTAAACCAGTGAGATTTATTTTTATGATTAGATTTTTTAAAACATTTCTATTTTTTTGGCTGCTAGGAGACTAAAAATGGAAGTAAGTGCTCCTTGTTTTATTTTTTAAACAGTTTTTATTTTTTTTTAAAACATCAATATTGATAATTGTACTTCTTTGCCTTCTGAGAGAATTGGAACTTTTACACTGTAGGATATGTGGCTATCAGACTCAGTAGAGCAAAGTGGTTAAGAGCATGAGTTTTGAAATCTCATCATACTAAGTTTAGTTTCTGGTTTTGGCCATGCAGGTTACTTGGGCAAGTCACTTTTCTGATCTAAGGTTCAGTTTCCTTGTCCATAAAATGATGATAACAGTATCTTCCTCGTAGGAGTGTTCCTCATGAATTAAACAGGGAGTGTATGCAAGTTCAATGCTTGGAACACAGAAAGTACTCAAGAAATAGTGGCTTCAATGACAGCTGTCATGAACTTTCCATAGCAGCTGAGTTAGGAATAGAAGCCTCTACATCTGAGAATCATTCTCATTTATGCCCCTGGTGCTCTTTTATTTTAATAATCCATTTATCAAGCCATTGGAATTCTGCTGCCAAAACAATTTATAAGCCAATTAACCCTGCTGGCCGGACACTTTCAGCATCATGACATTGTCATATGTGTCACAGATGGCTCAAGGGAAGAAGAGTTCACTGCCCCGAGAGGCACATTATTTACCAACTCCTCTGCCGTAAAATGTGCTACATCTGTGGAGCATCCCTTGGTGATATATTTATTTTACAGCACCCTGCATTGTCCATTTTGCAAAATAATGATGGTCTCCTTATCAGCTCATCTTCTGCCAGTTGGTAATTTATCTGAATGGATTTTTTCAGCATCAATATACAGTACAGGTGTAGGTGAGGTATGGGCTGTAATAACAGTGGGCCACAGTGTAGCAGACAGGATTTAAAGCACCATTGATTATAGTGGTGTAATAGGTGCTAGGCAGAATTTGCTATTTCCGGGAAGGGAGAACATCTGGAACTCTGTACAAATTGTTCCCAGAAGAAGGTGCACCTTTGAATTTGTGTTAAAATCTGCATGCTGCTATTTATTTGGAAGTCTTGCAAGTATGCATATTTAAATCTGTGCTTTGTTTATATCTTAGAGTTGGTGCTTCATAGAAATGGAGTCTCCTATAATATAATCAGGTGTTTTGTAACTTTGGGAGCAGGGAGGAGAACTCCCAAGACTCTTAACTCCTCTCTACCTCTGTTTTTTTTTTTCATACTGAGAGCAATTATTTTTATCAAGATGTCTTCAAGGAAAGGTTTAATTTTTATCCAGTTAGCCCCTTGGTCTCACATCCTTTAAATGATTTTTAAAGTTATTTAGGAAGATGCTAAACATTTAAGATCCCCTGTATGTCCATTGTACAGGACTAACTGCAAAGCAGGGATTTTAAAGAACAATGGTTTTCACTGTTCTTGAGTTGAGAGGAAATTGTAGGGAGAGCAACAAAGCCTGTGTTGTTGAGGGTGAGTGGGAAACTGTCACTGCCTCAAAATTTCTGCATCTTGTCTCTTTAGGGGCATAAAAACTTGTGTTGCAGATATAGCTTTAACTTTGTTGTTTCTCCCTTTCTCCCTTTACCTTTTATATCAACTTAGTGCTGGCATGGAAAAATGGAATGGGATTTTTTCCTCTTAAGTTTAAAATATTTGTTAAAATATTTGAGCTTCCTGTGTCAACTTTGTTGTTGCTGGGGGTCATATTGGTCCTTGTCATAGTTGATGAAAGCCATCTGGCTTCCAAATATATCTGCATAGGATTTCAGTAGAGTTTTATGCATAACATTTAAATTACCCTTAAGTCACTTCCAATGATTATTTTTATTTTTCCAGTATTCTTAGCCACCTCCATTTCCAACCCCCACTTCCTCCCCTTTCCAGTTTTCCAAACATAGATTCTTAGGAACAGACAATCAGATATGTTGAATTTCAATTTTTCCTGAAGATATTGATCAGACCTCCTATCTCATACTTTCCATAGCCAGCCTTTTATCTTTGGGTCTGTGATCACATTTGATAGAGCAACAGATTCATGAATTACAATTGGGAGACTTAAGAACGGCTTCTTGCTGTCATGGCAAAGGATAGTGACTTAAAGCATTTGCCAGCATTTGGTTATGAATTACACAACTACACATGCACATTTGAGGGCTGCAGTGCAGCTTCTGTGAATAATGGAGCTGCGTTCCGGAGGGACAAGGCCTCACGGCTGTGTTTACTAGCTGGATGGATGGAGTTTCCTGTGCTCCAAGGAGACTCTAACTTACTGCTCAAGACCTATATGCATGATTCTCATGGTGAAAAGAAATTTCCCAGAAATGAGAGTTTAGGGAAATGATTATTCTTTTATCCTGCAGAGACTTGGGTGAATGTTTAGCAAGTCTGCTTAAATTTATAACTTGGGAGAAAAAGTTTTAAGGCAGCTTTTGTTCAGTTGTGAATATAATTATTCATTTGACTTGCAATCAAGGTATAAATAATCCACTTTGAACATTTTGTAATTAGTTGAGACATAAATACTGGATCAAGGATTTCAACAAGAGAGTCTCCTTTGGGTTTCAGCCTTTTCTCTTCCTTTGATATAATTAAAACACTCCTAAATATCCTGAAGCATATGTGCATGTATAAACACAAATGCTCACATAAGTAAGAGCATCATATGCTATGTCCAACATCAAAAAAGGCTAAAAATTTAATGAACAGTGCAACCCTGTCATGAATTCTGTTTTCAGATGAGATAAACAATGACTCTTAATTAGAAGCTAAAAATTTTAATTAAGATGATTCTGTAGCAATTATCCCTGTTGTCTGCTTCACTGGATTTTAATGAAAAAGATTGATTAGGTATAAAACTAGTAGCATAATTAAACATTCAGGGTTGCACTGGCCACTGAGGTGAAAGTAATGTGATTAAACTCTAAAGGACATTCCTTAACAAAGTATCTTAGACTGTTAAATCTGGTGCAGTGTCTGCAAGCTTCATTTTTATGAATAGCTTCAACATCCTAAAGTATAAACAGATTCAGCTACAATTGATTCTTTTATGCAAAAATATTTATTGAGCACTTACTATGTAGCACAGTAATAATAGTGGCATGAAGCATGATCTTTGGAATTAGATATACTTGTTCAAAGTCTCAGTTCTTTTTTATCAGGCAGACTTGAGACATTGAGAAAGCTCCCTAACCTCTTGTCACATTATTTGTACCATCTTTTTTTTTTTTTAATTTTTTTTTTTAGTTGTTGATGGACCTTTATTTTATTTATTTATATGGGGTGCTGAGAATCGAACCCAGTGCCTCACACATGCTAGGCAAGCGCTCTACCACCGAGCCACAACCCCAGCCCCTATTTGTACCATCTTTAAAAGGAGATAAATAATATGTATGTGGTTATTGAGTTTGTAACTGATTCAGTGCACATTCCCACCACAGTGCCTAGTACTGAGTATGTGCCTCCATGCACATGCACTATCATTACAATTTGAATAAGTAAGTACAGTCTGTAGACTCCTAACAGTTTACAAAAAAATCTAAGGCAAAGAGAAAAAAAGTGTTTACAGGTAGAATTGGGACTTAAAATCATAATAATTAATTTAGTTTGCAAGAGAAATAAACAGATGTCAGAAGTTCAACAAGTAGATATTTCCAAAAATTGGAGAACATTCTCTCTTTTATCTTAGTAATCCCCTTCCTGGAAATGCAGGCAAATTGACTTCTAGAATTGCTTCATTTTCTTATTTTCTTTAGAATGCAGAACAAATTTCTAAATCCACCAATTCAAGTTATCTCAACCAGTCCATCTTGGCTGAGCATACTTTGTGCCAGAAGTTGGAGTGAGTGAAGAATGTGCACAGAGTTGGGTGGATTAATCCCATGTAACTTCATAGGCGTATCCTAGCCTCCCAACCTTGTTCTTCTTGACCCTGTGCCATAACATCTGAGCGAACTGCTTGCAGACTGTGTAAACATAGTGTGTGTGTCTAGGCATGAGTGAAGAAATTCGGAAAAATTCAGGTTGCTTGAGGTTAATCACTAAATGCTTCGTAAGGCACAGAGGGAGTTTTAGGCAACTTGGACATGAGGTGGTCAAATTTCTGTGACAATGAGGTCCTGAGTCATCCTTGAATGCTTAGATTATGAGTGTTGCATTTAAATCTGGGAGGACCTGGATTTGAAACTTAGATCCTTGATTTATGAGTGGTATAATCTTATGCAAAATATTTATCCTTTCTGAGACTGTTTTATTATCAAGTATGATAAACTATGTGAGATTAACAAACAAATCATGCAAAACATGACTCTTCCCTATATTTGTCAATCTATCCACTACCCAAAAACAGTACCGAGCAGTGGAAATTCAAACATGAATGAGATACACTCACGCCTTCAAGAAGCTTTCAGAAGTTGAACAAAACGTAAGTCAACAGAAAATTACTGCTTAAAGTGAGAAAGGCTTGGGCCAACAGTATGCTTGGGATGCTTTGAAAGCCAAGATAATCATCTAATCCAGACTGAAGAGGTAGAACATGCTTTCTGGAGAGTTGATACTTGATCAGAACCATTAACAATGAATTAATTAGCTTAATCATAAGGTAGCAAGAGCATCCTGAGCAGAGAGATCTGTTTGAATGAAAACCTGGAGTGCCGGTGAAAGAGAGGAGTGGGCAGGGAATAGTATTGCCAGGGATGGAACTTCATAAGATTTTCCTTGAGGCAGAGAGTGTCAGAAGATAACAGAAGTGTTAAGTATGAACACATGAACATCCAGAAGGCCTTTAGGTATCAGAAAATGATTTTAGCCAGGTGCATGCTATGAAAAAATTTATATTTTAAGAAAATTATTCTGATAGTACTGTGGAGGCTAGATTAGAAGGGATGTCTAGTAATGGAAAAAGTTGATAGATTCATTTATTTAATAAAAAAATATTTCTGACTATCTGGCATATACCCAGCTGTTTATTTTTTGTTTGCAGAAAATGTCATGTGAGACATGGATCTGCTCTCAAGGTGCTCATAAAATACATGTCATAGTTAAATAGTAAAATGTCACTTACAGGGCTGTGTGATAATGCATGGTTGAGGCTATTGTGGTTAATGCAGGTGAGAAGCTGTCTAAGGCTGTGGCACTGGAGGTGAGGGAATAGATGAATTTGAGAGAGAGTGAGAGGTATCATTGATAGGACGTGTTTATGAATGAACAAGTAATTATAAATATGATTAGTATATGAGACCAGAAGATAGACAAGATCTTTCTCCTGGGCATCCTGGACCAACCAGCTTGTGGTGGACATTAAGCCCCATTGGAATTTTATGATGATTCCACTAAACTTGAACCTGAAACTTCTACCTCGTATTTGGGAACTCCTTGTGACTTTAGGGAAATAGAGAGAAATAAGATCTTGTTGGACAGTTTATTTAATATTATCAAGGAGAAATAATGCTGCCCGCTTTTCATAAAAACAGAGAAAGTACCAAAATCTTAAATTTTTTTAGTTGATGTTGCTGTGGCCAGTTCATTAGTATTCTTTCATGATTATATATCCCATGTCATAAGAATGGCTAGGTGAACATTCATACTGTAGGTTATATAATGATGAAAAAAATACATGTGGATGATTTCACAAGAAATCTAGAGAAAATATGGGTATCAACTAGAAATACAGGTTTCTGACTGTCAGTCAGCCTGTGATGCAACCTGTCCAAATTTTTCTTTGGATGCAGGTGCTGAACTTGACATTGAGTTGCCATGTTGATGGTGACTCTTGGTGATTGTGTATATGGTGCATGTATTACAGTGGAGACTCTCTTGACTTTTAGAAACAAGATGAAGGTTGCTGTGCCAGATATATTGCCCTACTGTGCTATATAACATTAGAACCACTTCCCTTACTAACTGTGCTTTGGTACTTACAATTCACCCTCTCACTATCCTGAACCATTTGTTGAAGGGACTGTCCTTTTTCCAGTATATGTTCTTGGTGCCTTTGTAAAACTATCAGTTGGCTGTGCACAGATGGACTAATTCCTAGATTTTCTATCCTGTTCCATTGGTCTAAAAATCCATTTCATGCTCATATCATGCTATTTTGATTATTGTAGCTTTGTAGTATATTTTTCTGTCAGATATTTTGATGCCTACATCTTTTGTTTTTTATTCTGTTGTTTTTGTTGCTTTCCCCCTACTCAGAATTGCTTGAGCTATTCTGGGTCTTCTGTGGTTCCATATTTATTTGTGATATCTTTTTAGTTCTGTGATGAATGTCATTGGTGTTTTCATGGGGATTGCATAGAACCTGTAGGTGACTTTGGATAGTATGAACATTTTAGCAATATTAATTCTTGCAATCCATGAACATGGGATATATTTACTTGGTGTGTGTGTGTGTGTGTCTGCTATGATTTCTTTGATCAGTGTTTTGTAATTTTCATTGTAGAGATCTTTCACTTCCTTGGCTAAATTTATTCCTAGTTGTTTTTTTTTTTGGTTAATAACTCATTCACATGAGTTTTTTGGTTTCTTTTCCTCTAGTTCATTCTTGCTGTTTAAAAATGCTATTATGTTTTATATATTGATTTTTATATCCTGCAATTTTACTAAATTCATGTATCCATTTTAACAGTTTATTGATGGCGTGTTTAGGCTCACATCACCTGCCAAAGAGGATAATTTGACTTGTTTTCTCCTTTGGATGCCTTTTATTTATTTCTTTTTGCCTGTTTTACCTAAGACTTCTAGCACTGTGTTGAACAGAGTGATGAAATTGACATTCTTGTTTTGTTCCAGATCTTCAAGAGAATGCTTTCAGTTTTTCCCCACTGAGCATGATGTAGGCTGTGAGTTTGTCATATATAATGTTAGTGTTGAGGTATGAACATTCTATATCTAATTTGTTGAGGGCCTCTATCCTGAAGGGATATTGAATTTATTGAACGCTCTTTTCTGCATGTGTGGAGATGATCATGGTTTTTGTCTTTCAATCTGTTGATGTGCTGTATTATATTTACTGTTTTGCATATGTTGAACTATTTTTGCATCTCTGGGATAAATCGCACTTGGTCTTGGTATCTAATCTTTCTATGTGCTTTTGGGTTTGGTTTGCCATTATTTTTTAAATAATTTTTTTATCTATGCTAATCAAGTTTACTGGCCTACAGTGTTCTTTTGTTTATCACTAATAAAATACCTGACAAAATAAACTTAAAGGGAGGAGAGGTTTACTTTTTTATTTTGGCTTATGATTTTGGTTCATGGCCAGTTGGCTTGATTGATTTTGGATCTGTGATGGGGCGGAACATCATGGCAGAGGAGCTCCTCACCTCATGACAGTCATAGAGGAGGGGACGGAAGAAAGGGAGGGGGAGGGAAGCAGGGTCCTAATATTTCCTTCAAAGGCATACCTCCAGTGATCTAACTTCTTTCTCCTAGATATTGCCTCTTAAGGCTTACATACCTCCGAATAGTGCCACAGGTTAGCAACCAAGTCTTAAATACATGAGCCCTTGGGAGACATTCCAGATACAAACCATAGCAACAGTACACATTCTTCCTCTCTGTCTGCTGCCATCTCAGGTCTCTGTGTCCTATAGGACGCACTCAGTTCCAGTACTCTCCCTTGGCTACTCACTTGGAAGGCAGCTGTTTAATTGTTGGTTTGTTCTTTGTGAAGGATGAGAAGGAGAGTGCTGGGTACTTCTATTCATCTACCTTGGAATGTTCAAGATGAATTTCTTTAGAGTATAATGACAAGCTTGTCATGATAGAATCACACCAAGGAGTCTTAGAGTTAATTTGCAAATTCTTCACATTGTTGTAGCCAATTTGCTGTTACCTGGCTGGTTGGATATTATAACACATGAATTTTATTTTTAATATCTGATGTTAAAGTTTGGATGTGAGGTGTCTCCCAAAAACTCACTGTGTGAGACAATGTGAGAGCATTCAGAGGGGAAATGATTGGGTTGTGTGAGCCTTAACCTAATCCCTTGATGGGATTAACTGGTGACTAGAGGAAGATAGTGTGTGACTGGAGGAGATGGGTCCCTGGGGGTGTGGCTTTGGGGTATATA
The DNA here is from genome assembly GCA_028644305.1 of Xerus rutilus. NCBI lineage: Eukaryota > Metazoa > Chordata > Mammalia > Rodentia > Sciuridae > Xerus > Xerus rutilus. The sequence continues at coordinate 50,257,412 of CM053406.1, forward strand.
TTTGTATATGGCAAGTAGAGATCTTTCTTTCTCTTTGCTTTTTGATCATTATGGGAGCCACTCCCCTCCTCCACACTCTTATGACTTGATGGTCAGCCTCACCTAAATCCCTGAGGCATGGTGCTGGCTTTCTATGGACTGAGACCTCTGAAACCATGAGCCCTCAAATGAACTTTTGTTCCTCCACAATTGTTCTGGTCAGGTCTTTTAGTCACAGTGATAAAAAAGCTGACTAAAACATTTGGTAATTCCCTTTTATTTTCCTCCAACATTTAAGCATTAGATGTATTTTAATCAATAGCATAATATTTTAATTAGGTATATTTCATTTCTAGCAGTTTTCAGATCTAAATTTACAACTTTCAGGAATTTCCAATGTTCATAGTCTACAGTTGCAGTAAACATTATTCATCTTGTCAATATAATCATTTTATGTTCTGAATATGTGAACTTTTGTGAACTCCTTGTACAACTACTCAAAGGAGCAGCTTCTGAGAGAATAAGTGTATTTACTTATTTCTCTGTGATTTTCTCCCTTCAACCTAGTTTGTGACTTAGTAAGGACTATGATTGACTTTTATTACAAAATATGCACAATTGTTAAAAACAAAATAAACAGAAAGCACCAAAACAAATAAAAGAAAAACACCTCCCCCCAAAAAACCTAGCTAGAAATTGGAGTATTATTTAGTATATTATTATTATTATATTGTTTAGTATATTTAGTATTATTTAGTATATAATTTATAGTATATATGTATATGTCTATATATTTTTCATTCTATGGCTCCAAATTATATACTAAATACTCAGTTGCTGGTCTCTACATGCAATGGAGAATGTTCTGTAAATATGGCTGCAATAGTTGGAAGGGATTATTGCTGTCATCTTTATATGCACAATTAAAGGATCAGAAATATGATAAATTTAGGAAAATAATCAAAGACCATAGACCAAAACACAATTCATATTTTTCTAACTGTATAAAGGAAAGAAAAAAGAAGGTAACATTTTTTTAAATTGTGACCTTGGAGGCATGTAGATTTTACTGCCTATTAATAGATAGATATGTCTATTCTAAAGAAGTTTTGAAAATTTAACTAGTAGTTTTTGTCTTTACTGAAGAAGCTTGTTGATAAAAATCAAGCTCCCTTTAAAAATTCGTAGTATAAATGTCAGATAAATATTACTACTAAAACTGACATAAAATGAAAATTTTTCTATTGGTAAAAATAAAATGGATATATTTTATTTGTTATGATAGTAACTAATGAGACCTTAAAAATAAAACAGTATATATGTAAGTATAATTATAATAGTTTGTAAACATCAAGAGGCATTGTTCTGCATTTTTACAATCAATTTCAATATGATTTTCAGTAAGCTGTGAAATGATATGCTTCCCAACAACCTCTTGTGAGAAGGTTTAAATGCATCTGGGATTTTCAGTTGTATTGACAGAGAGTGAGTATGCTGTAGACACTTCCTTGTTGACAGCTCAGTAATGACTTGGAGCTAATTTTATTGTTTCTGTTCAGAAAGAAATGAAATGAAAAAGATCTTTGTGAAACCTTTCATCTTTGAAATTCAAAGAGGGAATTATAATAAGTAGGAGCAGGTTTAATCTACAATCATCATAGTAATTACACCAATGGAATAAAATGCTTAGTGTGAGATATCATCCCCTTCATCCTGCCAGCTGCTGGCCCATCAGATCCACCCAGTGTGAAAATAACTCAGAAAAAAGAAATAATGATTGAACTAAAAGCCAAGTCCTTACCAAATCACTATTCAGAAGTAAGCATCCATCACCTAGAAAAGTCATTCCTTTAGAGAGCCAACAATAACCACATGGGGCTTGAGAAAATGGTACAATGGTAGTACCTTCAGACACATTACCCAGTGATGCAAACATTTGATTATCTCATTCAGCAACAGTTTGACCAATGTTACTTTTTCAGGCATTTTTTTCTTGGGGTTGCGTTATATAATGCTGAACCAAATGGCTCAGGTACTGTCATTCATGGAGCATATAGTCTTTCTTGGGGAGAAATCTATAGTAAATAGCAATTATTATATTTTAAGAAAAGGAGTGCTAAAGAAGCACCCAATCTAGATTTGTACATCACAAAGGTGCGCTGAAAGAAGTGCACTGCAGATTAGTATCACAATGAGTGGTCACTATCATCAGAAGAGTTTATTCTACATTGGCTGAGTGGAGGCAATGAGTTCACTCCTCTAGATATGAAGGAAGAAGCATGGAGGGAAAAAAGGCTAATAAAAACCTGCACTAAAAATTAGCCTATGAATAAAAATTCTCAAACTCATGAAAAAATACTGTTATGTAAGATACCTAAAATGAAAATGAACAAAGACCAAAATCAGAACATGAATTCATATTCTGATTAATTAATTGTAGAGAAATCTGAGAAAGACTTCGAAATGGTTGTTAAAAGAATGGAAAGTGTAAGACAAAACCAGAGAGGAATAAAATAACGTACTGGTCAACCTGAAATACCTCAGAAATAAAGATGCAGTCAGTGAAAGAAAAAATGCAATATATAGGGCAGACTCTAGAATGGACATAGTCAAAATAAGAATAATGAACTTGAAGATTGTACTGAAGTGCACATCCATCATTCAGCATAAAGAAACTATATGGAAAAGGTAGTTAAAAAGCATGAAAGATTGAGATGCTCTAATATTCATTGTATATGAGTTACCAAGAGAGGGGGAGAGGATGGAAGGCATATCAGAGGATCAGTATGTGAAAGATAATTATTAATAAAATTTCTCAAATTTAAGATTCTTACCCATAAATTAGAAGTATACTTATGATATAAAACTACATGAATAAAAATAAATTCTCTTTTGGAAATGTTATAGTAGAACTAGGTCATTAAAAATAAAGAAAACTCTTTAAGTTACCACAGAAAATGCACAACTTAGTTGTAAATTAACAATTAGACCAACTGCTGTCTTTACTCTGAGACAATTTATGCCAGAGAGAATGCAGTAGTATCTGAGACATCCTGAGGGGAGATATAAGTAAATTTAGAATTGTCTACACAAAATATCATGCAAGAATACAGGGAAGGTAAAGAGAATTTGAGACTTCTAGTAAGTGTGAGAAATTTGTCATTCATAGTTACTGATTTTTTTTCTTTGAAGAGAAAGTGAATGTAAAGGGAAAATGTGTCATATGAGAAACAATAGGAAACACAGAAATTAATGGAATACATTAGCAAATTTAACTTGATTATAAGAAATGTCTTCTTTGTTTATTTTTAAAGCGCTATGAAAATAATAACATGGAGCTGTTCAAAGATTCAAAGTGTGTTGTACTCATCATTTTAATCATGAATATAATGGAAGTACTAAATAATTTCAGATTTTATAAGAAAATTTTGTGGTTCAGTTTCAATCTTAATATGTGGAAATGAGTTATCAGAATAATACCAATATAATCTACAGTTTAAAAATTAACAGAAGGAAAAATCAAAGGCATAAAAATAATCAATTGAACAGGGTTGGGATAGTGAAGAAAACACCATGAAACCAACAAAGAAAAAAGAAAGCAAAAAATCACATGATGGAAGTAAGTCCAAACAACCAGTAATATCATAATCACAATAAATATGCATTGATTAAATTCATGTTAGAAGATGTATTATCAAGTTGGTTATAAAATTTAGTCAAACCAAAGGCCAATGTTCTCTCTGATATGCAGATGCTGGCTCAAAATGGGGGAAAGAGAAAGAAAATTGATAAGACCTTAGCTAGTTTAACTCGGAAAAAGAGACAAAAAGACTCAAATAAAATCAGAAATGAAAAGAGATACAACTGATGCCAAGGAAATCCAAAGGTTCATTAGTGATTTTTATGAACAGCTACACATCAATGAATTTGAAAATGAACAAATTCCTGGAGTCATACACCATACCAAGACTGAATGATGAAGAAATAAAAAACCTGAACAGACTAATCACAAGCAACAAGATTAAATCAGTAATAAAAAGCCTTCTATCAAATAAAAGTCCATGACCAGATGGCTTCACTGCTGAACTAATGTCAATTCTTCTTAAAGTATCCCAAAGTTGAAGAAGAGGGAATCTTTCCAAATATATGAGGCTAGCATTATACTGATACCAAAACCAGACAAGGACCAAATACAAATAAATCAAAATGTAGATCAATACCCTTGATTATCATAGATGCAAAATCCTCAAAACTAAAACAAAGACCTTAAAAAACTAGCAAACTGGTTCCAACAGCACACTAAAAACATTTACCATGATCAAGTGGGATTGATCCTAGGGATGCAAGGATGGGTAAACATGCAAATCAATTAATGACGCACCATATCACAGAATAAAGAACAAAAGTCATGATCATCTCAACAAGCGTAGAAAAGGCATTTGATAAAATTGAATGTCTCTTCATGATAAAAACAGAGAACAAAATTAAGAATACAAGAAACATGATAAGAGGCTGAGGTTATGGCTCAGTGGTAGAATGCTCGCCTAGCATGCATGAAGTACTGGGTTCAATCCTCAGCACCACATAAAAATAAAAATAAATGTATTCTGTCCACCTACAACTAAAAAATAAATATTTTAAAAAAGAAACATGGTAAAATATGTATTAAATATTTAACATGATATTTAAGAATACAAGAAACATGATAAAGAAAATATATATTAAATATTTAACATTATATTGAATGGGAAAAATTGAAAAATTTCCAAGATCTAGAACAAGACAAAAGAGTCTCCTTTCACTGCTCTTATTCATCACTACTGGAAATCCTAGGTAACACATCAGGAAAGAGAAAGAAATAAAGGGCATCCAAATTGGAAAAGAGGAAGTCCAATTGTCATTGTCTGTAGATAACATAATCTTATATATACAAAACCTCAAAAGATAGCACCAAAAAACTACTAGAACTAATAAACAACATCAGCAGAGTTGTATGATACAAAATCAATATGCAAAATCAGTGCCATTACTGTACAAGATTGGTGAATTATCTGAAATAGAAATCAAGAAAGCAATCCCATTTAAAACAGTAACAAAAACCAAGTATCTAGGAATAAATTTAACCAAAGAAGTGAAAGATTTCTCCAATGAAAACTATAAAACATTGATAGCTTAGTGGTAGAGCACTTGCCTAGCACATGTGAGGCACTGAGTTCAATCCTCAATACCACATAAAAATAAATAAATAAAATAAAGGTATCATGTCCATCTACAACTAAAAATATAAAAAAATTGATGAAACAAATTAAAGAGGGCACACACACACACAAATGGGAAGATACCACATGTCCATGATTGGAAGACTCAAACTTGTTAAAATGTCCATACTATCCAAAAGTGATCTATAGATTCAATGCAATTTCTACCAACATACCAATGATATTCTTTACAGAATTAGAGAAAAACCATCCTAAAATTTATTGGGATCCATAAAACCCCCCAAATAGTGAAAGCGATCTTGAACAGAAAGAACAAAGCAGGAGTCATTACACTACTTGACTTAAAAATATACTACAAAGCTATAGGATTCGAAACAGCTTGGTATTAACATGAAAACAGACACATAGAGCAATGGGAACAGAATAGAGAGCCTAAAAATAAACCAAAACATCTATAGTGAATTGATTTTTAAGAAAGGTGCTAAGAATATGCACTGGAGAAAGGACAGATTTTTCAATAAATGGTGCCAGGACAATTGGGTATCCGCATACAGAAAAATGAAAGTAGATCCTTATCTCACTCCAGTTCCAAAAATCAACTCAAAATGGAATAAAGATTTAAATGTAGAATATGAAACTATGAAACTACTTGAAGAAAAGAGGAGAAATGCTTCAGGATTTTGGGCAAGGATTTTTTTTTTTTAGACAAGACCCTGAAACATAGGAAATAAAAGCAAATGTTGACAGATGGGATTATATCAAACCAAAAATCATCTCCACAGCAAGGAAAACAATCAACAAAATGCAGAGAAAAACTAAAATAATAGGAAAAAATTTTTTGCAAATTATACATTTGACAGGAAGTTGATATCTAGAATATGTAAGGAACTCCCAAAACTCAATAGTACAAAACCAAATAACCCAATTTAAAATGGACAATAGACCTAAATAGGTATTTCTCAAAAGAAGATATACAAATGATTAACATATATATGAAATTGTTCAATATCACTCATGAAGGGAATACAAATCAAACCCACAATGGGATATCATATCAATTCACCATAGTAAGAATGGTTATTATAAAAAAGACAGAACATAACAAGAGGTTATCTTTTGGTGAGGATGCAGAGAAAAGGAACAATGGTACAATTGGTGGGAATGTAAATGAGCACAGCCATTATGGAAAACAGTATGGAGGATCCTCAACATATTAAAAGTAGAACTCCCACACGATCCAGAAATCCCACTTGTAGATATGCAGTCAAAGGATGTGAAATCAGTGTGTCAGAGACATCTGCACCCTCTTGATTATTATCCAAGAAATGGAAAGAACTGAGTGTATATCAACCAATGAATGGATGAAGACAATATGGTACACAATGGAATACTATTCAGCCATAAAATAGAGACATTCTGCCATTTGCAGCAACGTGGACAGAAGTGGAGATCATTATGTTAAGTGTAATAATCCAGACACAGAAAGATAAATACTACATAGTATCACTGAGGTTTAAAGTAGAATGGGAGTTACCAGAGGCTGGGGAGCATAAGTCAGAGAAGAGTAAGTAGTTCTGGTGCGCTATTGCACAGCAGGGTGACAAAGGATAACAATTAAGTTCTGTTTATTTTCAAAAGTTAGAAGAAAGTATTTTCAAAGTTTTCTATAAAGAAATGATAAATGGTAACTGTTTAGGCAATTTTAAACATTATGCATGTATACATTTATTAAATTATCACATAGTACCCCATTAATGCATATGATTTTTATATTTTAATGTATCAATTAAAAAATTTAAAACATATCCAAATTTATGGGCAGGATCTAATGCAGTATTTCAGGAAAATTTATTAAAAAGGAGAAATTCAGAAAAGAAATAATTCATGTTCCATCCTGGAAACTAGAAGAATGTAAATAAAATAAATGAACACAAAAACTATAACATGAAATAATAAAGATGAGAGAAAAAATTAAAGAAATTAAAAAACCCCAAAGCACAAGTTAACATAATTCAAAACTTATAATTTGAAAGAGCTAATTCAATAGGTAATCTTAGCGATATTGATTGAGAAAATACAAAAAAGTGTCTAAATAAATATTTGAAATTTTTTGAGAGAGAATATATAAGAAAATATATATCACATATGATTATATAAAAGAGGTTAAATATAAATAAAATTAAAAAATCATGAAATAGTTTAAAAACTATGAATGAATACTATGAACAATTTATAAAAATAAAATTTTAAAAAAGATTTTTTTGTGAGAAAAAATACTACCAAGATTGACCCCTAAATAAAATGGATAACTACTAAAAAAATAGAATTAATAATTCAGTTTCCTTTCTCCCAAAGATACAAAGTCCAGATGATTGTCCAGATTAATTTTATTTAATCTTCACAGAATAGAAATTCTTATTTTATATATATTCAGTCAGCAACAAGAAGAATAAAATTTACCTTTTTTTTATATCAAGTGGTAGACTTTTTGGCTGTCTCTGTTATATTATAGGTGAAAATATCTCAATTTAGGACATTCCAAACCTTGTTTTGGCTTTCTGTCATAATGAAAGACCGGCATCAGGCACATAGGTAACAATCAGGGACAAGAGAAGTAAACTGCTGCTGGTTCACATGTCCATCATGAATCACTCTGCAGTTTTAGGGACCTTTTCATTTGTTTTTTGTTTCATAGCATAGCATTTTTCTCTTTTCAAATTCCTTGTAGATGGTGGTTTCCAGCTGTGCAGGAGATACACTGTCCACAACTTCTGCACTCCACAGGGCAGAGATCTTCTCTTTAGCTCTGTTTTTTCCTCCAGCAATAATTGTCCATGTGTAACCCTTTCTCCTGTCTATACTATAGGAGCAGTTAAATCAGCAGTGAAGGACACCACAGGCTTGGTATTTGGACCTGAATTGTGTTGCTTCAAAATTCTGTAGCATTTTTTTCCCCTGCACAACTGCCAATCTCATCAATCAATATGATACCTTCTGTGGCTGAATCATTCAGAAAGATTTCAAGGCAGTCAATAAAATTTGTTCCATTAAAATGAATCCCAGTGACTCGTGAGGCTGAGGCAGGAAGATCACAAGTTCAAAGCTAGCTTTAGCAACTTAGCAAGCCTTAAGCAACATAGTTAGACCCTGTCTCCCCCCTACCCACCGCCTGCCCTGCCTCAAAAAAAAAAAAAGAAAGAAAGGACTGGGGATGTGGCTCAGTGGTTTAGCATCTCTGGGTTCAATTCCTGGTAAGCCCTACTCCTGTCCCCAACCAAATGCTCCAATGCCAATGTACAAATTTGGCCCCATTCCAACTTTGGTGTCTGGTGAACTGGGTGCCAGTCAGGGTGGCAGATTTGGACACAATACCAATTCTTTCTTTCTTTTCTTTTTATTTTTTCTTTTAAACAGCAGAATGCATTTCAATTCATAGTACACAAGGTAGAGTCACACAATTTGTGTCTTTATACATGTACCTAAGATAGTGAGTGATGTCCATCTCATTTCACCACCTTCCCTATCCTCATGTCCCCTACTTTCCCCTCCCTACCCTTTGCCCTATCCAAAGTTCCTCCATTTCTCCCATGCTCCCCACTCCCACCCCCATTAGGGATCAGCATCCACTAATCAGAACATTCAGCCTTTGATTTTTTTGGAATTGGTTTACTTCGCTTAGCATGATATTCTCCAATTCCATTCATTTACCTGCAAATGCCATGATTTTATTCTCTTTTAATGCTGAGTAATATTCCATTGTATATATATACCACAGTTCCTTTGTCCATTCATCTATTCACAAATTCTTTCTTTCTGGTAAATATGTCCAGGCATGAGGCCAATTTTGCATTCTCCAGTTTCTCCAGGATGGATGACTCCAGAGTGGTTGGCCTGATTAGCCTTGTCCTTCCCTGGTGCAGCAGCTTGTGCTTGACTGGTACAATGTCCTATTGTGGGAAACCTTCATAATGCATGCCACCAAGGGCATTTTTGCCTCAACAGCTTCATCAATGGCAGTAGCAGCAAGAGGAGGAGGAATATAAGTGACAGAAGCGTTCCTCTTGTCTGTTCTGTCTTTCATAGGATTACAGATAGGTAAGCCCAGATGGTTGTGCCTCCTTTCCCTGGAGTGGTTCGTCCAACAGGTGCCATATTCCAATGGCTGCTGTGTATAAAAGGGGTCCTGTTTACCAGTGAAACTCTGGAAAATAACCTTCATATTTTTATCGTGCTGCATAGGCACAATGTGGAATTCCATTCTGTTGTAGGAGGAAGGTGCGTGACAGGGGGACAGCCATGGCAAGGCAGCTGCTCCTGGAGAATGGGGTAGGTGGCAGCTCCCCAAAACTCATTTTCAACAGCTGTATTTATGATGTGCAAACTGAACAAGGACACAACAAAAGAAATACCGATTGTATATGCACTTCTTTTTTAATCGTGGATGCAGAGCATGAAAATGAAAATTAGGAACCTCTGAGGATACTATGTCCCTTGACCTACGCTTCAAAACAAGAGCATTCAAATCTTTTAGCCACTCTAACTTTCCTTTTTAAAAAATTCTAATTTAGAAGGAAAAGTGAAGCTCTTAGCAAAAAAAAAAAATTATATCATAGAAGGGCATTATGCTCATGCAGTTTGTGTGACATTTTAGAACTTTATCCCAAGTGAAAAATGATGCTGTGAAACCATTGTTCCAGAGCATCAAGTGTCCTACCGGTCAGTTAGGGTGTCTGGGAAGATGAGAAAGTAGTGGCCAAGTTTTTCCTACTACTTTCCCAAAAAGGGTGTGTCTGACCAAACAAGATTTAGATTTCAACCTGTAGACATTAATGGAACACTTACTGTGACTTTCCTCTACCAATATGAGCAGTTTTTCTTGAAAAATCAAAAATTTGAACAGTCCTTATCATTATGATTAGTTATAGGAATATTTAGCCTCTCTCTCTCTCTCTAGTTGTAGATGGACATAATATATTTATTTTTTATTTATTTATTTTTACATGGTGCTGAGGATCAAACCCAGTGCCTCACACATGCTAGGCAAGCACTCTGCTTCTGAGCTACAACCCCAGCCCCATATTTAGCCTCTCTTAAGAAATATGAGATTATCAGAGGAGTTGTGGTTTTGTGTGACTATCTGCCAAGTCTTCATGCATTCTGTTAGGTGGAAAACTCATTTAGAAAACAAATTCAGTGAGAAAGGCTCTCCTCTTGAAATAATGACAGCAATATGTAGATTGATCTCTTAAAAATCTTTACTATCATGGACTGCCCTGGTTCAAGGCAGTTGCCTCATTCATCTTAAGAGTTGCTAATTCTTCTGGTTGAGGGTCCCTTTCAACCTTTAAGATAATTACTAATAAGTCCAAGCCCTGGATGGAGGCCAAGTGAAAGACCAGGCTTTTTATTTTCCTTCATTATTATCAGTCATTTGGTGGAGGAAGGAAGGGCAGGGGAAGAGACTTTGAGTAATGAACAGTTACCCTCTGCTTATTATTAATTTTTTTCTTTCCACTCTCTTTCTTTTTAATTTTTATTTCAACTTTGGAAAAGAGCCTAAAGTGGTATTGGATGGTACCTTCTGTTCTACTGCATGTTTGCTTATTCATATGAGATGAAGAAAGAATTACATTATTTTTGTTTCCTTTATAAAATTCTAGATGCTTCATAATCAGTTGAGATTTTAAAATTCAGAACATTTTATCAGAAGCAGAAAGACTACTTTCTTTTAAAAACTTCTGTTTCCCTTTTAAAAATGACTTAAAATAGATGATCATAACCTTTGTCATCATGTCATTCCTCCCCACCAATGAGCTGGTCTGTTTTGTGACTGATTCTCTTGAAGCTTTACTCTTTGTGAGTTTTGTGTATGTACCTTTTCCTCAACTTCCTTTAATTCTCACTCTCTGGTTCTTCTAATCTCCTGATTTAAAAATTCTTAAAATGTGCCCCCTGATCCATTTTCCATGTGAATTCTTATATCGCATGGGTACCTTGATAAATATGTGATTCTTATATAATCAGTTTTGTGTGATTGAAATGCTAAACATAATCACTAAGGTCCTGATATATGCCAAACCCTAGGGTAGGTGTGGAGGACACAAAGATGATCCAGGCCAAGGATCAGCCCCAGGACTTCACTAGTTTAGTGGAGAAAACACAGAGCTGGAGAGCAGGAAACTGGGCATCAGACCCAGGTAAGAGGAAGTTTTGGAGGAAATGAGAACTAACTTGTTTCTTAAAGAATGAGGAATGGTTAACTTAAATAGGAGAGAGGAGTTGGGTAGAAATATTCCAGGCAGAGGAGACAGCTTGAGGAAAATGGTGAGAGACACTTGAGATTTGAGAGATTTGAGGAATGGCACCAGATTTGGTCTTGCTAGATTCTAAAGGGTGAAGCAAAGCTGCAGAACCAGAAGAGAGTCAGCAACCTCAATTCTATATGCATGTAGCAATTCTCAAACTTTGAGGCTTACTTGTCCTTCTACTACTAACTTAATATTCACAAGCACTCAGCCAGGAGTATCATACTGCATTAGAAGGAGAGGGTGTCCTTGATGGTGACATCACTGTGAGAACTATTCTTCCTAAATGATTTTATTTTGGGACCTGTCCTTTCTTTAGAGTTTATTTATGCTTCTTGAAAAAAAAAAAAAAAAGAATTCTCAAGTAACAACAAAATTTTAAATGTAGATGAGAAAGAGTTCCTGTGTTTACTTCAGGTAGATTAACAGACATCTTTCTCAGTTAAAACCAAATTTAATTCTTGTTTTAGGAAGTTTTATCCAAGGTAATTGATGCAGAAAATTCCCATAAATTCGCATATACTCCCAACATAACTCTAATAAAAAGTTTTGGCTTACACACTTAAAATGAGGTTCAAGTATATTTTGTGAATTGTATTCCTTATTTTTAGGTCTAATTTTACTATATTTAGGACCTGAAATCAGTTTCTGGGAATTAGGGACACGCTAAAATTTGGCATAATTTATAGCATTTGGTCAAACGTACTATTTCACTTATACTTTGATATCAGCTTTTAATGCCTTTTTCAATGTCATTTATGGTATCTTCGGTGAGCATGTGACTGCATTGTATGACATATTTTAAATATGTGAAAATGCCAATAATATTGTTTAATAGCTTAGTATTCACTTTCATGCACAACTGAGCAACCTAGATGCAACCTGGTTAAATATCCTTATGTACTTTAAATGTTGAACTTTGTCACTCAAAATATGAAGTAAAACATAAATCATAAATTGAGAACTATTTTAGTTACCTTTACATAAACCATCAATTAAGGTCTTATAGCCAAATAAAGAAGAAATAGATAGATTAGTAATATGAATTTTATAGTGTACGAGAACTAGATTACCTTGGGAAGATTATATCCTTTTGACTCAAAAGGCATTTGAAAAATTAAATGGTAGCATAAGACAAATATTAGGAATTGTATCATAATGCTAATAATTGAAGATTTTTTTTCCTGTATTGGAGATTGAACCCAGTACCTTGTGCATACTAGGCAAGCATTCTACCACCAAGCCTCATCCCAGTCCTATAATTGAGGATTCTTATTTTAAATTATATATTTAATATGATTTTTAATATTTAGTATTTAGTTACTTAATTCCATTAAGGCCATAAGTCTGTTGAGGAAAAAGTCCTTATTGGCAATTTTTCATATGTCATAAGGATAAATTAAAGTCAGAATTTGTCACTTTAAATGGAATAATTCCAGAATATGAACAAAAATAAGTATAATAAGTTATCTTTATTCAGATTTAATAAAGAATATAGAATAGACAAAAAAGAAGAAAAGGTGATAGGATGATGAGGTACTTCAAAAATATCAGGTCAACCTTGTTGAAAGTGAGCATGTTTTTTCCATAAGTGTGCTACAGTAAATGACCTCAGGGGAAAATCCAGCAGTTGACAGAGCTGAAAAATTATCACTTTTATATTATTTTACATGTTGTCATACTATGAAAATTGGATTAATTATAGCAATATAAGTTTTAAATATAGATTAAATTTGTTTTATATTCCAGGAGTTTACTTTTTGATGGTGATATTCAGTTTTGACCAAATATTGATTTTAATACTGAGATGCTTGATATTTGGCTAAAATATGTATTTGGTGTTCTTTACTAAGATTATAATTAATTCTATTTAATAATGTTATACCTATTTGATGTAGGAATGGAGTTTATGGAAACTCAACTTTCAAATGTTACCTGTCAACAAACTAGGTCATAAGTTTGTAGTTTGCTTATATCTTATGGTCTTCATAAAAACCCTTTAAAGGGATTTGACCCCCTGATACTGGGTCTCAGAGAGATCAGGTGCTTTACTCAAGGATATACTGAAGTAAATAACATAAATTAGATTCACATCCAAATCTACTAGCTTTCAAAGCTTGTGTTCTTCCTTATACTGCATCTGTTTTCTGTCTCTAATGATGTTAATCTCATTGTATTTTAAGTATTGCTAGTATGTGTGTACCCTGGTACACTCAGAATGATGACCTCATCTTGTTTACCTGGTTGTACCCAGTATCAAGCACAGTATTTGGCACATAAAAAATCTTATTAAATTTTGAATAGATGCATTGGATACTTGATACATATATGGAGGAATACCTATTTCTATATTTTCAATTTAGAGATGAGGCCACTGAGACTCAGAAAGACTGCTATCTTCAACTTTTCATGGACTATTATTGTTAGAGAAGATTCAGGTATTTTGAATCCAAGTCCATCATTTCCATATACCTTTGATGCTAAATCTCGTAAATTAGAGAGGCTAATACATATTTCATATAATCATACTACTGATTTGATGTAATAAAACAAAATAAGAACTTTGCTTGGGAAACAATCTTTTAGGGCTTTTCTCCTTTCTTTTGTGTCTCTTTTTTAGATAATACACCTTAACAGGCTGAGTATTTTCCTTTAATGTCAAAGAGTGTTATTAACGAGGCACAGTGTCTGACCCCTTCTGGAGGGTACTTAGTATGTTGAATGAATTATGATGCCAGCTTATTCTTGCTCAAATCAAGTAGTGTCATGGAATGATCCTTGTCAGCATATTTGCACCCCTATCTGCTCATTCCTAGCACTTTAAGGAATGCTTGTCATATAGGATAATACAATTTGGATAAAATTAATTCCACACATCATATATTTAGTTAAACATCTCTACAGCCATGCCTCTGAATTTATGATCTTGGGAATACCCGACAGTCAACATGATGGCGAATGATAGCAAATTATTCCATTTAGACTTTCTCATCTGTCTGGATGTGCCATTGGGTTCTTCTGCCTCTGACTTAGGTTTGGCCACTGTCTCTTCTCCTCCCCTCACCACAGCAGAGAATCCAGGCAGTTTATGCACTATACATGTGCTGTTCAGAACGGTGGCCACAAACTGGCTCTTGAGTACTTGAAATGTGACAACTCCAAATTGAGATGTGCTGTATAAAATGCACTCTGGATTTTGAAGACTTGATAAAAAAACAAACTTAAATACTCCATTAATATTATTTCTATAAGTAAAATGTTGAAATGATGAATTAGATTAAATAAAATACATTATTAAAATTAATTACACTTGTCTCTTTTTTAAAAATGTGCCTACTAAAAATTTTGCTTGGCACTTATGGGTCTCACTTTATTTCCATGGAGCAGCACTGGCCTCTCTAGTTCCTCCTGGGCTCTGGCATCCCCTCTCCCTTCAGCCCTAGGTGTGCTACTGCTGGGTTCCTGGATTTTCCTTTGCAGTTCCCCATACCCTATCTACCCTTTAATTTTGTAATTTTTTTTGTAGATAATCCTTCCTGGAGTTATACCTAATGGCTCTGTTTCCTATTGGGACCCTGACTGATACAACGACTCTCTGACACAGGCTGGTAGATGATTAAATTAACCATGGCCTGCCTCTACCTTTGACTTAGAAATTACTGAAAACTAAACATTATTGATCTACTCGTATCTGATCTAAATTGACTACAGAAACTCTTAATGTGAAAAAAATTTTGTTATTGTTTTTAACATTAATAATATATTTCTTACCATCCTCAACCTTCACTTTGATTAAAACTGTACCTTCAATTGGAATAGAAAAATCTGAAACTGACATTTTCTTGTACAGAAAGCTAATGTCTCAAATGTGTTTTGTATAAAGCCTCCTTTTGTATTTCTCTAGCCACTGAAATCCAAAACACAGATATATAGATGAGGCAAAAAGAAAAAAGATTTTGGAGGATGGTATAATAATACTCATAATAGTACCACTAACAATAATAATGAAAATATTTTTGCATATGTGACATTTCTTCTCTTCTAAATCAGATCAAATTAAGTATGAGTTGCAATAAATAAAGATAGAAGAGAACAAATAGGATAGAGGTTGGGATAAAATTAAATTATTTCTCAATTCTCTCCTTCAGCTTAAGTGACGTCATATAGCTAATGCAATTAGGAGTATTCTATAGTATCTTTTGCAGAAGTTAGGGCCATTTGTGACTTAGTTCCCAGTAGGAGATTACAAATCATGGTTCCAGGAACATCAACACTTTTAAAAATACTTCTCAGTTTGTTCTTATCATAATATTTTTCCAGAGATACTTTTTTGTTTCTAGAATTTCCAAATGTTTTTGTAAGGAAATATTCCCTTTTTGTTGTTGTTTGAAGTTGACATAGGAGAGACACTTGTAGGTGTGAAAACATCTTCCCTTTACAGGGGCCAATCATTTCCTGTCTGTGTTCTGAGGTACTCAAGGTTTCCATAGGATAGGCGAGGGCAGAACATGGAGGCCATGCGGGTACTCCTCACCCCTTTATGTTGCTGCTGTCGCTTTAAACCCAAGGAACTCCCATTTTACGCACTTAAGAAAGACCCACAGGAAAACAAGTTTAGCTTTGCTTAAAAATTTTAGAAAATCTCGACCATGAGGAGAGCTCTTCTGTTCTTCCTTTTCCATCTTATTCACCAAAGCATCTTCTGGCATTGAGGGAATAACAAACTCAATCAGATTCCTTAGAAAGTTTAAACAATGAAACATAAGATCAGTGGCAGCAAAACCCACAATAAAGTAGTAAGAAGGAATCATGAAGCAGGGAGAACACAGTGAAGCCACTGAGCAGGAGAAACTGAGTCAGAGTTTTTGACTTATTGGTTGTGGTACCCCAAGAACCCATGGTGCCTGTCTCTCCCATCTCTGTTGTTCAGTGTTAACTGAACATGTTGATAACTAGATCAGCCATGGTGGAGATTTTTGCACAACAGAAATTGGGTAGCTTCACATTAGCCATGTGGGAAATTTTAAGCTAAGGAAATTGTGAAAAGCTTCAAATCAGGGCTCCCCCGCCTCAAGGAACCCATCGGTAAAGATTTATTAGCACACCCCTGTAGACAACCCTTGAGTGACCAGGGATGGATGCCCCTCATGGGGGTGGCTACGGGAGTTTCTGTTGGGTTACCAGAACCTTTATGGCATATGCAGAAGCATTCTCATCTCTGTGAGCTATGTGGAAAGTGCCCTGGCTGTGTGTGGACATTGTCTCCCTTCCTTCTAACCTCTAACTGTCCACTTAAAGCAGTCCAAATAGCTGTTTTTATAGCCTAAGCAATTTCACAGTCTCCATGATGCCAAGCAGCTGATTTAGCTGATATTCACACCTCTATGGTTGCCTTGGCATCATTTTTTCACCTGGGGGCTCCAACCATTTGTAGACTCAGTATGGATGTATTTGTATCCTGATCTGGTTAGGAAACTCACAGGATTTCCTTCCTCAAGTATAAAAGCCAGCAGAGCTCTTTTTGAATGATCAGTGTTAGCAAGTTTCTCGCTGTGTTTATTTGCAACCTGTGAAATAGCCTTCAGCATGCCAATGTGTTCTCTGGGTTTGTCGCTGACAATTGTTGCAATGGGAAAAAAAAATTGCCAATGCTGGGTTGGTGGTGTCGGGGATGGCATTTTTCATTGAGAAAGCCAGCCTTCTGAATCTGTTTGCAGTTTTTCCCTTCTGTGAGGGCTCCTGCCTTCCCTCTACCATTTGCATTCCTCACTTTATTGAGTCATGTCTGGCTCAAAAGCTCTCCAGTTCTCAGAAGTCTTCCCCAATATTGCAATAGATGCCATAATCTCTACATAGGGCTTTTCTGTCTCCTTAATGCAGTCCCCTTCACCTTTCTCAATGTATTCATTTTCCCTATAAGTTGTTATTGTGCCAGTTAAATGACAAATTCCTTGCTGATATAGAAAGAGCTTTTCCTTTTACTTTTTCTGCTTTCTATATTTAATGCCCAGTACATAGCTTCTTTTAATAAAATAATTAGGAGAAAATATTTGTAATACCTCTTAGCAGTTATTCTGTACCTCATATAAGCAAGACATACATTGTGTAAGTCTATTCAATCCTTATAGCAATTCTTGGGGGCAGATATTACCACTCCCATTTTATAGATGAGGACATTGAAATTCAGAGTAATTGAGTGACTGCTTAAGTGACATCATATAGCTAATGCAATTGGGAGTATATCACCACTATTCCAGCTTTGGAAGATTGGTTTTCCTCAGTTCTCTTTAGGTACAGATGATTTGCCTTCCAAACAACCACTATCCCATTTTTTTTTTTTTTTTAAAAGGTGTTGGGCTGGGATTGTGGCTCAGTGGTAGAGCGCTTGCCTTGCATGTGTGAGGCACTGGGTTCAATCCTCAGCACCACATAAAAATAAATATATTGTGTCCATCCGCAACTAAAAAAATATTTTTTAAAAAAAGAGGTGATTAGGATAGGTGTCTGCAGAGTGTTAGGTCTCAAGTGACTTTTTTCCATGGTCAAGTCTCCTTTGTCTCTTCCCTCCTCTCACACTGAATGACACATTCCCATGACTGCCCTTAGACTGGTGCAAGTAGGACTCTTTTTTTTTGTTTTTGTAATGGGGATTGAATTTAGGGGCAATCGACCACTGAGTCACTCCCCAGCCCTATTTTGTATTTTGTTTAGAGACAGGGTCTCAAATACAAAATAGGGCTGGGGATGTAGCTCAGTGGTCAAGTACTCCTGAGTTCAATCCCTTGTACCAAAAAAAAAAAAAAAAAAAAGTGAGGTGCTACTTACGCCATCATTTCAAACAATTGAACTGTTTTGCTTAGCACCTCACTTTTGCTGACACTGTCTTTGAATTTGTAATCCTCCTGCCTGAGCCTTCCGAGCCCTGGGATTACAGGCGTGCACCACTGCACCTAGCCAAGTAGGACTCTTACTCCACAAACTCAGTTGACTACCACTGACATTTCCAAGGCTACTGTTGGAGCAAGGGTAGCCATGCCATCTGAGCAGGGAACCCTGGGGCTAGACTGGAACCCAAGTAGACCCGACTCTATATCCCTTTTGGGGCATTCTTTTGCCTTCTCTGGTACACATGTGTTCAATCAAGCTGTAGGATTCTTGCCTATGAAGTTGCTCAGGGCTCCATGGCTGTGCCCAGACCCACGAGGGCATCTTGCAGGCAGATGACTCTTGCAGGTAGATGACTCTTGCAGGTGAGCACAAGTGTATATATGTATATCCCCCTCCCACCCCATGGGATTTCCAGGATAGCAAGGACAGGCTGCTTTGGGGGTGACTTTCATGTCAAACACAAGATGAAGAACTTTACATGCATTGATTAGTTAATAAACAAACATAAAAGTTCCTATTCTCTCCTCATCATTATAAATCTTCATTGATAAATTATTTTACCTCATGACAGTCCATGAATTTTTTTTTTTAAAGTAGATGGACACAATGTCTTTATTTTATTGCTTTGTATGTGGTGCTGAGGATCGAACCCAGGGCCTCACACATGCGAGGCAAGCGCTCTACCACTGAGCTACAATCCCAGCCCAGTCCATGAATTTTTTTTTTTTTTTTGGTACAAGGGATTGAACTCAGGAGTACTTGACCACTGAGCTACATCCCCAGCCCTATTTTGTATTTTATTTAGAGACAGGGTATCACTGAGTTGCTTAGTGCCTTGCTGTTGCTGAGGTTGGCTTTGAACTCATGATTCTCCTGTCTCAGCTTCCCAAAGTGCTGGGATTATAGGCGTTGCCACCATGCCTGGCTGAGTCCATGAATTTTGTAATATTTTTTTTTGAATTAGATTTTTATAGAGGCTGAGTAAAAAGTATTGGCCTGGGGCCTGCACAGCCTAGGTAGAGCCTTGCTCTTTACAGAAGAGGAACTGGCTCTCTCCTTATTCTCAATAGAAACTAGATTTCTATGTATTTATTACAGCTTCTTTTTGGCATTATATTTTGAATTAAAAATGTTTGGCTTTTGAAAGTAAGACTCTGGCTTTCAAGAAAATGGTTTCTAAATTGGAAAAAACAAGAGTTAAGGAAAAGAATATCGAAAGTAAAAAAACAGTGCAATGCATCTTATTACAGTGTATTGTATCATGTTATAGTATTACAGTGGAATGTGTCATGTCATATATATGGTGAATTGTGTCATATTCTTGCATTATAAGATTCAAACCAAGCTAGTGTGATTATCAAGCTTGTGTCCCTTATGCCTCTTGACATGGATGTAGACTTTAGGTCTGGGAATGAACACATTGTTGGTCACCACTCAAAACAGTTCAATTGTTTGAAATGATGGCATAAGTAGAAAGAGCTCACATGAAGGCTCACACTTGTTAGTCAAGAGTTGCTCAGTACTTCTGCCTTTGAGTGTCTGGGGCAGACAATTAGCAAGAGAGAGGTAGGGCAGCTTTGCAGGGACAGAAGACTCTGGGTTCAAATCCCTGTCCTGCTACTGACTTACAATGTCACATTAAGTAAACTAGGGAACTTTTCTAAATGTGTTTCCTCACCTGTAAAAAAAAAAAAGATAAGAAAGAATAGTCCATTTCTCATAGGATTAATGTGAAGATTTATTAAGATGGAGCAACTTGACCATGACTAGGAAATTAAATTACTTTACCGTATATTTGTAAAAGGAAGTTTCGATCACCACTCTGTGTTTTTGCAAGCATAGGTCTGGGACTCACTTCAGTGCCACAGTCATCTTTGCACACAGCACACCTAAATGTGACTCTGGCTGACCACTGGGGATCCTAAGGGTAGATTCCTGGAAGAATCTTCCTTCAGTTTCCTTCCTGTATACTGTTATTTTATTTTATTTTATTTTATTTTTTAACTCAGTCTATGATACTGAGGCAAGAAATTGAGGATTCTTCCTTACTTGAAAACTGTGACTTTAAGTCACCTGATATCTATCTTCAGTTTATTGTTTTCAAATTGGGTATAATAATAACTAGTATGCATGGCTGCTGTAGGGCATAATGACATACCGATTTAAAAGCCCAAAAGTGGCAGGGCAGAATTTCACACCAAAATATGGTGTTATTAAATGTTCACATGGGAAATGCATTTCCTATTGAAAAGAAAATTGATGAATATTTTCTGCAATTTTAAAGAAAATAAGGGCATCTTTCTTGGATAATTATCTTGCTGAGAGGAAATAAATTACAGTTCCCTAAGGCCCAATCAGTTTTGCCCAGATTAGAAGACTCTACCTGTGCAAACCCAAAAGATAAATTATGTTCTTAATAATTAGGAATCATAATTAAAATTGAATTTTGCCACAGGGTCTTGGTAGAAGGTTGGTCTTTCAGAAATGAATTTCTTCCTGAAATCATAGTAAATTAATAAATATAGGTAGAAGATAAGTTAGAGGTGCTAAATCTTTAATAGAAAATATTTACTATTGCTGGGGGTGTGGTTCAGTGGTAGAGTGCTTGCCTAATGTGTACAGGGCACTGAGTTTGATCTCCAGCACCACAAAAACACACAGAAAATAAGAAATGTTACTGCCTTTTGTTTTCATTAATGTTATATAAATTTGATAAAATTTACTATTTTTGGATAGATTTGTTTTTTTTATGTTAAGGGAAAGAAAAATCTTATTCTATTAACAAATTTTGTTTGCTGAAATACATTCTTATAATATCTGTGCCATATTCCTGATTTAATTTTGTACCAAAGAAAATACAAAACTGTATTAATTTTAAATACTGAGATTTAATAATATATAGTGAAAACATCTTGACATATGATTCCTTACGTAAGAAGTTTACATTTGCATTTTTAATACATATATATATTTATAGTATTTTTTGCTATTCTTGAAATAGTTCTCAAAATATTTCACTGAAGTACAATACTTTCAGAAAATAAATGCAAACCTATAAGTGGTGCCCTTTTCTCAGGTTTGTTTCCTTTTTATAGAGATCAAAGACAAGGAATGAAGATACAGCAGCCTTGTCTTATCCTCAAGTGATACATTTCAAGAGCTCCCATGAATGCCTGAAACTGGTTAGTACTGGATCCTATGTACACTGTTTTTCATGCTGTGATAAAGTCTAATGTCAAACTAGGTATTGTAAGAGATTAATAATAATAATAACTAATGATAAGACTACAACTGTACTATAATAAAAGTTATACAAATATGGTTTCTCCCAAACTATTGTGCTGTAGATCTTAGCAAACTCAGCATACCATTTTTTTCTTTCCTTTTTAAATTGAGAACTTTTTTGTCACTTAAAGGAAGCATTTTAGGCTTCTCTTTGGCATATATAAATTTCCAGTATCATTATTCGTGTGCTTTGGGGATAATTATTAAGTAAAATAAGAGTTATTTGCACACAAGCATTATGATAAACAATAGTCAATCTGATAACTCAGATGGTACGAAGTGGTAGACGGGCAGGTAGCATATACAGCATGGATACATTGAACAAAGGGATGAGTCACATCCTGGGTGATGTACAGAAGGACGGTGCAAGATTTCACCATGCTACTCAGAATGGTCTACA
Source organism: Xerus rutilus (assembly GCA_028644305.1). Classification (NCBI taxonomy): domain Eukaryota; kingdom Metazoa; phylum Chordata; class Mammalia; order Rodentia; family Sciuridae; genus Xerus; species Xerus rutilus. The sequence continues at coordinate 50,279,488 of CM053406.1, forward strand.
ATTTAAACCTATGCATTGTTTTGATATTTTTAGAGTTTTTCATTTAATATTTTTGAACAGTGGATGACTTGGTAATATAAATTATGAAAACCAAAACTGTGGATAATACTACTGTAATTGTGAAAATTCTGACATTCAGTTGGTGATGGATCCTGTCAGAATGTACACTCTGCATATGAAGGTATACTACCTTCTACTACAACTCAAGGTCAGAGTGAGTGACTGAGGCTTCACTGTTAACATCTATATTTTAGGCAAAAGAGAAATTAGATCTTGAGGTGAGTCCAGGGCACAGAAAAAAAATATGTTATCAGGTGGCACTAAAAATAACATCATGCTGCCTATCATTTACAAATTTCTTATTGCTACCAATTTCTATAATTGAATATGATGTTATAACTGGTTAAGGTCTTCTGCAAGATGGCTGAATGTGTTATGAGTAAATACAAAATCTATGATTAGCATATTTAGGATGTTTTGCTCTTATAGAATATTTCAAGGATCTTAAAGGAACAGCGATGGCTGCAATCATTCATATGAGTGCTTTGTAGACACGCACAGTACCATCACTGTTGCTATTGCTGATATTGCTGCTGCTCATGAGTTTGTTTTTTTCTTTGCTGTTATGTAAATTCCAAGAGAGCCAGGATTTTTATCTACTGCTAGATTTCTAGTGCTTAAAACAGGGCTTGTTTCAATAAATATTTATTGACTGGCTGCTACAGGGGTAATTACATATTTTAATTGAATATTAGAGTGAGGTAGCCCGAGGTAGGCATTACTCATAAAACAGATATGAGCACAGGGTTCACTTAAAAACTATCCACTCATGCCCTATGTTACATTTAAAAATCTTGTGAACTATGGGACTACACTCAATAAAGTTTGTGTATGATATTCAATATGTTGGCAATATGCAAATTTAGGGCTTGGGAGTATTTGTTGTAGATGAAAGTTTAGAAGAGCACAGATTTGGAAGTGGTTTCTGAGCTGAACCTACGTACATAGGACAGAGGGAAGGGTCTAAAGAGAAGAGAATGATTGCAGAGTGAAAGAAGCTGGATGAAGGCTGAAACTGAGGTGGGAAACAGTGGAAGACCAATTCTGAGAAACTCCAAGATAGATGGTTGACCCACCAGGAAAGAAACTTAATTCTAATTCTGAAAGCAATTCAAAGTCATAGGAAAGCTTTAGATATGTAAAATCATTACAGCAGAGGATTACTTTGTAGGCAATATTCGGAACTGATTTTAAAAGTGAGGGAGGAGAGAGCGATTATCATCATAGAAAATACGTTTTTTATATGTGAAGACAACATTAACCTGTATTGCAAAGTTACGTTATTATTTCAATCCTAGTATATCACCAAAAGTTGAAAAAATTGCTTCTACAACAAATGTGAAATAGCTGTGTTGGGCAAACCACAAGTATTAAATCCAGGAAACAGAAATTGGCTATCTTTCAATATTTGTAATGAAAAATATAACTGTTTCTTTACTTTTTTCCAATCTTAATAAATCTTTACTCTAACTTCTCTTTAAGATATTTTTTTTCATAGCTACTTTCCTCTGTAAGTTTTCAAGTCAGGTATGAGACCAAAAGTGTTTGAATTAAGTTTGTCTGGGGAATGATTAGAAAAAAGGAATCAAACACAACTGTTTTTTTGGCAGTGTACCACTTTGGTCCTCTGGTAGTTTTGTGTTATTCCCTTTTTATATTGAATTTTTTTTGACTAGTCTAAAAGTTATACTTTTAAGTCTAAAAGTGTAAAATCCGAATGAAGAAAAGAATACTTAGGGGGCTGGGATTGTGGCTCAGTGGTAGAGTGCTTGCCTCGCATGAGCGAGGCACTGAGTTCGATCCTCAGCACCACATAAAATAAATAAATAAAGGTATTGTGTCCATCTACAACTAAAAAATATTTAAAAAAAAAAGAATACTTAGAGTATGGGTGTATATTCATTATAAATATAATTACTTATTATAAACTAGGACAGTGGGCTTTTCATTATTTAACATTTTCTAATATGCAGAGTGACCTAAGAGCTATCATTTAATGGATGCTTGTGCATGGAGGTTTTGCAAGCATTATTTCTAGTCCTCATAGCAGTTTAAAGAAGTACTCTGGACCCTATCTTTGGGCATTTCCTCCCCATTTCCCTCTCTCCTAGCCTTTAGATAAACTGTATGTTACATTGATACCTCTCTAATTATTATAATTTTGGAATATAAAAACCTATACCATTTAGATGCTGAACTATGTGCTATAGAAATCAACTATTAATAACTATTATAATTTATTTAGCTATCAATACCATGTATTGTGTTAAGTACTTGACATAAATGATCTTTTGAATCCTCTCTGAGGATTGAATCCTCACTGAAATGTGAGATTATCCTCACATTTCAGATGATGTTGAGTGAGTGATTATCTCAAGTTCATCCAACTGGTTCCTGAAAGCTATCTGATTTCAGAGTCGTACCGTCAGCACTAGGACAGATTGCCTTCCATCACAGCTACTGTTCCACTTGATTTGTTTTGTCCCATCTAGCATCTTGTAATGGAGCTGAGCCATCATCCAATCAGCTTGTTGTGTAAGTGATGAGAAAACAATGGTCCAGAGAGAGGTTCAACAACTAGTCAAATATTAGCTGGAGACACCTCTGGGAAGGAAACTGAGGTTTCCTCATTTTCTGCTCTGGTTTCTTCTCTATCTATACTGTTATTCTTGTGTCTCTAAATTGATTGAATGAAGCATTCTTGGGATTATCATTTTTTTCCATAAAATAATGAATTACTGTAAAACTCATGATTTACCAGCATTATTTGAAGACTGTTAAATGGGGTCAGCATGTCTGTGCCAGTTCTGCATTCCTATTCTGGAAGCACAAATTTAAAACAGAGTCTGAGGCCAGACATTTAACTTCTGTAGCATCCCTCAAAGGGCACAAAGTGGTTAAGATTATCAATACCAGAAAGTATGTCTAAAATTTTCACTGAAATTTGAAGACATGGCAAATTCTGCAGTGTTTCAACTTCCTGATTGTTCTCCGTTAAAGCACTTGCTTCTGAACTCAGCGACCACTGAATGCCACTTATTGATGAGAGTGGTCAATCTGCTGAAGCAAGGACAGTATAAAGGGAATTAATGGCTCTGTGGATACGGGAGGCACTGTACACATGCAGGCACTCACTGGCATTAATTTGGCCTGCATTTTCTGTTGTATGCTTTCCATGTACAGAGATTCAAAAACAAAACTAAGCAAAAAGTTGGAACATATTTCAAGTGACACTTTGTGTAGACCTGGCTGATGTCCTTTTATATTGAACAGGGCTGTTTGTTAGATGCTATCACTACATGTTATGGTTTGAATGTGAGGTGTCCCTCAAAAGCTCATGTATAGGACGATGCAAGAAGCTTTGGAGCAGAAATTATTGTGTTGTGAGAGTCTTAACCCAATCAGTGAATTCATTAATCTCCTGATAGGGATTCACTGAGTGGTAATTGAAGCTAGGTAGAGTGTGGCTGGAGGAGGTGGGACTTGGAGGCGTGGCTTTGGGGTATATATTTTGTATCTGGAGAGCACGAGCTCTCTCTGCTTTCTGATCATGACATGAGCCGCTTCCCTCCGCCATGATGTTCTGCCTCACCTCGAGCCCCGAGGAATAGAGCCTGCTGTCTATTGAGACCTCTGAAACCATGGGCCCTCAAACTTTTCCTTCTCTATAATTGTTCTGATTGGGTCCTTTTAGTCATAACAGTGAAATAGCTGACTAAAACACTAAAGAATGCTTTTAAGACAGAGTTAATGCTGGAACTGTAAGAATGATGACTAAGGATGATATTTATTAGTAACCCATAGAAAGTTTCACTATCACCATATTTCTGCTCTGGAGAGGGTATATTTTTCATTTTGCTTGAACTCTGAGAAAACAATTTTCTCATAGCTGAGAATACAGAAAACCTCCAATGAAGTCAGAGGGCATGGCACTGTGGTCCTTCTGTCCATTCCTGGGTAAAAAGTGAAGCAGACAGAATCATATAATGATTTTTATTCTTTAGCAATCAATGCAGTGTCAGAAACCTGGGCATTCAAGGCAACTTGTAACATAGAGAAGAAATCAGTATCAGCCTAGACCAGCAAGGGACAAGCACAGTGTGTGACCCACAGAGGTGGCTTAGCAAAGACAAAAAGAAGGGAAATTAATTAACACCAAATTCAAACAGATTTTTCTCACAGGCACACTGAAAGAATAGTTTTCATTAGTTATTCAGATAGCATGAAAAGGAATTGATATCAGGCTATAAAGTTTTTACTTACTATAGAATGTTTATTTCTTTTTTTTGGAGGTGGGTGTTTTCTATATTCCTTAGGCAAACTAAGACATAAAACAGTCTAATCTTGTTCCTTACTATGGGTGTAAGGATTTCAGTAGCCCCTGCAGGAAAGGTGAGAGGTGGATGTCTGTCTTGGTCCATACTTGATTATTCAGGTCAAGATTTTAATGTTTAAAGTTTCAATCAGAGGTTGGTAATGACTAGTATATAATTAACACTTATGTGAGAGTGTTATACACTATAAACACAGACATTTTTAGATACAAAGAGCTTAAAATTTGGGGGAATTCTTTTCATTAAATCAGAGCAATATCCTTTATCTGCTAATATTATCTCATGTTCCTTCAGTCTTTCTTATTTTCATCTTCATGTATATAATAATCCATGTACATTATTTCTCATTATAGCTAATATAGTTTTCATTCCAACTTGTCCTTAAGTATCCTAGGATTCAAAAAATCTCTATCGTGTTACCAAGTCCTTCCTCTCCTCTTATCATTTTATTCAAAGGCAAAGAAAACAATGTCTGACCTACTGCATGTTTAAGAAAAAAATCTTTGGATAAAAACTCATTACTACCTTAATTTACTTTTTAAAATTTTTTTGTTTTATTTATTTATTTATTTTAATATATTTTAGTTATAGATGGACACAGTGTCTTTATTTTGTTTATTTATTTTTATGTGGTGCTGAGGATCGAACCCAGTGCCTCACACTTGAGAGGCAAGCACTCTACCACTGAGCCACAACCTCAGCCCCTTTTGTTTTATTTTTTATTTTATTTATTTTTTAAGACAGCAGAACGCATTTCAATTCACAGTACACATATGGAGCATAATTATTCATTTCTCTGGTTATATACAAGATAGAGTCACACCATTTGTGTCTTCATACATGTACCTAGGGTAATGATGTCCCTCTCATTCCACCATCTTTCCTGCCCCCATACCCACTCCTGTCCCCTTCCTGCCCTTTGCCCTATCCAAAGTTCCTCCATTTTCTCCATGTTCCCCACTGCACCCTCATTATAGATCAGCATCCACTAATCAGAACATTCAACCTTTGGTTTTTTGGGATTGGCTTATTTCATTTAGCATGATATTCTCCAACTCCATCCATTTACCTGCAAATGCCATGATTTAATTCTCTTTTGATGCTGAGTAATATTCCATTGTGTATATATACCACAGTTTCTTTATCCATTCATCTATTGAAAGGCATCTAGGTTGCTTCCACAGTTTAGCAATTGTGAATTGTGCTGCTGTAAACATTGAAGTGGCCATATTACTGTAGTATGCTGTTTTTAAGATTTTAGGGTACAGACCCAAGAGTGGGATAGCTGGGTCAAATGGTGGTTCCATTCCAAGTTTCTAGGGAATCTCCATACTGCTTTCCAGATTCGTTGCACCAATTTGCAATCCCACCAGCAAAGAATGAGTGTGCCTTTTCCCAAACATCCTCGCCACACTTATTGTTGCTTGTATTCTTGGTAACTGCCATTCTGACTGGAGTGAGATGAAATCTTAGAGTACTTTTGATTTGCAATACTCTAATTACTAGAGACGTTGAACATTTTTTCATATATTTGTTGATTGATTATATTTCTTCTTCTGAGAATTGTCTGTTCAGCTCCTTAGCCCATTTATTGATTGGGTTGGTTTTTTTTTTTTTTTTTGGTGGTGTTTTTTGAGTTCTTTATATATCCTGGAGATCAGTGCTTTATCTGACGTGGGTATGGCAAAAATTTGCTCCCAAAATTTAGGCTTTCTCTTCACCTCATTGATTGTTTCTTTTTCTGAGAAGAAGGTTTTTAGTTTGAATCCATTTTTTTTTGTTGATTCCTGATTTTATTTTTTGCACTTTAGGAGTCTTGTTAAGGAAGTCAGGGCCTAATCTGACATGAAGAAGATTTGGGCCTCCTTTTTCTTGATTAGGTGTAGGGTGTTTTAATTTACTTTTGAAAACATAAACCTTTGTGTATTGTGGATGCCTGGTCTGTCTTCATACCCCGACACCCTGATCCTCCTGTGCTCACAGCACCAAGGAGAGGCTGCAAGTGGCCACAAGGCTAAGTTCTCGCTTTAATGGGATGGAAAGATGTGTGTGGCTTTTGTCTCTTTTCCTTTAAGAGAAACTGCTTGTCTCAGACTCCCTTTCTTTTCTGTTCTTGAAGCTAGAATTTGGGTGCAACTATTCCTGACTTAACTTGCAAACAAAGACAATGGAAAATATTTCCAACTTTCCCATGGGTATTAATGATTGAGATTCAGGGTGAGAAGTCATCTAAGGAATTCTCCAAATCTCAAGTTATTCTAGAGTTTACAAATTATGCTTTATGGATTTTTAAATGTAATGAGTAATAAACAATGAATCTTTTTTTCTGTGATAGAGTTGTACTAAATGTTTCAGAGATTTTCTGTAAAAAAAAAAGATATAATGATGAATACCTGGTTTATTATTGCTATGAACCAATATAGTGGCAAAAATATATACTCCAGTAACATATAAAATAATTTTTACATGATGTAGATATTTGACTAAGGAAAACATTAAAAGGTAGGAATATTAACATAATATGAACTTAAAATCATTAAAGAATAAAAGGTATGGTCACAAAGTTTGATATTTAAAAATCATCATTAAAAGATTTTTAAATCTTTAAAAATCATATTTAAAATCATATTTTAAAAATCACATTTATCATTTAAAAATCATATTTAAAATCATACTCAAATCATATTTAAAGACCTGCAGAGCCTTCCTTGCCCTGATAGTCTTGCTCTTTGTTTTGTGACAAATAAAGAAGATGCGGAAGACTTTCTTTTGCATTGCATTGACCTTGCTTGGACTGTCAAAAGTGCCTTCAAAAACCTCAGATTGGTTGTTAGGGCACCTGTGTCTTCACATAAGCTCATATCCTTATGTTCAGGGACAAAAATTTTAGTCCTCCTTGCCCTTATTTTAGTTTGACTGTTGAAGTTGCATTGCTTTTTCTAATGCAGATTTTAGATCTGTTTCTGATTTCATGTTAGAGTATTCCACAACACTCATATCTTTCTCTCTTTGCATTTCTTGTCATATAACATTTAAAAAGAATTTTAGCCTGTAGGAAATATTCAAACTCTGGAAAATGCCAACCGACGTGATTGTAACAGTATTCAAATAATGTCACATTCAGCTCTCTGAGCAAAGTTAACAGCCCTCCTTTAAAGCATGTGTCAAAATTGCCAGTTTAAAGGCTTATTTTGCTTCCCAAACTTGTTATTTCATGCAATACCATTCATAAGATTTATATAAAATATGCTGTTATATATAAATGGAGTAACACTAATTATTATTATTATTATTACAGAAATAAATCATTAGCAGCAGGAAGAGCCAGGAGTACACATTTATTTTTTTATTTTTATTTATTTTTTTGGTACTGGGGATTGAACTATGGGGTACTCCACCACTGAGCCACATCTCCAGCCCTATTTTATGTAGAGACAGGGTCTCACTGAGTTGCTTAGCGCCTTGCCATTGCTGAGGCTGGCTTTGAACTCACAATTCTCTTGTCTCAGCCTCCTCCTAAAGTGCAGGAATTACAGGCATGCGCCACTGCACCTGGCTAGGAGTATACACTTACAACAGGCCAATGACTATAAACAGTACTGTCTAATAACTATCCCTTTTCCTTTGGAGTCTTTTCAAACCATTGATTCTATATGTTGATAAGTTTTAATTCTCATGGGAAAGTTATGATACTTTCCCTTGTTTTCTTCTCAACCAGTTTTTTTAAGGATTTGGAAAAACATGTGCGCCAGGAAGGGCTTCCTCCTGGAAGCAGTATCTTAGCAGGTGGTAGAGGAAGAAGTCAGTAGAACTCCTAAGTGATTTTAGGACCAAAGCTGCTACCCCCAAATTGCTGGGTAGTTATTTGAGAGGGAAGGAAATTGAGCCTTATTTAAGTCTTTTTATTTTTGGGCTTTTTTGTTATAGCAGCTTAGCCTCTGACTTAACTAATTCAGAAATACTCTAAATGGTCTATTCCTAGGACTACATGGATATTTCCCTTATAGCTTGTCAGAAAGTTAGTTTTATTGTAACTTTGAATTGAACACATATAAGAGAAGATTTAGGTCAACCACCTCATCTTAGTGGTAAGTTGAGTCCAAAGAGATAGACAATCACTCGCCCAAGGACATTTGGAATCTTTCTCAGATTAGGAAAACATGTGATCCAGCAATCTCACTGCTAGATCTATCTCCAAAGAAAATGAAAGCAAAGTTTTGAAGAGATCTGTACTCCCATGTTGACTGCAGTAGTCATCTTCCTTCCTCCCTCTGGTCTGCTGTGAGTACCTCAACCAGAAGTCAGGAGGTTCAGATCTATCAGTAAAATCCACAGAGGTCAGTCTCCATCAGTGGACTGATAGGACAAAGGGGCAATATATCCAAGAGATGGAAACAACCTAAGTGTCCATAAATGGATGGTTAAAGAAAATGTGGCACATATACATAATGGAATACTGTTTAGACATAAAAAGAATGAAATCCTGTCATCTGTGGCAATATGGATAGAACTGGAGATCACTATCTTAAATAAGTCAGGTACAGAAAGACATATACCAGATGATGTCATTCATATATAAAATGTAAAAAATAAGTGAATTTCAGAGAAGTTGGGAATAGAATAGTGGTTACCAGAGCTGGGGAGGGAGAGATGAGGAGAGATTGGTGTGTGTACTTAGTTACAGTTAAATTGAAGTAATAAATAGGTGTGCTTTTGCACAGTCAAGTGTCAGTACAGGTAATGACAATGAATTATATATTTCAAAAAGCTAGAAAAAAGGATACTGAATGGTTTTGGTATAAAGAAATAATAAATATTTAAGTGAGATACTTTTGCCTGATTTAAATATTACATAGTTGTCCCTAAATAGGTCTAACTTTTATGTATTTATGTACCAGTTAAAAATAGAAATGAAATGTGGTTAATTTAGAAAATGATTCTATAATAGTTAATACATAGGAATATGCAAAATGTCTTCAAATATAAAGAATGAAACTATAATTTCTTTTGTACTATTTATAGTGGTACAAAGTAAATGTTCTTTTCCCCATCATAATGTTTTGAGTCTTTATTACTTAATTTTGGCTCAGTGTCTAGGATATTTGTGCAGAATAGAATTAGAGGAGTAAAAGTGATGTAAACTATATGTTAAGCATTTACATATATTATTTCATTTACTTAACATCATAAAGACCGTGAAGTGTCATTAGCCTCATCTTACAGAATTAGAATCTGAGTGGTTAAGAATCTATCCTCAGGTAACATAATGTATGGCAGAGCTGAGATTTTCAGATAAATAGATATATAGGTACAGATAGGAAACATTGAAAAAAAGTAATATAGTTAAAAAAATTACCAAGTGCTTTCTCATGATCTTGTTATAATATTTGCTGGTATTAATGTATATAATTCCTTTATTCACTGCAAAAGAACTGTATAAACTAGAAAATGGGGTGAATGCTTGTTGATATTTTAAATAATTCATTGACTAACCTTTGGACCCTGTGATTTGTAAAGTACACAGTTAGTAAAGAAATAAAAAATTATTTTGCACAACCAAAGTTCTAGGCAGTTTAGATGAAAATGGGAAATAGAACTATGACAAACTACAACTGAATTTTAAATGAATATGAGACCATTATAAAGCAATATGGATGGTGCGAATCCTAAGTTCCATATTAAGGTCATAGTAATAGCTTAGTGTTTTATGAGCCCATGTGGAGTTAGCAACATCATCTCTTTAATCTTAACTTTGCTTCAAGCAAAAATAAATCTTAATGTTGTAAACTGTATGCTAACATAACTGTCTTATTTAGTTGAGATCATTTTTTCACCTAAATGTCACTAATATCTTTCTGTGGCTAAAAACAAAATAAAAAACGAAAGAGGGCAAAAAGAGATGCCCTTCCATTTTGTCAAAGTGGTCAGTGTTTCTATAATTGTGGAATGACTTGTTGACAGAAGCTTTTCTAGTTTTGTTGGTGTAGTAAATTATCATGCATTAGTGCATAAATAAGCCAGGCTACATGAATAGGGCAATTCTGCATATTTAGGTCACTTAATTGCTAGATTGATGATTAATCTTTGGATGTTGCACTTCTGCATTTCAAGAGGAAGCAGGCACACAAGAGAGACCAGAAAAAGCTCAGCATTTTTGGAACAAAGTCAAGATTGGAGAAAAATGAGGAGCCTCCTGAGCCATGGTTTTCTGGGACATATTCAGGAATTTTTCTTTTAAAGGTATGAGAGATAAAATTTCAAGCAGTTAGGATCCAGAAAAGTCTCAAGGGCAATTATATAAAGAAAAGCAAATATTAAGCAAGAAGAATTTATTTTTAAAAAATTTTAAAATTTTTAATTTTTTGAGGTACTGGGGATTGATCTCAGGGGCTCTCAGCCCCTGAGCCACATCCCCAGTCCTATTTTGTATTTTATTTAGAGACAGGATCTCACTGAGTTGCTTAGTGCATTGTCATTGCTGAGACTGGCTTTGAACTCGAGATCCTCTTGCCTCAGCCTCCTGAGCCGCTGGGATTACAGGTGTGGCCACATCGCTGGCAAGCAAGAAATATTTATTAAGGGGATAGTTTTTGATTGTACTTTGAATTCACTATTTCATTTGGCCCTTGAGGTAAATTACATGACTTACAATTAGAATATGCATGTTACTTTCTTAACAAGAAGTTATATCTGTAGGAAAAACTCACATATATATAAATTCTGAATGTTACCCCTAATTCTTTCTGTAAATGACTGAAGAAACTCTATGCATGTATTCTAAGCTTTTGTGAACAGACCTAATCTACTGAGTGACAACTACTGAAATTGTAGGCATAGATGGAATTCTTCTTCCATTTAGGCAGGTATCTTTTGATTTGTGAAAAATTATAATAGTAAAGGAAAGATTGCTCTTTATAATCAATACTCTTTTTTTGGCTTTTTTCTCCATTAGGAAAACATTTATTTCAGTGGGTTTTAATTAGAATATGAGGTTTTTTTCATGTTTTTGGGTTTTTTCCCATGTTTCCTATTGTATGGGGAAACAATATCATTCATTTATATTTTAAAATGAGAACCAAAATTAATATTTTTATAAACTAGGCAAATCCATAAAAATAATTTTTTTGATGATAAACCAAGAAGTTTAAATATTTGAAGAATTTAGGAATCTGACATAACTTTCTTATGTACATATATGAATACTCCATAGTGCATCTCAATATAATGTACATCCACAAGACTGTGATCCTAATTAGAATAAGATAATCTCTGTGTTTCTATAAATACGTCAAAATAGGCTCTACGGTCATATATAACTAAAAAGAACAAATAAAAAATAAAAAAAATGTTTAGAAACACCTTACATTCTATATAATAAAGTCTTGTGGTAAAATGATTAGAATTCAGTATCAGAAAAGTAGTCATTTCTGCTGTACTCTTTCTGGAGGAAGATACTGCAAATGAATTGGGGTTAAGAAAGGGAGCTCAACAAAGATTACAGGAAAGGGAGGCCCCAGAAGTTGGCAGTCTGTTCATTAATATCCTAAGGCAGGACAGGGACAGAGGGACAGAGAATGGGGTGGATGCACATACAAGAGAGGAGAATGGTTCTCTGTTGTGGTACCATGATCATTTCTGAGGCCTCATAGTGGCCATATGTCTGGAGATTGGCTTCCTCCTTATGTCTTTCTATTAGGCAGGGTCTCAACAGAACAGAGATGACTCACTCAAACAGGATGATTGAAGGAGGATTCCAGCATCTGAAATGAGGAAGTCATGTGCATTGAGAAAGTCCTAGCCAGCTGGAGGCAGCCTCAGAGAGAAGAAGCTTGGGAACAGATACTCCAAACTCATCCTCCTCCTTCATTCTGATCTGCTGGAATTTCCTAACCAAAGATCAGGAGGTCCAGAATCTACTGATGTAATCCATGGAGGTCAGCCTTTATCAGGAGGTCAAAAGGGGGGAAACAATATGGGTGTTATGAGGTGAGGACAAGTGCTCCTGGTCAATGGAAATGTCTTCTTGAGTCCTTATAGTAGGTGGTATCATTTACATGTGAGCCGAGCATGTGAGTCATCTGGATGAGTCCTGTCAGTTCCACAGCTTTGATGAAGCTGAGATCAGATCAGAGTAAAATTGCTAAGACTTCTGAACCCTCTTGGGAGATGGAGTCATCCAGTTCTTCCCTTTTTTTTGGTACTGGGGATTGAACTCAAGGGGATTCTACCACTCAGCCACGTCCCCAGCTCCATTTTGTGTTTTTATTTAGAGACAGAGTCTCACTGAGTTGCTTAATGCCTCACTTTTGCTGAGGACTCTTGATCCTCCTACCTCAGCCTCCTGAGCTGCTGGGATTACAGGTGTGCATCACGGCGCCCAGCTCCAGTTCTTCCCTTGGTGCACTCAAATCTTAACAGAGACCCCCTTGTTAGGAAGAACATAATAGAGCTTGTGTCATTTTTCTTCTTAAAACATCTCACACCTAGCTATGTTTTGGAAATTTTAGTATTCTTTGATCTAGGTGGCTAATAAAGCAAGTGCATCAGAGTAAAGATAATAAATGATCTATTTTTGTACTACAATTCCTGCATCTATAAAACATGAAATTACTTTCATAGATTTTTTCCAACATGCCTCCAAAAATTCAGAATCTTAATTGACTTTTATTACTGTGCTATAAATGAGATATTGAATAAAGAGCCCATTTCTTCATAAAATGCTTTTATAATCTTATATTGTGCTTTAATGACATCATTGTACATTAAAAAGTTCAGAAGACCCTCAATACCTTGCAACTGTAGTATTCATTTTAAAGTATCATTTTTGATATTTAGTTGGATTCAAGTAGATTATTTTCCTGGGAGGAAATTACTTCTCAACTTTTAGATGTTCATTTCATGGTGGATAGGTTTTCAAAAGAATTTGCCACTCTCACATTCTCTAGCAAAAACAAAATAAAAATTTCCAAAATTTAAATCTTAATTTTCAGTCTCATAAATGTTATGCATAATATATAGGAAAATACAAAATGGTGTCCATACATTCACTTACATTTATTGATTGCTAACCATGCACAAAGCACTGTGTTGGGCACTAGGAATGCAGAGATGGCAAACAGTCTGTGCTCTTCTGCTCAGAGTCTTGTGAAGGGAAAGATAAGTGGCAACACAATCACTGCACCTTCCCAGGAAGGATAAGGAACATGTACAGAGGGAACTCTTTCTCTTCTCATTCTAGAACTCCAAAGGCATGAATGCTAAATTTTTTATTAGAGTCGCACAGTTTCCTGAAGTTTTGCTCATTTTCTTCAGTCTATTTTATTTTATTTTTGGTTCAGAATGGGTGATTTCTATGGTTCCAACTTGTTCATCAATTCTTTCCTCTGTCATGTCTGTTCTGCTGTTGAATCCATGCATTAAGTTTTTATTTTGGTTACTGTATTTTTTAGTTCTAACTCCATTTGATTATTTTTTTAAAAAATTAATTTTATATATTTATAGAGTATTACATGATGCTTTGAAATATGTACACGTGAAATGGCTAAATCAAGCTAATTAATATGCATATATTACTTTACATACTAATCATTTATTTGTATTTGAGAAAACTTAAAATCTATTCTTAGTCATTTTCAAATACAGGATACACAGTTATTAACTATAGTACCATGTTGTACAGTAGATTTCTTGAAGAATTTATCTTTAACTGAAATTTTGTATTCTTTGACCAAACTTTCTCTAAATAACCCTAATTTCCAGTCTCTGGAAGTCACTATTCTACTCTCCACTTTCCTGAGTTTGACATTTTTAGATTTCATATATAAGTAAGATCCTGAGGTATTTATGTTTTGTACATGGCTTATTTTACTTAACATAATGTCTTCCAGATTCATCCACATTATCACAGGATTTCCTTCTTTTAAAATGTAGAATAGTATTCTGTCGTGTATGCATACCATATTTTCTTTATCCATTCATCTGTTGGTGGACACTTAGGTTCCAAATCTTTTTTTTTAAATTTTTTTTTTTAGTTGTAGATGGACACAATGTCTTTGTTTTATTGCTTTGCATGTGGTGCTGAGGATCGAACCCACGACCTCATGCATGAGAAGCAAGCGCTCTACCGCTGAGCTACAATCCCAGCCCTAGAATTCCAAATCTTAGCTATTGTGAACAGTGCTGTAAAGAACATGGACGTGTGCCTGTTTCTTCAACATACTTTTTTTCATTTCCTTTGAATATCCTATAGTAGGGTTTCTGGGTCACATAGTAATTTTTAGAAAATTGATTTTGAGGATCTCCATACTGTTTTCTATAATATCTGTATTAATTTAATCTGCCATCAACAAGGTACAGGGTTCCTTTGCCTTTATACCCTCAGCAACACTTACATTTTATCTTTTTGATAGTAGCCATTTCAACAGATGTGAGATCATATATCAGTATGATTTGATTTATATTTCTGTGATGATCAGCCATGATGAATATTTTTTAAATATACCCATTGGCCATTGGTATATCTTCTTTTGAGAATTATCTATCCAAATCATTTGCCCATTTTTAAATTGGGCTGTTTTCTTGCTATTGAGTTATTTGAGTTTCTTATTTATTCTGGATTTAAACCAAAATGGATTGCGTGTAAATCTTTTCTTCATGTTTTGTCTTTACTCTGTTGATTGTTTCTTTTGATGTGCAGATTTTAATTTGATGTAGTCACATTTGTCTGTTTTTATTTTTTGCTTGTGCTTTCAGGGTCACATCCAAAAGGTCATTGACAAAATTAATGTCAGGAAAATTTTATCCTGCTTTGTTTTAGTAGTTTAACATTTCAGGTCTTATGTTTAAGTATTCAATTCATTTTGAGTTGATTTTTACTAGTGGTATATGATAATGTTCTAATTTTATTCTTCTGCATGTGGCTGTCCACTTGTCTCAACATTATTGAAGAGACTGTCTTTTCCTCATTGTGTGTTCTTGGAAATTTTGTAGAAAATTAATTGACCCTGAATGCATACTTTTTTTTCTGGATTCCCTATTATGTTTCATTGATTTATGTGTTTTTATGCCATTACCATACTGTTTTGATTACTAGAGCTTTGTGGTAGATTTTTAAATTGGGTAGTGTGATGCCTCCAGTTTTGTTCTTTTGCTTCTTTGTTATAAATTCTATTTCTTTGTTGGAAATTTCTTTGCTTATAATTTACATTTTCTCATTTGTCTCAAATATGCTTGTAATTGTTCATCAAAACATTTTTATGATAACTTTGAAATCCTTGTCAACCAATTCCAACACCTATGTGGTTTCAATGTTGGCGTCTCTTTTTTTATTCAGTTTTCTGGATCATAGTATAAGTGGTTTTTGTTGTATTCTATATACTTTTGGTGATACATCATATGACTCTGGATCTTATTTAAATCTTGTTTTAGAAGATCTTTTCTGATAACAGGACAGTGGTGGAAGGAGTCACTGCCTCATAACTGTCAGTTGACATGGAATGCAGGTTTCCCACTTGGTTTTCTGCTATGTCCTGCAAGGCTGTTAATTCAAGTTCTTGAACCCAGGGTGAGGGGATGGAGAAAAGACAAACAGACACACAAATACAAAAAAAGCTGGGCCTGGGGGATCACTAAACCTTGATAGGGAAACAGTGACCATGAGCAAGCTCAGCACATTTGTTATACAGGTTTAAACATCAGAAGGATTTATTGTGAGAAATTTTCTTCAAGATAAATAGAATCGAAGTTGAGAGTATAAACAGCCCAATTAGAACTATCAACTTGTGCCCATAATTCCCTACCCCCAGGCAGCTCGCATTTGAACCCAAGGTTAAGAATTGATAAATCCGTGGCTGGCATGTAATTTCCCTTTGAATAGAGTGTCAGCACAGCAGCTGGGCAGTCTCAAATCAGTGCCTTTTGCACTGAGCGTGTTCCCAAGAGGGGCATTGCCTCTATCGCCAGACAGCTCAAGGACCATAATTTATTTGCCACTCCTGACGGTTTTCCTTGGTACTCTGTTGGGAGAGTAACTAGGGCTTCTCTATTAAAGCCAGATGGCTGTGGTAGTGCAGGCTCCACACTAGGCCACCACTGCCCTTACCCTACCTGGGAGGGGATGGGATATGTCATTACCTCTCTCCACTTGACCTCCAAAGACACTGTGGGGTGGGCCTCACTACTGCTGGAGAGTGGCCTCTGCTACTGGATGAGAATGGGAGTCAAATATCACCATATGGCCTTCTATGACAATCTACCTTGGGAGAGGGCCTTAGTTACCACCAAATGCGGATGGAAGTCCTGACTCCTTACCCAGTCTTCTCTAATACCATACCCGTGGCAGCATGGGGCATTTTATTATGGCCTGCCCATGGGGAAAGGAGAGGCTCCTCACTCAGTCTTCACTGACAGGGCCATGGGTGGGATTGCAGTTTATCCATGCTCTTTGGTTGAAGTGGAGCTATTATTGTCTATAAGTTTCCTGTCTTTCTCAACTTAGTTCCTAGTTCTTTGGCTAGAGGACAGGTTTTTCTGGGAGACTCTTTTTGTCTGCGCTCATTGATGTTTCTGAGTTTCTGACTTCCAACTCCAAGTCTGGACTACATAATACAAAAAGAAAACCCAGGGAACTCACCATGTGTCAATCTCTGGGTCCCTAACCAATCTGCCTTTACCCTTCCTCTGGAGTCTTCTTTGCTCTACTGTGGTGGGAAAAATAGGGAGGAGTTCCTAATGATATTGTTTTAACTTCTAGATTCAGCCATTCCTGAAGCTTCCCTTCTCAATTACAAAAGCCAATACATTTTCTTTTCATTTGTTAAGTCATTTTGAATGGGTTTTCTGTCACTTTCCAGTAAGGTTTCTTAGGGCAAGCAGAGCCTGAGGCAGAGATGGCACATTACTAGAGCCTTCTTGTGTTGGAGGTAGGCCTGTTTTTTGTCAGTCCTTGGGCTTCCTCTCACATGCACTTTTTTTTTTTTTTTTTTTAATGGTGTCACTTCTGACATTGAAAGTTCTAAGAATCTGAAGTTGCTGGTTGCATTCCGGGTTTCTTCAACTACAAGATCATTTTCATTCAATTATACTGCAAACCATATAAACAAGAGTGGAGAGATGCCACAGACCCTGGAGCATCTCAGGGGACTGAATTATAACTTTTCAAGCCTGCAATAAAATACAGCTTCCAATAAAACTTCATTGCCAAAAAATGGGAGAGAAACAGAATGAGAAGAATACAAAAAAAAGTCAAAGAGGCAGATCCTAAAAAATTTGTGGTGGAAAAAGTACTAGACTGATGTGACATGAATGGGAAGGTGGATTATTTCTTGGTGGGATTTACGGATATGATCCTTGGTAACCTGAAGGAAACTTAGATTTCCTGAAGACTTTCTTAATTCTCAGAAGGCTAGTTTAGAAAAAGATGGTACAAAAAGAAAATCTTTATCTGACAGTGACCTTGATGATAGCAAATTAAAGAAGAATATAGATATTGCTGAAAACCAAGAGGCTTTGCCACAGGTCTTGATCCTGAATGAGTAACTGGTGTCACAGACAATAGTGAAGAATTCACGTTTTCATGAAATGGAAAGATGCAGATGAAAGAGGCTTGGTGTTGGCAAGAGACAAATATGAAGGACTAACTTGGTATTCTTGTCCAGAAGGTGAAGTTCAATAACTATCAAACTTCAGTAGTTCATGTGAAACAATGACTTCATTCTAGTGGAAATCAAGTTTGATATGTCCATTTTGAGGTAGTACTACTGGGGAAATTGTTGGGTTTTTTATTTTTTCATCAATAAGCACTGGTTACTTTGAACAAATAAATAAAAGCTATGTGTGGTATAAAACAAAACAAAACAACACTGGTGGGGAGTAAAAATTCTCTACCCTAGCAGCTGGGATAGAGCCCATGCCTGCATCTGCCAGGAATGATGTGTGATTTAAAGTAAGTCATTTGCTCTCTGTGCCTTTGTTTCTATTGCTATAAACTGGAGGGGTGAACTCTAGATGGTTTGTCAATTTTGCATCAGCTCACCAAGTTTCTACACCAGAAAGTGGGGCAAAGCATTTTACACTTGGTTTCTCTGTGATTTAGTGTAAAATACTAGAAAATTAAGGTTGACGTTATTTATCATAACTTCACTTGGAATGCAAGAAAAGGTTATTACTGTGCTAACACAATGGAAGGTGACATTTTCCTACAGTGTAGCGGTATGATCACAGTAAAGAAAATAAGCAAACAGGAGGTGATGTGGCCATCTGAGGTTGTGGTTGTGTGGTGATGGCATATGAAGGTTAAGAGCTGTCAAACGCATTGCTCTTTGAGTCAAAGTTTAAAAAATTATGCTGGAGACAATGTTCATTTAAATAATTTAATGCAGGGAGGAAAATGATCAAGACAAGACGCTAGATAGGAATTTCTTATGCTATAATTATTCACAACAGTAATGGCCTTGAAAACAGAGTTGCATTTTCCTTTGTGATTTTCTTTTGAAAATTTCTTTGATACCAATGTGTCTCAACTTGTTTATGTGGCCCTCATATATATTGAGCATGTGCCCAGTGGTAGAAAGAAATGCTGGTGAAGGGATTTCAGAAGAATGTGGTCTTGTCCCTTCTCTGCAACTTCTTGGGGCAGACTCCTGTGAGGATAAGGAAGAGGAGTTTGCCTGTGGACACAGCATTCCTACCTCCTGGCTCAGCCAATGCCTAATTCTGCAAGCCAGTATTCCATCCCAAGTCAGGGAATGAATTAGAATGTGTTTTATCATGTTTCTTTTTCTCCTATTTCAAAGACAGAAAGAAAGTTATGAAACACATGGAATTTAAGGTGAATAAAGTGGCTAACATTGAATTTGTGATGAGTTGGAATAGTTGTTATTGCAGTTAAAACAGCCTGTCCTAGTTTATAAATTAAGTTTTTTTCCCCTACAGGAAAGAATTAATTTTTGAGTTAAGACAAATACAGTAGGAGTTTTTTCTTCCCAAAATAAGCCAGGGAAGTTGTATCACACTCAGGCAGCTTTGGATTATTTTGTCAGGTCCTATTCCTTGTGGCTACCCAATCTGGTAGGCATGATGCTCATTTCAGTTATGGAAATCTTTAAGCCAAATACTCACCTGTTTCTTTTCTGCCTTGTTAACGAGCTGTCATTCAAAACTGAACGTTACAGGCTGGATTTATTTTTTATTTATTAAAAAAATTGGCAGTAAAATAAATCTCCTCATTCAAAAGAGTTAAAAACAACAACTTAATTATTTTACATTTTGGCCTTTAAAAATAAGATTGGCTTTTATGGCAATTACTGGTTTGAACAGATATGTAAATGTGATGGCTAATGCAGTGACAATTTATATTTTAAATTATTTGCTTCCTTATAATTATGGATCTGAGTGGCAAAATTACTAGCATCACAGCTTCCTGTATATTTTAGAAGGATAGTCACAACAGAATAAGTATTTCAAAATGTTCTAAAATGTATGAGGTTCCTTTTATCTTTATTGGAATGAGTAACTGTACAAAATGATTTATATTTTATTATTCCTTTAGAATGGGGAGGGATGGAAGGGAGGAGTTGGAAGGTATGGAGAGTGCTCCTACAATAGAAAGGTAGAGAGTTGTGTTTGAATAGGAGGATATTTGGTTAAGAATTTCAGATGAAGTATAACATTCATTTCTTTTTTTTTAATTTTTTTTTTTAGTTGTAGATGGACACAATGTCTTTATTTTATTTGCTTTGTATGTGGTGCTGAGGATCGAACCCAGGGCCCCATGCATGTGAGGCAAGTGCTCTGCCACTGAGCCACAATCCCAGCCCTAACATTCATTTCTTATATTGTGATAGGATTCTTCCTTTTCCATACAACCCTGACCAAAGGTTGATTCGCAAATGTCTGGCTATTGTCTTCTCATTGTCTTGACCCCATCTGTTGTGGCATGTATGGCTTATAGCATTTCTGTCAAATGCCATTAAAAGTGTCTTCCTTCTGTGCACAAGTAACCAAAGCAGGAATAAAGCTGCTGGAGTTAATAATGATTTGAGATTAGTGATTTAAAAAAAAAGTCACCGGTTAATCTGAGTGAAGTTAACAGTGTAGGTGGAAATCAAAGTTCTGGGTACCATGGTGGGGTGTTCAAGCTATCTTTGATTTCAGCACTGTTTGAGAGGATTTAAATATTCTTTTCCAGAATGCAATTGATAGTGAAGAAGATTCCTAGGTTGTCAAAGATATTTTGATATCTTTATTAACAAAGATGTTTATCATCCTGTTCATCATAGCCTGAAATGGTCTCCTATCATATATATGTGCAATGAGTTATAAAAGAAGGATATACCATATATACTGGACCAGTGTTGGAGAAATACAGGGGCAATCTGTGTGACAACAGAAAGCAACATTATACAAGATGGAAAAAAAAATGTGAGGGAGATATAAGAAGGCATCTGGCTAAAAAAGAGGTTAGGGACCTGCAAGAGTTTGGATCTAACGTGTCCCCAAAAGGGCCATGTGTGGAAGCCTTGTTCCCCAGCCTGTGATGGTATTGGAAGAAATGCACTCTTTTGAAGGTAGGACCTAGTGGAAGGAAGTTAGGTCATCAGTGAACATATCCTTGAAGGAGATATTGAAACTCTGGCCACTTCCCATCTTTCTCACTTGTCTGTCATGACGCAAGCGACTTTGATCTGTCACGTGCTCACACTGTGCTGTTCTGCCTTACTACAGTCTCAGAAACGATGCCAATAGACTACAGACTGAAACTTCTGAAATGATGAACCAAACTAAACCTTTCCTCCTTTTAAATTGATTTGTTTTGTTCTTCTATTGCAAAAGAAACCTGACTAACAGGCCTTTTCCCCTTAACCATATGAATCAAGATCTTATCCTTTGGTTGAGTCATTTATATCTCAGGAGAGGAGACTGAACCGTCAACAGGTGTGATAGGTCAGTGGTTTTTCTAGAAAGCAGAAGTGAACCAGTCCCAAAGCAACAAGAAATCCTTCCTGGTCTCTTGCAGGAAAAATGATTTGACTGGAAAAAGCCAGGGATTGATCTTAGAGCCAAGAGTAGTTTTACCTTATGAGCCTTACTTGAAAGGAGAGACAAAATAAGAGTGTTTGCAGCTGAGGTGAATGAACATTTAGTCTAAATAGAAAAAAATTTTTCTGGACTTTTCTATGAGATTTATCCTCTGACTGTAAATTAGACATCTCCATGTAACAGCATTCAAGAGATTTTGTTCAGCATTTCTGACATGATTAGGAATGCTGGATATAATTTGGTGATGTTTTAGTGTTTTCTTGGAGAAGATTCCGGAAATACTGTATGGATTATGTCTGGATATATTCATTTTATTTATAAATTGCAATCTATTTTCTTTTAATAACTTCATCCCAAACATGGCAAGAGGCAAGATTATCATATGATTTTTTCTTCCTTTTTGGGAAAAAATTAAATGTGTAACTCAAATACTACAAACTTATCTTTGAAAAACTTTGCAAATATATTTCTTCCTAGGTGATGACTACGTGTTATAAGTCACTGTGCTGTATTAATAGGAAGTGGAAAGATAAGGTCTAAACATGCCAGGGCCATTCTATTGAAGAAAAAGCTCGGTTAGGATTTGACTATGGCAGGAAGTTTTTTTGTTCCTGGAGAACTATTTGGTCCTTTTGGCCACCACAAGAATTGGAAACTGGATTTTTTCACAGTGAGTGAACGAGAGAGCAGTGTGCACCTTTCCTTTCCATTCTGTTGACTGTGTTTTGAGCCCTTTGGGAAACATTTATATCTCTTTGGAGATAAAGTGAAGAGAAAGTAATGCAAATGAACACAAATTGGTCAGAGTGACTTGGGTGGTATTTTTTAAAACAACATAGATCTTCATATATCCAGATTTTTCTTTGTCTCAAGTATTAGATATGAAATATAACAGTATAAAATTGACTGAGTTATGAAATGTGAAAATAAATTTTTTCAAAGTACATTTATGCTTCCATTTTTCCAAAGTGAAATGGAAAGAAAACACTGAGCGTGAGATATTTGGAACTCTAAATATTTTACCATGTTTACCAATGACTAGCTTATGTCATGGGGTTTTCTGTTATGATTTATCTGTTGTTATGTTCTGTAAAATGAAGTTTTATCATTTGAATGTGGATGATTTGATCAACATATCTGATCTGCACATTTATATTGACTCTCAAATAGTTTGATACAGGTAGTAGATATACATGTCAAGAACTTCAATAGGTTTTATACATTTCCAACTATGTATACTTTCAGGAAACCATGTCTGCCTGCCCTTAAGCCCTCATGGACCCTACAAGAACAGCTTCTGGTAACAAGAGGTATTGACACACAGAGGCAAAGGACAGGGCAGTAGTGTTAGTTCATTTAAAAAAATTGAATGTATTTCTATGCATTCATTTTCTTAAGCCAAGGTCTAAGATAAGAATTAAAAATCCACAGCTTCAGGGAATCGAGAGTTAATGCATGTGTATTAAAGTTATCTTTTTATGGTAATAGAATCACACTTAATATTTTAATTTAATGATTATAAGTAGCAGCTGATCCTGATCTTAGCAAAGGTTGAGCAATAGGGTAAAGCCTGGGTATGAGAGAGGTAGAGAGGACAGCTGCTACCTGGTACCACAATTGGTGCCACAAGGAAAAGTGGGCCCGATGTTTTCAACTCTTCCAGTTTTTCTAATGGGGTCATAAATTGTGATCTTTTGTAAAGTACCTCATATTTTACACATTGGCAATATAAAAATGGATGAAAAATGATTTTTGAATACTGCATGGGCCAGCTCAAGAAGACAAACAGATGGTGTCCTCAGATTTGGTCCATGTCTGCCAGTTTACAACCTCTGGTCTATATGGTGAGTACTTTCAAAACTATTTCTCCTGTTCTGTGCAACAGACTTAGATACAAATCTTCTGGTTAGACATTTTGCCTGCATAACCTTTAAAATACCATGTTCACAATGGTGCTCATGAACCACCCTGCTCTTGGCCAAGCCCTCTCTACTCCCAGACTCCCAGCATAGTGTTCTGTTCAAAGTCAATGACATGGCTATGACCCATTCGGACATTGCTATCTTCCTCTATTCATTTACTAATTCCTCCTAAATACTTCTTGACCTGCTCTTTGTTATACCTCAATTTCTGCTCATCTATTTCTGTGATTGCTCTAAACCATCCTAATGTCCTCCTGGCTGCTGGAGTGGTCAATTAAAAATGAAGATATGACTTTGCCCCTCTCTTTCTTAGATGTGCTTTAATGGCTGATCTCAGCTATGAGATGAAACTAAGCCTAACCTCCTTAGGCTGACAAATCCTCTCTGTCCCTGCTCCTGCAACCTCTCCCATTCCATGTCCCCCTATCTCCTACCTTTCATCCTATTAACACGAAACATCTTGCTTTTCTACACCACAATGCCCTTTCCTGACTTTGTGCTTTTGCTCATGTTGTGTTTTCTTTCTGGAACTTCCTTTCCATCTTGTTTGTGTGATTCCCTCTCATCTGTCCTTCAGAGCTCTGCTCAGGCAACATGTTGTATAGCCATCTTTCTTCCAGGCTCGGCATACTGTGCATGCTATTCTCATACTGTCTATCATATTTTATGAACATGACCTGTTCATGTACTAGGCTAGATGTTCCAAATGAAAAGATCCACACATTATCATCTTTGATTTCTGTGTTCCTAGCAGAGCTCCTGGTCAAAGAAAGACAAGCTAAATATGTTAGTTAAACTGAAATGACCTGAGTGATCCCAGAATCCCTTGGGGGAAGCAACAGAAGAGAAAATCAGCATGTAGAATGGGGAACTAGTTGAAATTCAGCTAAGAGAGAGTGGGTGTCATGTACTACACACACACACACACACACACACACACACACACACAAGCAGAGCTAGTGTACAAAGACTAGAAAATTGGTTGGTTGAGAAAAAATTATCAGCTTTGGTTTTAGAAAGTCTATTTCTAGGAGACTTGTTGCTTTCCCCCTAGAGATGTCATGGAAGGTGTATGCAGGACCAAATGTACTTGGTGGTTTTTACTTTCTTGAGAGCTGCAGCCATGCAACTTTCAGTGGCATCCAGAGGCAACAGTTTTTAATTTTTAAGACTCTCCTTGGGCAACTTGCCAAGGACTCCCAAGGACATTACAGTGGTACTTTCTAAGAGGTCTTTTAATCTGGTTTTTCTCATATACCACCTGCTTTTAGGACAAAGTCCTAGAGGTGCCATTTTTGTTAGCTTTTTTGTTGTTGTGACCAAAAGACCTGACAAGAACAATGTAGAGGAAGAAAAGTTTATTTTGGCTCACGGTTTCTGAGGTTCAGTCTGTGGTCGGCCAACTCCATATCACTGGGCCTGAAGTAAGACAGAATATCATGGTGGAAGGGTGTGGTAGAGGAAATCAGCTCAGGACATGGCAACTAGGAAGCACAAAGTTCCACCCACTAGGGAAAAAAAATATAAACCCCAAAGGCACACAACCCCAGTGACCTACTTCCTTCAGCCACACCCTATCTGCTTATGGTTATCACCCAATTAATCCACATTCACTGATAGGCCACACCTCACATAATGTAATCATTTCACCTAGAAAATTCTTGCATTGTCTCACATGAGAACTTTTTGTGGGGAACCTTATATGTAAAACATAACAGGTACTCTGAAGATTCCCCAAGGAAACCCACAGGAGTGTGGGTGGTAAGTAGGTTTTACCCTACATGCCAACTCTAATTGAATGTTAGTGGCTCCAGTGAAACAAAGTAAACCCAAATCCTTGTCCACAAGGAGTCCACAATCTAGCTGCGGAGTCGATCAGGTAAACAGAAATGCCACGATGCAACAGAGAAGAAGGCAGGCATATTGGGGCAATCTTCTATAGCAACTACTCCAAGTGTAGTTGAGTAGGCCCTGCAATGAAGGTGAGCACTGGATATAGCCAATCTATGTTTAGGCATAAGCTTTCTGACTCCAGGCACATGAGCAATAAGCAGTTTACCAATAAGCTCTTTCAGAATCATTGTTTTAGAAAACACCAGAAGAAAAATAAAGAGACAAAGGATGTTTGGTTAGAAAGTAGGCTGCTATGGTTAATTTTATTTGTCAACTTGACTGGGTAAAGACATACCCAGATACCTGGTAAAATATTATGTCTGAGTGTGTCTTTGAGGGATTTATTTTTTGGAAGAGATTAGCAGTTGAATTAGTAGACTGAATTAAGATTTGCTCTCACCATGTGGATGGGAATAATCTACCAAGGACTTAAATAAAATAAAAAGGTACAGCAAGGGTAAATTCTTTCTTTCTTTAAGGACTCTCAGCACAGATTGCATCATGCCACTGGCTTTCTTAGTTCTCCAGTTTGCAGATGGCAGATATGGTCTTCTTGGCCTCCATAATCAAGTGAGCCAATTCACAGGGTAAATTGCCTCTTATCTTTCCATTTATCTCTATATCTCATTGGTTCTGTTTTTCTGAAGACCTGACTAATACAACAACCTTTGCCATCAAACAGACCTGGCTTTGTGACCTTGAGGAAACGACTTACTTTCAAAGCCTCAGTTTTCTACTATCAATGAGGCACTGTACTTATTTTGTAAGATTTTGTGTGTGTGTGTGTGAGAGAGAGAGAGAAATATGTGGCTAAAAAAAGTCCAGTGCTGCTAGCCAAGAACACTGTGTTTCCTCCACTGATGTTATTATGCCAAACTCTGCCTGGGAGTTTGGGTCAGGTACTGTGAACCAACACTGACTCTGAATACCACCAACTGAAATGGACTCCAAAGGATACAACTTGCCAGGCATGGGTGTACACATTTCTCATAGATCCTCAGCTTGCACCTACTTTCTATACAGAGGGTAAAATGCCTTCAAACTTAGAATTCCTCAGGCACAGAGGCATTTCAGTCCTTTAATAAGATTTTCTGTAATTAATATTCATTCTTAGGTTCAGGGCTATGGAAAAATCAGCTTAAGTCCTATAAAAAGATATTTTATTCTAGTAGCAGAAGTGTTAGTTCTATTTGCATTTGCAGTAATTCCCTTCAACAAAATAGATTTGCCCTATATATAAAATAGTTTATAATCTATGATTTAATAAAGTAAACATAAAATGTAAAATTATTCTATCTACACAATATGTTTGATATTAATTATTAACAGCAACCAAAGCAGGCTTAAAATTTCATTAGTTGTCCTTGGTGTATATTAACAATCTTTGTCATGTTTGCTTATGTTGAATGGGTAGGGGAAAAGAGTGAAGAAGAGGAAAGAGGCTATAACATCTGTTGAGGGAGTGCCTAATATTTGCCAGAAAACGTATATATGTCATCTTATTTAATTTGCATGACCTCCCTGGGAGGTTAGTGGAGTCATCCATTTAAGTACAAGTAAAAATTAAAACTCAAAGACAGCAAGTTTATATAACAAGGTTATTATTTAATAAGAGGAGAGTTAAGGTGGTAGGGCCTTTGTTTAAACGAGATACACCCCTGTTACCCTTCCTAGACGGAGATTTAACAAATGGGCTTCTGAATGTCAAGCCAAATTCATCCAAGGGACGTTGAGTGCTTGCTCTAAGGAAAGCACCAAACCAGGCCCTGCAAGAATTGAAGAATATGTGAAAGTGACTTCAGTGGTTTGAGGAGAGCCTATACTCAAGATACCAGCTACTGGGAGCTAATTAGCTAGTTCATCTATTAGTGTTTATTTTCCTAATTGTTTATAGATACGATCATTACTTTGAACAATCATTTTGGTGTCATAAATGGTGAAATGGAAATACTGTACTTTCAAATCTTTAAATCTCATTACCATAAGTAAGTACTCTGTGTCTCTAAGCAGACTGTGGTGACCTTGAGGAAGGGTGGTGTTTCACTCACCTATCGTGCCTGGATGCCAAGTGGCTTCTCATCTGATAAGTATTAAGCAAGTATTTGTTGAATGGTTTCAAGTATTATTGGAGCAAAAAAATTAAAAAAAACCCACTAATTATCTTTACCAATAACAACTAGATCAGATTCTAATTTTAAAATTTGGTTATTGTTCTTACATAATTACACATATACATTTATTATCAACAATCTATAATTCACTGTGCAGATTTCTGAAAAAACTGTTTTTTCCTCTGACTATAGTTTAGCATGTGGAAAGTATATTAATCATTAGAAATGCATTTCTTTTATTTTTCTCCTTGCTTTAGAAATCAATTGAACTTCATCCTAATTTTTACTTTTGTTTTGAGAAGCAACCACAAGTTACCCTTAGAGTTAAAAAGTAAGTGTTCATTGGAACCTCTGAATAGTTCTACTATTCAACCCTTTGATATGTGTGTTCAAATAAAGCTGAGTTTGCCTTATATTTTTCATGTAATAAATTTTGTGTTTTACACAATAGGTTTTAGATACAATGCAATTTATTTTTCTGATGAAGCATATTATCTGTAAATAAAGCTAGCAAATTGTTACCTGAATAATTCTGGCTTAACTGAGTCTAATTGTGTTAGTCAGCCTTCTGTTACTATAAAAGAATGCCTGAGATAATCAACTTAAAAAGAAGAAAGGTTTATTTTGGCTTATGGTTTCGAAGATTTCTGTCCCATGGTAAGTTGGTCTCATGCTTTTGGGTCTGTGTCAAGGCAGTACATCATGTTAGGAGTGTATGTTGGAGCATGCTGTTTATCACATGGCAGCTGGAAGCAGAGAGAAACAGGAAGGGGTAGGGACCGATATTCCCTTAAAGAACATACCCCCAATGACCCAAGACCTACTTCCTAAAGGCTCCATTATCTCTTTGTAGTTTCATTGGCTGGGATCAAGTTTTAACACTGGGATCTTTGGAACATACTCCAGATCTAATCTGCAGCACTGATCTTGCTCTTCAGAGAGGAAAATTGAGACTTTAACTTCTTTTACAAGTCTTCTTGGACTTTCTTTGCATCTTTGCATTATTTCTGAATAGAAATATATATATGTGTGTGTGTGTGTGTGTGTGTGTGTTTATATGTATATATGGCTGTTCTTCACAGGTTGACATCTCAATATATTGAAAGACTAAAGTTTTTCTTTGTAACATTGGTATTTACATAATTATCACTTTTTGTGGCCAATATTTATTGAATCATTATAACATGCTAAATTCTGGGCTGGGTACAGGAGCTAGCTCAGCAGGCCAACATTAGCCCAGAGAAATGAAGTGCTACTATTATCCTCACTGTATGGATAAACTGAAGCTTAGAGAGATTTTGTTGAGCAGGGTGTGGTGGCGCAAGCCTATAATCCCAGCACTTAGGGAGGCTGAGACAGGAGAATCACGAGTTCAAAGCCAGCCTCTGCAACAGCACTAAGCAATTCAGTGAGACCCTGTTTCTACATAAAACACAAAATAGGGCTGGAGATGTGGCTCTGTGGTTGAGCGCCCCTGAGTTCAATCTCCAGTACCAAAAAAAAGAGAAAGATTTTGTTGGTTCAATTTATATAGCTATGGAGAGGCAGACCTAGGACAAGATCTCTAACTGCTTCAATCCAGCTGAGGTCTTCATTTCTGTGTTGTCCTGTGTTCTGTGAATGAATTCTATGAATGAATACTTGCTATGCATGTATAGCAGAGAATTCTAATGTCTTCTCATAAATATCACAAAGATAAGCAGAATTATTATATTTAGCCAGAAAGCAGGGTTGTGAGATTAGTTTGATTGTTTGGTTCAATTTGTATTTTATTTTGTTTTTCATTAGTTAGGCCCTTTTTCTCAGGAAAAAATGATGTCTTTGGAGGATATTGAGCAGAAGACCTTGGCTGTTTTATCAGACGAGATGCTTTGAGTAAATAAATTTTTTATGCCAAAATGGCTCAAAGAATAATGATGTCTATTATCTCACATAAGTGAAGCTCTGGGATAAAGTGGTTTCAAGGTCAGGCAATTGGACAGTTCAACAATGTCACAAGAGTCCAGATTTCCCCATCTTTCTGTTCTTTCACCCTCAGTGTGTTGGCATGTTACCCTCATACTTTATTCTCTTGTTTTAACGTGGCTGCAGCAGCTCCCAGCATCACTGCAAATCCCAAAGACAGAAAAAATTGTTCTCTTGGATACATCTTGTCTTTAAAGTAAGGAAAAATTTCCCAGAATTACCCCAGTATATTCCCTTCAGGTCACCTTGCTAGTGTTGTATCATATAACTATTTTAAAGTCAGTGTCCAGCAAGGAGAATGAAATGACCATGACTAGTTTAGATTAACTAAGCTTTTCCCTCCCTCCTACCCATTATCAGGACTTACACCTGCAAAGTGTTCTAGACCTGGCTAAGGCACATGGCTACTAGGGTTATTCACAAAGACCTGCATTTGTGTGTGGATATATTGGGAGTAGGTGTGTAAACCAACCTTGAGTAACAAGAAATGCCTAAAATAATATTTTTTTCCTCAGCTGAATGCATCAGGTAAAGACTTTATTCCAAGAGAAGATTATTACATATACTGAAGTCTATGAGCTGGTATTAACCCATCAGGGCCACCATTTTAATATGACAGTAGGGATCTAACTAGCTATTAGTGGCAGTTTGGTTATGAAGAGAATTGGAGTAAGGATTACCAAAGGCTGTTATCAGCAGTTGATAGTGTCTGACAATTTGCAAGCAAAGTTCTTTGTTTTCACTTGAATTCCTAGAAAGTAGATTGCTACTGGAGTTTTATGTGGATGATTATCTGGACACATCCAGCTATAGGTCATGGGGAAAATGATGAGTGAGGGTCTTTGTTATGCATTTCTCCATTCACAGAATCAGTGAAGAAGGAGCTAATCATGTTCCATTAGTTTAACTTCTTATTGTTAAGTTTCATGATCTTTGCAAGTTTTTTCCTCTGTTGCCACCAATGTTGAGAATTTGACATGATAGATTGAAAAACTCAAGAACAATCATTTGAGCAGGGCAAATGTGAGTTTAGTAAGATATTTTTCATTCCATAGGTATCTGTCATTAAACTCTTCAGATAACACTATCTGTTGCTAGCAGAAAGGAATATCAAATAAGAAAAAGGTAGCTTTTGCTTCACAAACTTATTGTTGTCACACATAATCAATTACCTTTACAGACTAACTTATGGATTTAAGGCAGGTTTACATATTTAAGTTCTTTTATCCCAGTTACTATAGGGTGCTATGAGAGAATTTTAAACATGCTTTTGATTTAAATTATGTATTAATTGGTTCAGGCACCAAGTTGAAAAGCCTGGCACTAATGATAAAGCCAGGTAAACAGTCTGATTAATGAAAGGAGCTGGAAAGAATTTGCTACAGGAACTGAAGTATTTTGTCTAGTAGTACTAATCATCATAATTTATTACGGGAAACTTCTTCTATGTCCTGAGTCATAGTTGTTACTCCTCCGGACAGACTATATTGATTCACTTGTTTAAAAGTATTTACCAGGGAAAAATGCTTATTCTACAATTGAAAAAAGAAAAGAAATTATTTTCTTATTATGAAAGTGCAACCAAAGATGGGGAAAGGTAAGATGGGTTATGTATATTCATATTTGAAAATTTGGTACCACTTAACAATAATATATGCTGTATTGGGTAATCATTTTATATAACATTAAAATGTTGGAAAAATCCCATTCTTCTAACTGCACTAAGCCCTTATTGTTTTTATATTGTAAATGAGTTTATGAAGAGAATGAATAAATCCAGAGATGATTAAGAAAAGCTCATAGAAGACAGAACCAGATTGAAATGATGTACATTGAGATTGTTCCTGATTAAGCATATAAACATAGTTTTCAATGTAAACATTTTAAATAGATCTTCCTGTTTTCTCAGAACTTCTTGTTAGTTTCTCCCTGTGTCATCTTACTTAGAGACATACTTTGACAGTGTCTATAACATAATATTGTTCAGGTCTTATTTATAACATACAGTTTTCCAATTTATTTTTTTGTTTGGGATCAAGTGAAGGAATTGGTCAAGAAAGAGGCAGTCCCAGCACTTAGGGAGGCTGACACAGGAGAATCGTGAGTTCAAAACCAGCCTCAGCAATGGTGAGGTGCTAAGCAAATCAGTGAGACCCTGTCTCTACATAGAACACAAAATAGGGCTGGAGATATGGCTCAGTGGTCGAGTACCCCTGAGTTCAATCCCCAGTACCAAAAAAAAAAAAAAGAAAGAGGCAGATTTTCTCTGGTGTGTCCTTTGCAGCTACATCTTTGGATACTCCAGTCATGTACTATCTCTCTTCTTCAGTTTGCTTCTTTATTTTGCTTTGGCTATTATGACACTTGCTGAAGTCTTGAATTTTCCTGTTCTGTTTCTTGACACACAGTAGGGCTAGATCCCCCAGGCTCTGTCTTCACTGGAGACAGAATCACTTTTGGCTGACACTGCTAATTTAGCTGCCAGTTTCCATCATTCCTTTATAGCACAGTAGACATAATTATTTTCTAGGCATAAGTAATGACAATTCCCAATAAGGAGGGAACTGTCTTTAGGAAAATTCCATTTCAGTAGAAGACGATATCTTAAGGGGATGAATTGGAGGTCAAGCAAAAGAGATGCTAAGGTGCCTCAAGTTAGCAATAACAGAGATTAGGTGCTGGAGCTGGTGCAGTTATTGGTGATGGGGATGGACAGAAAAAAGAGGAGGACACAGATGACAGAAAAGCAACAGCAAAGAAGCTTGAAAGCTGGCCAGGTGACTAGTAACAAATGTGCCTAATATTTATTTGCTTTTTTTTTGCATTGTTATTATGTCAATCTATCAGCAAAAAGTCAAGAATATCCAAGGTGTCATATGGATTTTATTTATTTATTTAATTATGTATTAGGGGAATATCTCTAGTATTTCTAGTAGTGGCAGAGGTCATCAGTGCTCAGATGAATATAACACAGAGTATACTTGCAGAGGAGGAAGGGTAGTGGGAGCTTGCTAGTCTTCATGAAATAGGGAATGCTAAAACTATTCTTCAAGAATGAGTATGAATTAAATAGCCAGTGAAGGGGAAGGGTGTTTTCAACAAGGGTCGAGGTGAGAGAAAGAATTGCAAGTGGTTCTATAAAGTAGGAGGGTAGGATGTACCAAATCATTCATCTGTCTAATCATGCTGAGTTTGGCATACCTTACCAAGGTCACTTTAAGCAAGAGGAATCTATTTTAAGGGGAGAATAACAACAACAACAACAACAACAATAATAGCAACAACAACAATACAATGAATTTGAATAGTTTTACTTTATTTACTTCTTTCACTGTGGCAGAAACTGTTTAATTGCCTGACATATATTAATATTGCTTTATGAAACCTCCTAACAACTTTTGAGGTAAAGAGTTTTATAATCCTCATTTATAGAAGATGTCACTAAGCCAGAGAAGAATTAAGAATGTTGCCCAAGGGCTAGTTTTGAATCCAAGAAAGGCTATGGTAATGGTGTCATTTGTGTATTAATTCAGTACACGCTATCTAAAACCTTATAGTGTTTCTGGATTACAGATAGACTTGCATGGAATTTAAGGACAAGCACTGGAAGTGAAAAAAGTAGAGAAGTAAATAAATACATCTGCATATTTATAATTTGTCAATGCAAAATGAGGACAATTGATTTGAGAGAAGAGAGACCAGTTACGAGATTATAGCATAAGTGCAGGTGACAGAAAAATAATCAGAAATTAGACTGGTGCATGAGCTGGTGGAGAGGAAATGGGGATACACAGAAAGCTTGATAGAGATTTTAGAGATAAAATTTGCTCTTCTTATGTAGTACTCTGAAATCCTAGAGAGGGAAGAGAAGACAGAGCCCTATGTGGTTCATGTTTTTAATCAGCTATGATAGCAGCTGTGTGGGGAGCAAGGTTTTGTCTTTTATCCTGGAGCAAATGGATTATTAACTGACCAAATACCATCCAAAGTCGGGCACAGTGGTGCATGCCTGTAATCCTAGAGACTCAGGAGGCTGAGGCAAGAGGATTGCAAGTTCAAGCCCAGCTTCAGCAACTGAGCAAGGCCCTCTGCATCTTAGTGAAACCTTGTGCCAAAAAATTAAAAGGACTGGGGATGTGGCTCAGTGGTAAAACACCCCTGGGTTCAATCCCCAGTACTAACAACAACAACAACGACAAAAATCCATCCAAATTTTATTGCACTGTATGCTTTCTCTCTTCTTCAGTTTGTTTCAAATTCTCTTTCAATCATTAGAATAACCTATATCTGTAATAAGTAGTCAGGTTTTTGTCATAAAGTGGGGAATCTCTGCTCTAAATTTATCCTTGGATGTTTCATATTCTTGTGAACTTCCAGCATTTTTTGCTATAGAATTTCTCAGATTTATCTGGTCTTTACTAATATCTTGACTGTAATTTGGACACTCATCATGGTCTTCCATCAGTAGCCTAAAGCCTGTATTCAGCTGGTAAGAATGGAAAACCAAAGGGTCCTAAGACAAAAGGGAGCTCCATTTCTCTCTATGTTTAATAAGTATAGAAATTCAAGGGGACATGCTCCACTACTCTCCTGGAGAGCAAAAGGGGAGGTGTATAAGCATGCCTTTGATTCTAAACACAGCATATTCTCCCAGCAGTCAGATGTTTCTGAGGTGGATGTGGTTCTTACATTTGCTAGCACTACAGGATTTCTTTAGAAAGACATGAATCTTAACAGCTTTGGCTCCAGTCTCCTACCACTTAAATGATGCATCTAGAATGCTAGTTCCTCTATTTACAGTTAAAGCCCTCCTTATCAGAACTGGTGACTTGATAATTGAGTAAATTGTGCATGTGTGTGTGTGTATGTGTGTGTGAGAGAGAGAGACAGAGAAAGAGAGAGAGGAAGAGGGAGAGAGAGAGAGAGAACGAGTCGCGCTGGGAACAGTATGGAGCATGAACTGTTTCTGGCCATAACTGTGCTCCTGGTGGCGTGTTCAAGAAGACAAACTCTTGGAAGAGGGTTATGTTTGTGGGTCAAATGATCAGCTCAGTTTCAGGCCATGTAGGGTGAAGTCTATAGAAGAGCAGAGGCATCTATCTGAGTGTGAAGGCCTGAAGCTCAGGAGACAGGCTGGGACAGCAATGGACTTGGGTGTTGGCAGCTGGTTAGGGAGCAGTTGTGGCTGCATTTTGGTCAAGGTCGGTGAGGCCATTTAGAGGCCAGTGAGCAGTGCTGAGGGACACACTTACGAAGGAGTGGTTGGTGCTTTTCCTTTGTGGTCCTTGTTTCTAGGGTATGAAAATGCACAGGTTGCTCTTGCAGGAAGTGCAAGTGTGAGAATAGAATGAGACAGGTCATACTGACTCTGGGTTGGTTTTATAGCTGGATTATCCATTTTAACCCCAAGCACTGGTAGTGTTTTCCTGAGAGTTGTAAAGATCCCTGCTTTGCAGATCCCAGTATCTCCAAGAATTTCATACTTGGCTGATACAAGGTGCTTAGTAACTAGCTGTTGGATAGTTATTAAAGATGACATACCAGAAAAATTAAGTGGTGCAACTTTTATGTTGATGTTAAGAAGTCATCACAAAGCAGTACATGGTCAACAAATTAAAAATAAACATAATTCCTGCTAGCCTTAGTAAATTAGCCAGTGCTAAGTGCATCTTTAATTCAGCTCATGTTGTATATAAATAATAGGACATATAAATAAAAATTAACTCAGAAAGCCAAAGCATTTTACACATAAAACTAAAAAACCCAGTTTGAGTATAATTTGGAAAATTTTTTTTGAGGGGGAAGGATTTTTTTTTTGCTTGTAATATTTTTTAAAAATCAAACAAGGTATGCACCGTGATATTTGGAATCAGTTGTTAATTTTAAATGCAGATTCATTTTTAGGTTCACTGTCTTCTGTTGGATTAT
Source organism: Xerus rutilus (assembly GCA_028644305.1). NCBI lineage: Eukaryota > Metazoa > Chordata > Mammalia > Rodentia > Sciuridae > Xerus > Xerus rutilus. The sequence continues at coordinate 50,314,738 of CM053406.1, forward strand.
GAGGTTTCAAAAATGATTGAAAAGTTGCCAGAGCTTTCATTCTCTATCATGACCACCATCTTAGCTTCAAATTGAGTTCTAAAAGGGATCCTACTCTGATGGCTCTTTTGCTAGTATATTGGCAATCAGGAGAAACTCTCTTTTGGCCTCTGCTTTTGGTTGGTAATGCTTCTTCTGGGGAAGAGAAATAACTCATAGTATAATCTATTAAGGCTCACAACCTGAGTATTTAAGGTTGTCCTTCTCAAAGTATAAGGTCAGGGAATAAATCTCCACCACAGAATGTCTTGAATGATATCAGCCAAAGCCTTTGTGAAAAAGAACTTGGCATTATGCAGATGTATGAAGGAAGACAGAAAACCAAGACGCAGACACATGTAACAATGATGTCAGGAAGAAAAACTTAAAATACTCAAGGAATGAAAGCATTTACTTTGTAGTGACCTTAATATTAACCTCTTTTCTTTACTGGTAGATATGCCAGGATAAATTGGAATCTCCTTACTCAAATAGCATATTTTAAAAAATCTTCAAGGAAGACTGTGATTTGGAGACTTTGGTTGTGTATGGTTCTTATTTGCTTGATTCTGGACTCAGAGATCTTTGAGGTTCATCAATTTTCAATCTTAGTGAAAATCTTTCAGTCTACAGGTTGTGGCCTAATTTCTTAATTGGGAATTTGTACATGCCCAGATAGTCCAGGCTCTAGAAACACTTCGCTAACCAATGAAATGACCTTGACTTTGCCCAAAGAACTTGGGCTTCACATTAGCTCTTCCGCCTTTTTGATGAGTGAAAACAAAAGAGAAAGTTGCGATACGACTTGCTTTGAATGGCCATATATTTTAAAACTTGCTAAGGCTGGTATCAAGAAGACAGAAAGCTAAATCAGCCCAGCTCAGTGTGACACTTATGAAGAAAGACTACTTTTTCCAGAAATAAAACTAAATTTACTTATGCTAGAGAAGCCTACCTTGGGAGTGGAGTCATAGGGCAAACCTATTTCAGAACAGGGATGGACTATTTCCAGTATCAAAGTAACTCTCTGATGTTGTTCTGTTAAGACTTACTTCCTCTTACAATTGTATCTAGTAAGGTTTTAGCTGATGGTGAGGAAATGATTGTTTGGCTAAATTCCTTAGCTAAACTCTTTCATGAATTTAACTGGTTCGTGTACATGTTTTAATAAAGTGAGATAATTCCTTAAACCATTGATTAGGGTGGATGTTTACTTTCATTTTTAATGGTTAACTTTATGGTAATGGATTTATCTGACCAATGATTTTCATTTTGTTCTGATGTTTTTGTAACAAATATGCCTCATTAGGTACTAGAGTGGTAAGAATGGGTTCGTTCATAAAGAAAAGTGTGTCATTTATATAAGACACCTTCATGGTGGAGAATATAGGACCTGTTGAAATTATGCTATCTCTATAAAGTATTAGAAAAAAAGAGCTATTCTTTCCTTTTAATTATGCAGCTTCTTGGATGGAGCTTTGGGATATAAAATACTTGCAGCTTAAGAGAACACACAGCAGCTTGAGTCAGTATTGTCAAATGAATGTACAAATGAATAACAATAAAACCACATAATGAAAAGTTTTTCCCCTCATTTAATTCTAATATGCTATAACACAAGTGTGCCATTTGGATTCTTTTCACATGTAATTAAACTATTGAGAGACGAAAAAATTGAGTAAACTGAAGGCCAGGGAAGGACAGATAAAAGAATACTAAATTCCACAGAGTATTTTATCAGCTTACCATTATTTCCTCTGTAGTCTGATAATAAGATGAAAAAATTCTAGTACTTAAAGGTCTGGTAAAAGGCTGCATATAACTGAATAAATATCTTATTAATTATAGAAGCAGCATTTTTATTTTCAAAAGGTAGTTCATGCTTTTAAAAAATGCACCAATAATTTCTAACACTTGGAAGGCAGCCACCTGCAGCTTTTCTGGTCGTTTCTGACCTGACCTATATTGTTAAGTGAAGCCAATCTTACTAACAGAGTTGATACCACATCAGTTTATTCTTTCTCTTTGCTGAGGCTTTTCACAAAACTATTTAAAGACATGTCTTTATCCGCCCCCAAAGTGCCAAACTGTTCTATGAATGACAGTCCTCTGCCATTAGGAGAATTGTCTTATATAATATAATTCTACGCAGCAAGGTTTCTTGCCATGTTCATCTTTGTCCTTTCTTGTACGTGTTTCTTCCTTTGTTCTGTTACTGGTATTTCCATTGCCCTAAAGAGAAATAGGTTTATAGCAGAGATGAGAAAAGGAGACTTAAAGTAGGAACAGTGCTTTTGAAAGCATTGAGATTTTTGATTTGTTAGGCATTTTGTTGAGAAAAGAGTCTTGAAAATTAAAAATTCTGGAACAGAATCGATGTTCTCCTTTGCCCCTCACTCACTGAACCATCATCATGGACACCTCTTTGTTATAATGTCCTTGGGGTCTCAGAAAGACCGTGAAACAGTGAATGAGTTCCTGGACTATAGAAGAGAAGTGATAGTTGTGGAACAAAAAGTCTCCAGTACTTATACTTGGGAAGGATTTGAAAGTAGAGAAAATGTACTTTATGTATGTTTCCTACCGGCCTTCCTTAACCTTCCAAGTAGAGAGCAAACATATCAGTTTCAACAGTGACTTTTACTTTCACTGGAGAATACATCCTAAAACAGTAATACAAAGATTCCATTTGAGAGAGAAGCTTTCCACTGTAAATGAAGTGCTTGTCCTAGATGGTGAAGAATTGAATATTCATTGATGGCCAAAGAGAAATCACATGAGAATCCAAGACCACAGAGAACTTCAGAATGCTTCTACATTCTACTCAATGCTTTATGGAGATAGCATAATTTCAACAGGTCCTATTTTCTTCACCATGAAGCTGTCTTATATAAATGATACACTTTTCTTTATGAACGAACCCATTCTTGGCTCTACCATCCTGACATCTCTCATCTACGGTCTCCTTAAATAGCTTCACCCACGGAGAACTCCACTCGTGTGCCCGTCTTTCAGTGTGGAAACATCTGGTTGCTAAGAAACTTTTTTGTTCTATTAAAGTTCCACCACCAGTTTTACACTTTGTGTTTTTTCTACATGTAATAAAATATACTGCATTATTGAATTGAAGGTCTTGTTTCTTAGCCAACTAGAAAAGGAAGATAGTTTTTAGAATTTTATTGAGTATATTGGTGCATTTTGTTGCATTTCAGTATGCTTCCTTATGAAATCCTCAGGATCTGTGAAAGGTAAGTCAAATTATGATTATATTTCAAATTGATATTGAAACTGAAGTATAAAGAAATTAGGTAATACTTTCCCAGTATTGCACTATCAGTGGAAGAGTTGCAAGAAGATAGGAGAGGGCCTTTCAGTGGAGAGTGTCTTCTTGAATCTGGTTAGAATTCTGGTTAGAATTCTGGTTAGAATCTGGTTAGATTCACTAGAATTGAGTGACTAAATTTTGGTGATAAGGAGTATGTTTACTTGAAACATGAGAAATATGTCTAATAAATAGACTCTTTGAATAAATAAACTTGCACGACAGGCCGGTATTACCAAGGAAAAACAGATTGCCATGAAGTTGAAACTCCTTTGAGGAGAGGGCAACTTGTCACTGTGGCCCAGACAAATTTTTGGTAGGGCAGTGGGCAAAGATAACCCATAAGCAGGGAAACTATAAACGTGGAGCCCCACTGAGCAGAGAGGAAGTGACAAGTTGAGCTTTGGGGTATCTGGAGAGGACAGGAGCCCTTTGGTACCCTCCAGAGGGCCTCTGCTCCAGGATGTGTGCAGTCAACAGACAAAGGGTCGCCTCTCACCCTGTAGCTCTGTGGATGGTATAACAAGCGGAACAGCAATTTGGTCAGCTTCTGGGATTCCCAGGAGTATGGAGAAAACAGGTTTGTCCCTTGCTTTGATACCTAGAGATCTGTATTTTAAATTGCTAGATTCCCTGTGTTGGGAAGGGTCTGGGTATGGGGCCATTGAGATCTCAGGGCTGAGGTCTCAGGTGACAGCACTACGCACTGGTGAAGGAACACTACATCTTGGCCACATGACTTTAGGGGAAGGGAAGGGAGGGCCAGAGGCTCAGGTGAGAAAGGATTGATCTAGATTTGTCCACAGTGCATTACATCCTAAATGAAAGCAGAGCTGGAGGCACGTGATGATTCAAATTGCCAAGGCCAAGGCATCAGACAGCAAATTGAGGGCAGGGCAAAGGGATGCACAGTCAAGTTCTGGTGCATGGGAAAAGATGGGGCAAAAAATCTGAGCATTGTTTAATCTATTTAGTGGCCACTCAAGGTGCTTTAAAAGTAATGGTTCTCCACAGAAGTAATTTTGACCCAGGTTTGGAGACATTTTTGTTGTAACTGGGAGTCAGGAAGTGCAACTGAGATTCACTAGGAAGAGGCCAGGGGTGCTGCTGAAGATCCTGCAATGCCCTGGACAGTCCTCACAACAAAGAATGATGAAACCCATAGTGTCAATGGTCCCAAGACTGAGAAAACTTGTCTTGAGGACTCAGCATATGGCCCAAGGTTATATTAAGGCTGAAAAAGCTTGTGTTTCTTACACATCTTTTCCTCTGAGACTTCTTGCTGATCATTCCTTTTTGGGTCGAACCTCAACAGAAGTCTCAGTGACATGCAGGCACCCGAGTCTGCTCAGGTTGGTTGGACATTTGAAGATGGTAGTGCCAGTGTCATGCCAACCGGAGATGAACTTGTTATTGTCCACTTTCCAGGTGATATTGAAGTGCCTCAGTTTACTCTCTGGTCTACTTGTTTGAGTCTCACCTTTATTAGCTGGCCACTGACTGTCCTCCTGGCCTTCTGGTCTTCATTTTACCTGCTTTTGAGACAACAGTCCACTTAATGGTATCAGAGCTAGCTAGCATCCATCTATTCTAAAATGCAGATGGAGAAATTGGGGTCCCTCTGGCTTGGACTGGCCTAGTCATAACATCTCTCCTATAACATGGCCTGAGTTCTATAAGGCCAGAGCTCTGAACTTTGTTCCCTTAGTATTCGTTCTGCCCTCCACAGGCAACAACTGCTTAGTTTGCAGCTATATTCTTCCTGTAAACTCTCAAAACTTTATTTGCCTAACTTCTAATGAAATGTTTGTATTTGGACCATGCTGTGAAAACAGATATCTATATTTTAAAAGCTTTATTGAAAATCACTATGGAAGATCAAAATTTCCTGTGGCGCAAAGACACTTCTTTTTCCACGAGAAGGGGAAGAAGCATCACGCTGAGTGTGTAGCAGGGATCTGTGGTTTGCTTCAGTCCTGATGTGAACTCAGGAGGGGCTGACAGGGCTTTCCTCACCTTGCCAGGGAGAGCATGTCCATCCACAGCAAGCTCTTGTGCATGTGGTCAGGATGCTACAGTTTTTCGGTTTAGTTCTTTTCTTGAAAGGAAGGAGGGGAAGATGGGCCCAAAGCCAGAAATAGGTCATGGATGCTTTTAGATTGAGAAGAGAGTTTTGGGAAGACTTAATGTGGAAAAAGAGTTTCAGTTTTGCCATCCAAACCAAGGCATGGCCATATTTAGGGTAAATAATCTATGTTTGTGCTTTGGAAGTTTTCCTACTTAGATTGTGTGTGTAAGTACATGTATTTGACAGAAGGGAGAAGGGAGAGTCTGTTATCTATGAAAAAATTCTAATGTTGCCAAGCCCAGGGGAAAGATTTTCTTTTTACACTTATTTCAGAAAACTAGGATACCAGAGTGTCCCATAGACAGGCTGGGATGGGGCAGATACATCTCAGGATCCTGGCAAAAGAAGGAATCTAGAGTATGCCTGGCCCCTTTTGTGAGGCATTGCCACTTTTATTCATTCCCATAGGTTTGAGGAATTTTAGCAGTGCCTTTTACTAATCTCAGTGAGGACAAAGATTTTTTTTCTGATAACAATGAAAAGGAAGTCGGTTTTTAAAATTTTTATTCTGACTCTCCACGTGCACCTCTTCTGTCTATATAGGATGCTCCAACTTATGAGTAGGTGGTATTCTGGAAGTTCATTTTGGATCAGAATTTCTTCACTGAGCAGCATGTTAATGGGCTTCAAGGGGCTCCTGAAGTCCCTGAGACTGTAAGCAAAATTTTACATGTATTTGAAGAATGTATGTTAATGGCAAGGAAGTCTATAGCTTGCCCTGGAGCCTTATAGGAGGCTTTGGCTCCCTGGCGTTAGAACACTGTTCAGTAATCAGCTATTTGGAGCTTTTAACTTAGGAATCAGAAGTGAACTCAGCCTCAAGAAGCTTAAAGCCCAGCAAGGGAGATAAGACCTGCACATAAATAGCTGTAAAGGTTTGACAAAAATATCCTGGCCATTCTGAGATCAAGAGATGACTTTGGGTGATGGACAGCTTAATGTGCTTCAAGAGTGAGTCAGTAATGCACAGAAAAGCAAATGAAAGGGGTGAGTTTAAGACCGCTAAGCAAAGGGGTGTTTGTGAGACATTTACAAGTTAGTTATTTGTGAACCTTTGCCTTAATTATATAAAGATATCCAAAATATATTATAGCTAAAAATACATTTTCCTTATCAAATAGGAAAAACTTCAAAATAGAATAGAGCTGTACTGATTTTACCATTCTCTCCATTAGACTATATCCATCTCATTGATGGGGATGTATTGAAAAGCAAATGTTGGACTTCATTGATTCACACTTTGTATGTGATCTCAAAAAATCATTCTTAGAAAATGAGAGGTTTGATTTTTTGTCATAGTGCACTTGGAAATTGGAAACTAAAGCAGAGCGGTCCTTTCTCAGCTTCTATTCCTTATTTGCCATCTAGTCTGAAGTGACGTCTTCTGACCACTAGATGACACTCCTGCATAGGAGAGCCCATCCTGGATTCACCTGCTTTACCATGGGCAGCTGGGAACCTCTGCAATCGCCGAATGTGATGGCTGAGCCTGATAAATGAGCTGATGAAGGAGCCAGAATGTCAAATAGAGTTTGTAAAAGAGACTTGCAAGAAATCAAATTGATGATATTTGAGGTGACGGGAAGTAGGAAATCCCTATCTGCTTTCTCACTTTTACATTTTTAAAAATTTGTGATGTCTCTGACATGACGGTTGCTGGGCCATAGATATGGTAGATAAATTAATATGCACAAAAACTGAGTTTTTAACCTTTCTCTAAACCTGGTTCTTTTCCCACATTCCTGTTTTCCAGGCCCTTTGGCTTCGTGCTTTCTGAATTGCTTTGATTCTTATGTCTTCCTTTCCCCTGTTTCTGTCATTAAGTCCTATTGTTCGTTGCTTCGGCTATCTTCAAAGCTCCCTGTTTCCCCTTCTGTTCAACTGCCATCACCTCTATGTGGTTTAAATGATGATGATGTAATAAAATTATTTTAATGGTAAATAAAATTATTTAATAAGAAAATAAAGTTATTTAAAGGGCACTAACATAAAGATTATTTAATAGCCTCATAGTTGGTCTGTTTCCACTTTCTAATAAAGAAAACTGTCAGAGATTTTAAAATACAGTTTATTTGAAGATTCTTATGCATTGATTAATTTTACCCCTTCAACTCATGTTTCCTGAGTTCCTCCTCAAATGTGGCTGCAGACTGTGTTAGACTGGAAAGGATTCCTCAAAGATCCCTGAAAGTGGGTTACTATCTTCAAGGGGTCCCTAAGCCATTTGTGTGCTCAAGAATGTTTATGCTTGCAAGATTTCTGAGGACAGGAGGAGTGAGTGTTACGTGGTGAGTTGCCCTGAATGGACTAAAATTTTGATAACTGGTTGGTGAGTTGTTCTTTCTATATTGGCTGTTTTGTGATTTAACAAATACATTTTCTGTAATTTGTTCTGCTTCCCTAACATGGTGGGTACACCATAAGTATTTTTTGAAGAAAGGAATGAATAAAAATACAAGCCTCCAAATTCCTCCATAACTTTCACCACCATAATCCCAAATGGTACAAGAATATGGAAACCTTACAAAGCAATGGTCTTTAAATATTAGTTGGACTTTCTTTGGCTAGTTCTGATTCTTTCTGAGCCTCAAATACTGAGAATTATAGAAAAACATCTATATACCCAACTTTTTCAAATATGGCATTTTCTCATATTTTCTTCAGAGTCATTAAATAATTTAGTTTGTAATATAATCAAATTCTATGTGTAGAGAAAGAGTGAAGTTGTTAAAAAAAATACTTGCTGTAAAAAACAGTACAACTTCCACCTCCATTTTTATAATTTCTTGCTCTCTAGGGGCAAATGATTTCAAATATTTTGGTATCTGTGGGGCTTCAACTACTACTACTATTATTATTATTTTTTTAGTTTTGATTTTCTACTATAGAGGATGAAGATGCAGCTGTCCCCCCCCCCCCCATCAATTCAGTATTTGGGACAGATTTGCACAAAAAATTATTAGTTGCTCATCTGAAATTAGTATTTAACTGGGTGTTCTGTATTTTTTGTATGCTAAATCTTGGAATCTTAGCCCTTGACCATACACATTAATAAAATCTTGGAACCTTAGCCCTTGACCATACACATTAATAAACACTTCTTGTCTCATCCTTTACATTTAGTTGCATCTTACTTCTTGATCACTTTTTGTGGGTTCCTTTCTGAGGACCATACAAATGTTAATCCTAGCTGAGCCAGGTAATATGTGTTTTTTCAGCACTTTTTTTGTACCAGGGATTAAACTCAGGGTGCTTAACTACCGAGCCACATCCCACCCCTTTTTAATATTTTATTTAGAGGCAAGATCTCACTGAGTTGCTTAGGACCTCGCTAAATTGCTAAGGCTGGCTTTGAACTTGCGATCCTCTTGCCTCAGCCTCCCAAGCCTCTAGGATTATAGGTGTGGCCACTGCGCCTGACTAAACATGTGAAATATCATTTACTTTCCTTACCATTTTTTATTTTTGTTTCCTTGGATCGAAAATGGGTTTTAAGATTGCTTAATTGTATTTGTATCTACCGCTAATTTACCCTTAAATTTCCCCAGCTGTATAATTCATACTTGGGGTTTACTTGGTTTTACTTCCCAGATCTGCTGCCCAGGCAGCAGGTTGGATTTCCCCTTTGCCTTGCACCTGGGATCCCTGCCACAGTGCTCCCATGAATGATCTTCTGTTTGGGTGTCCCACATCTTATCTTTGTTTACTTCGAACTTTGGAGGGTATTGCAGGGGAAAGCTTGCCTAGATAGTAAATGAATTTATTCTGCATTTATGCCTGATCATGCTTTTAGCAAAGAATAGGATGATATGCAGGGAATTATTATTATTTTTTTATTTTTTAGTACCAGGGATTGAACTCAGAGGTACTCGACCACTAAGCCACATCCCTAGCCCTATTTTGTGTTTTATTTAGAGACAGAGTTTCACTGAGTTGCTTAGCACCTCACTATTGCTGAAGCTGGCTTTGCTGAAACATGATTCTCCTGTTTCAGCCTCCCAAAGTCAGTGAATTATTTTGAAGGCACTATTACCTTATGTTCTGACAATGCTGCTTTTGGTAAGCTAAATGACATTTTGAAAACTGTTTCTTGTTATCCTAGATGTTCTGAAAAAAATTTTTTTTACAGTGGTATGTGTACTTTGGTGTAGGTCAATGTTCATCAGTTGTTCTAGGATATTGATGGATGTCT